>CM038792.1:96152213-96752213 GCA_021764765.1 Vicia sativa | reverse complement strand
GAAGTACTCGATAAAGGATCATCGACTTTGACTATCATTAGGGACCCCCTGTTGAGTCTAGAATCACCATGTGAGTCGGGGCGGGATATCATTACTACAGGTACTGTTGGTGACTTGTTACTGTCGGTGACTTTGTTATTGATGGTGACTCGGTATTTTTTGGTATTTTCTGTGGGATCCCGGTTTGACGCCGGACTTTTGAACCTGTGACATTTGATTGCTACATGATATCTAGATTGGGTGACGAGCGTTAGACTTTGAGACATTTGTCCGAGATTTCAGTACAGCAATGGTCCGACATACCAGATATGGTTCCAAAATATTGCATTCATAAAAAAACTTTTATTTGTATATTTCTAACATGCATATTTGTTATTTCCAGGATTTCTTGCCTTTGAGTCTAGTTGTCGGGTTATTTTGGAAGATGGATACTGAAAAAAAGAACAATCAGAGACGTCATCTAGTGTACAAGTTTCCCACTCCCGCTCTTGATAATCTCCTCTTGATGGCTAACATGTCTACACCGGAGAATGTTGTCGCGTTTACCAGAGATTATGGAAGAATTCTGACATGGTTGAAATCTCCTTTAACCGAATATCAGAAAGACGGGCTTTAGGCCTTTTTCCAATTCTACGACCGTGAGTTGAAGTGCTTTGTATTCCCTGATTATTTGTTGATGCCTACATTGGAAGAGTATTCTAGCATTCTGGACATTCCTATTCTGCATCAAGTCCCTTTCCATGCTTCTATGGAGAGACCAACCGATGATCAGATTGCCAAAGCTCTTCATTTGGAGAAGTATGTGGTGTCCGCCAATGTTGCAAGCAAGGGTGCCGTGAAAGGTTTTCATTTGGGGTTTCTTCTACGCGAGGGTAATGCCAGAGTTACCAAGAAGGATTGGAAAAGCTTCAATGCCATTATAGCTTGTTGCATCTATGGGATGTGCTTATTCCCGAATGAGCCCAAATTTGTCGATATGAACGCCGTCTCCATTTTCATCCAGCGGAATCCAGTTCCGACCCTGTTGGGAGATGTTTATCACTCCATCCAAGCCCAAAGCTTCAAGGGGAAAGGTGGGGTTGTAAACTGTTGTGCGCCATTGTTATACTATTGGTTTTGGGGTTTTCTTCCTCGGAATGGTGCTTTCGTTGACACTCAGCATACTATGAGGTGGGTTCCGAGACTGATAGGCCTCACATCTCACGATATTGGTTGGAGTCGACGCGAGATGACCAAGACCGAGAGTGAGAAGATTATTATCCGCTGTGGAGACTTCCCTAATGTCCCTCTCATGGGCATAAGGGGAGGTATCAATTACAATCTGATTCTTGCTTTGAGACAATTGGGTTATGCTTTGTTGGGAACTCTCGATGAGAGTTTTATGCGGGAAACTCTATACTACGATGTGCCTGATGTTACCGGGATGATGACTAAAGGCGTTCAAGCATGGAAAAGCATTTGTCTTGAAGGAGGACAATATTTTGGTAAGAAAGACCCTACGGCCTATGCTTCTTACATCCAATGGATCAAAGACATGATCAAAGATCGTCAGTGGCCTTCTATTACTGGAGCTGCAGCCTTTTATCCTCCAGAGTCAATTCCAGATTATATTTCAAAAGGAGATTATGAGCAAGTGCTAGCTCAGAATCGCCTTTTGCTTGAAGAAAAAGAGACCTTAGCAGTGAACTGTCTTGTTGCAACTCAAACCAAGAACCACTTGACTCGTGAGCTCAAGTATTTCAAAGGGGAAGCATCTGATTCAACCAAGAAGAGGTCTATAGTTGAAGATTTTTCCATTCCCATGGATGAACACTGGAAGATTGTCATCGGCTTAGAAAAGAAGTACAAAGCTCAAATCAAAGACTTGAATAAGCAAATGCATTATCAGAAAGTGGCATATGAATCCCGTATCAGTAAGAAAGAAGCTCAATTATCCCTTGTTGTGGGAGAGTGGGAACGTCTCAAAGCTCAAGCGGATGTGCCAGATGCAGAAGGATTTCCTATGTTTGATTTGTGAATTTATGCTTTGTATGTCTTGTACGTAAATCACCATCAGGCTTGTTGATGGGATTACTCTTTATTCCTTTGCTTTGCAAACATCTGCCCAATTGTAAACTTCTTTGATTTAATAATGATTAGTTTTCGGTATCCATTATCTTGTTGAATCCTAAACTTGAGTCAAAGCGCTAAGAGTCCTGGAAATGTTCAAATATGTCATTTCATGCATAACATGCATACCATTCATGTATGTACAATCCATGCATAACAGGTTATGTCCGGAGTTCTCATTCTCAGCTTCTACTTTTATTTAGCAGAAAGATTGCAAATTTCCACCATTACCTGACTCGGAGCAACGAGAAGCGACAGATGGAACAACTGCAAGCAGAAATGGATGCGATGAAAGTGCGTATGGAGGCGCAAATGACTCAATTCATAGAAGTCATCACTAACATGAATCAAGGACAGCAAAAGCTAAGGGCTTTGGTTGAGAGATCTCATCCAGAAGACGACCGTTGCAATCCTTTTGATGATGCTTCTGTGGGTCAGCCACGGGCTGAACATGGGGCACGTAATGCTGATTTGGGTGTCAACGACCACCTTCGTGGTCCGGGTCTACATCTTAACGGTCGGTTTCCACCCCACCACCTACTCCACCTCTAGGGCCATATTTCTTCAACGATGGGATGCAAGGGCATCATACTCGGGGTCGTCCTCGTTCGCAGGACCCAGACTTTGATCAGAATGAAGAAGCTTATTCTGTGAATGGTAGTGAGGTTGACTTCCCAGCAAATGATCATAGATACCGTTTGCTTGAAGAGCGATTGAAGGCAGTTGAGGGTCAGAAGCTGTCAGGGTTGGATTTGTCTAATTTGGGATTGACACCCAGAGTGAGACTTCCACCGAAGTTCAAAGTACCGGTGTTTGATAAGTACAATGGGGCAACTTGTCCCAAAACTCATATCACTGCATATTTCCGCAAGATGGCGGTTTATACTGAAGATGAGAGATTGCTTATGCATTTCTTCCAAGAGAGTTTGACTGGAGCGTCGTTAGAATGGTACATGCATCTAGAGAGAGGTCACATCAGGACATAGTGTGATCTCGTGAATGCTTTTCTTCAACAATATCAGTTTAACATTAATATGGCTCCAAATCGCACACAATTGTTGGGTTTGTCTCAGAAGTCGGGGAAAACGTTTAAAGAGTATGCTCAAAAGTGGAGAGAACTTGTTGCTAGAGTTCAACCATCCATGGTCGAGCGAGAAATGATTGATATGTTCACTAGCACTTTGTCCGGGCATTATTATGTTGCATGCAGTACTTCTGCAAGCTTTGCTGAGATGGTTCGTTATGGTGAACGGATCGAGAGTGGGTTGAAGTCTGGCAAAATTCAACAGTTCGAAGGAGGAGGTTCCTCCGGTGCTAAAAAGGCGTACAGTGGTTATTCCAAGAAGGAAAAGGGAGAAACCAGTATTGTGTATGGTGGTAGAAGCAAAGCTCAAGTCAATGCAGTGACTATATCTGCTTCTCAACCGCAAACTCAACAAGCACCTCATCAGCAAAATCAGAGGCAACAAGAGAACCGTGCTCCTAGGAGGTTCAATGCCGTTCCTATGAGCTATGCAGAGTTGTTTGTCCGTCTGAATGATCTGAAGCTGGTAGTGTGACACCCCAAATAGTTCGATTATTAAATAATTATAATTTTTAATTATTAAATTAATTAGGAATATAATTATTAGTATTTTGGATTATGGGGATTGATTGAATTAAATGGAATGGAATTAGTGAGGTGTGAAGGGTAAAGTGAGGGTGTGAGGAGTAAAAGACTCTACTCACCTTATTTAATTTATTCCTATTATGTTAGAATAATAAAAAGAAGAAAAGAAGGAAAAAGAGGAAAAATAACCACTTTTGGAGAAACTCTCAGTACGTGCAATTGAGAAGAGGAAAAGGAAGGAGAAAAGTCATTTCGTGTCGGAAGTCGAAGAACCCACAAGGTAAGGGGTGATTTCGATTAATTATTGTGTATTATCGGCTTTGAATTCAACCGTATAGATCATAGCATATTAGGGAATCCCGATTTAGAAATTCTAGGTTTCCGTAGAATTGTCTTTATTGTGTCGGATTTTAGGGAATTCATTGGTTCGTATGATATATGGTCTATAATGATGAATAGAACGTGTTAAATTGTATGTTAATGGATGTGATTGAGTGATTTTACGGTGTCGGAACGTATGGGTACGTTTTAGAAAGAATGAAAATTGGTTTTGGAAAAACTGTTGCTGTCAAACTGCATTATGGCTCTGTGAGTCGCAGGAACCGGTTCCTGCATATGGAGGAACCGGGTTCCACGTGTAAATTTTCCAAAGAAAATGAGATTTTTCTCCGGGAACCGGTTTCCTACCGGAGGAACGGGTTCCCATACATTTTCCAGGGGCGAGCCAGATTTCACAGAACCGTTCTCGATATGGAGGAACCGGGTTCCACTGTAACTTTTTGAAAAATACTAAACTTTGAAAATTCATAACTTTCAAACCGTAAGTCCGTTTTAGTCGCCGTTTTGGACGTTATTTCTTAAATTAAACGCTCTATTTTATGAAATGAAAGAATTTACTGTAACTTAAAATTATTTGGAAAATGTGTCGGATTTCGAAATAAGTGATTATTTATTCGATGTGTATTTGGTGTATGGGAGGTAGTGTACCTATGACATTGAGGTATCTAATTTGTGTGAATGAAAGATATGTTATGCTGTTGATTTTGTGTGCATGATTGTTGAGAATATCATGTTTCAGATTTGATTCAGTTATGATGGTTTGATGCATTTCATAGACTGATTAAATGTTGCATGCTGGTGTTGTGCATGCATATGCATTTTTGGTGAAGTTAATTCCCATTGTGTGGAATTTGACTTGTATAGCCGCTAACCACCATGGATAGTGGTGGTTAGGCCGGATTCTTGACGATGGTGTCCGGCGAATCGATGATTCTTTGATCCGGTTGATGATGGATCGTGTGTGACTTGGTCACGTGTTGGTACCACATGCATTGTGTCGCATTTGTGTTTGCATGGGATTGTAACATGTTAGGATGTCTTCCAGTGTTATAATTCTTCTGTTGTTACTTGTTGTGCATAATGACTTGTATGGTTGTATCTGCGTGTTGAATCTGAATCTATGCTAAGATGGGTGAAATAATATGCTGTTATATATTGTTGATTGAGGAACTTATAATGCATGTTAATTATGAGAAATCTCACCCTTACTTTAATGATTTTGATTAAGTTAGCTCAGAGTTAGTGAGGATGGCTCTAGAGCTATATTATTTTGTCCGCGTGTCGATTGTCATGCTCTGATAGGTTGTAACACTGGGGAACATTTGATTGAGGAGTTATTCATTATTCAATTGTTATTTGGATTAATTTAGGAATAAATATGATTTGGTGTTATTCCGTTTTGAATTATGGTATTTTCCGTTGTGTAAGACATGGTCTTAATTTAATCAACTATTTTTGATAGTGACCCTCAGTGTAGCATGGCTACTGTGTTTTATTGAAGTTTTGTTTACTTTATCATTGTGACATCCCTTGTGTATCATGTTAACTCTGATTAAAGCTGATATTAACAATTAAATAAAATAATTATTCGGGGTATTTTAGAAGGGGTGTTACAATAGTGGTATCAGAGCATAGTCGGTCTTGTCTTAGTGTCGTTATCCCTTTGGTATGCGATTGGTGTAAGATTACACTGTCGATACTTGTGTGCTGATGAGGTTGTTTTGTAATGTTACAGAACAATGGCTGGAAGAGGTAACGGAAGGAATGATAATGCTATTGCTGAAGCATTGGGAATGGTGTGCTCGGAGGAATCGGAGGAGTCGTGGATCGTGCCGATGCACAATTGGGGAATTTTCGAGGAATAATCCTCCATTGTTCAAGGGTGCACATGATCCAAGGTGCTCGAAGTGGTTGAAGGAGATCGAAAGGATTTCGAGTGATTGACTATGCTGAAGAGCTGAAAGTGAGGTATGGTACTCACATGTTAGTAGAGGAAGCTGATGACTGGTGGGTTGCTACCAGAACTGAAATGGAAGAATATGGTATTGCATTGACTTGGGTTGTGTTCAGGAGGGATTTTCCGAGGAGGTACTTTCCTGAAGACATTCGAGGTAAGAAAGAGATTGAGTTTCTGGAGCTCAAGCAAGGCAATAAGACTGTAAGTGAGTATGCTTCGAAGTTTACTGAGTTGGCAAAGTATTATGCTCATTACACTAACGATGCAGATGGAGAATTTTCCAAATGTATCAAGTTTGAGAATGGTCTGCGTGATGAGATCAAACAGGGTATCAGATATCAGCGTATCCGAAGGTTTTCTGATCTGGTTGACTGTAGTAGGATTTTAGAGGAGGATCTTGCTAGCACTAAGTCGAATGCTCGAGGATATGTTGATAGGAAGGGTAAGCAACAGATGGATCGTGGTAAACCTTATGATAGGAGTAATCAGAGATCCGGTGGTTGGAAGAAGTCTAGTGGAGGAGATTTTGGTTCTTCCATTAAGTGCTACAAGTGTGGTGAGTCAGGACATCGTATGGTGGACTGCAAGAGTAATGATAAGAAGTGTTTCAAGTGCGGGAAACTCGGCCATGTGGCCAATGATTGTAGAGTAAGGGTGGTGACCTATTACAACTATGGTGAAGAAGGTCATACTCGTCCTCAGTGTACAAAACCCAAAAAGGAACAAGCTGGTGGTAAAGTGTTCGCCTTGTCTGGATCAGATACTAAGCCAGATGATCAGTTAATTAAAGGTACATGTTTTATTAATGGCATTCCTTTGATTGTGATTATTGATACGGGAGCCACACACTCTTTTATTGCTTTGGATTGTGCTAAAAGATTGAATTTGGAAATTTCTAATATGGATGAAAGTATGGTTATTGACACTCCGATTCAAAGGACTACTCGTATGTTTGTAGGAATTGTCCCATTGTGATTTTTGGTAGGGGTTTCGGTATGGATTTAGTGTGCCTACCGTTAGAACAACTTGATATCATCCTTGGAATGAACTGGTTGGAATTCAACCAGGTTCATATCAACCGCTTTGCGAAGATGCTTATTTTCCAAGAGGTTGGTGTCGAAGATGTGACTATGTCGGTTAAACAGATGAACCTAGCTGTGAAAGACGGTGCTGTGGTGTTTATGTTGTATTCTACAATAGAGACGGAGGGAAAGGCAAGAAGTGATGGATTGCCGGTTGTGGATGAATTTCCAGAAGTGTTTCCGGAAGACGTTAGTGAATTGCCACCTGAGAGAGAAGTGGAATTTACTATAGATTTGATTCCTGGAACTAGTCCGGTGTCGATGGCGCCTTATCGCATGTCGGCATCTGAGTTATCTGAGTTGAAGAAGCAGTTGGAAGAGTTACTTGAGAAGAAGTTTATTCGTCCTAGTGTTTCACCGTGGGGTGCTCCGGTGTTGTTAGTTAAGAAGAAAGAAGGCTCAATGAGATTATGTGTTGACTACAGACAATTGAATAAAGTTACAATCAAGAATCGGTATCCTTTGCCGAGGATTAATGATTTGATGGATCAACTAGTTGGAGCTTGTGTATTCTGTAAGATTGATCTGAGATCTGGATATCATCAGATTCGTGTGAAGACGGAGGATATTCAGAAAACTGCATTTAGAACGAGGTATTGACATTACGAGTATTCTGTTATGCCGTTTGGAGTTACTAATGCACCTGGTGTTTTCATGGAGTATATGAACAGGATATTTCATCCGTATCTTGATAAGTTTGTGGTGGTATTCATTGATGATATCTTAATCTATTCGAAGAGCGATGAAGAACATGCAGAACATCTCAGAGTTGTATTAAGATTGTTGAAAGAGAAGAAACTTTATGCGAAGTTATCTAAATGTGAGTTTTGGTTAGAAGAAGTGAGTTTTCTTGGCCATGTAATTTCCAAGAACGGTATTGCTGTTGATCCTACCAAGGTAGAAGCGGTATCCCGGTGGGAAGCGCCGAAGAATGCTTCTGAGATCCGTAGTTTTCTGGGTCTTGCAGGTTATTACAGGAAGTTCATTGAAGGATTTTCCAAATTAGCGTTGCCATTGACTAAGTTGACCAGAAAGGGTCAGGTGTTTGTTTGGGATGCTGAATGTGAGAAAGGATTTCAAGAGCTGAAGAGGAGGTTGACTAGTGCTCCGATCTTGATTTTGCTGAATCCGGGCTAAGTCCTTTGTTGTGTATTGTGATGCGTCACTGATGAGATTAGGTGGTGTGTTGATGTAAGATAAGCAGGTTGTGGCTTATGCTTCGAGACAATTGAAGATTCACGAAAGAAATTACCCGACCCATGATTTGGAATTGGCAGCTGTTGTATTTGTTTTGAAGTTATGGAGGCATTATTTATATGGTTCTCGATTTGAGGTGTTCAGTGATCATAAGAGCCTGAAGTATCTCTTTGATCAGAAAGAGTTGAATATGAGGCAGAGGAGATGGTTGGAATTTCTGAAGGATTATGATTTCGGTTTGAATTACCATCCTGGTAAGGCAAACGTCGTTGCAGATGCTTTGAGTAGGAAGTCCTTGCATATGTCAACGTTAATGGTTCGTGAGTTAGATTTGGTTGAACAATTCATAGATTTAAGTTTGGTATGTGAAACTACTCCGAATAGTGTGAAATTGGGTATGTTGAAGCTGACTAGTGGTATTCTGGAAGAGATTAGAAATGGACAGAAGTCCGATGTTGGTTTAGTTGACAAGTTGACATTGATCAACCAAGGGCAAGGAGGTGAGTTCCGGATTGATGAGAATGGCGTTATGAGGTTTGGTGACAGGGTGTGTGTTCCGGATGTTGCCGAGATTAGAAAAAGTATTTTGGAAGAAGGACATCATAGTGGGCTAAGTATTCATCCCGGTGCTACTAAAATGTATCATGACTTGAAAAAGTTGTTTTGGTGGCCTGGAATGAAAAAGGAAATTGCTGAGTTCGTGTATGCGTGTTTGGTTTGTCAAAAATCAAAGGTTGAACATCAGAAATCGTCAGGATTGATGGAACCGTTATTTGTTCCGGAATAGAAATGGGATGGAATCTCTATGGATTTTGTGTCTGGTTTGCCAAGGACAGCGAAGAATTGTGATTCTATCTGGGTCATTGTTGATCGGTTGACAAAATCTGCTCACTTCATTCCGATAAGAATGGATTATCCGATGGAGAGGTTGGCAGAATTGTATGTTGAGAAGATTGTGAGTTTGCATGGTATTCCTTCTAGTATTGCGTCGGACCGAGATCCGAGGTTTACATCTAAGTTCTGGACGGGATTGCAGGAAGCTTTGGGTACTAAGTTGCGATTGAGTTCTGCTTATCATCCTCAGACAGATGGTCAGACGGAGAGAACGATTCAGTCGTTAGAGGATTTGTTAAGAGCTTGTGTGTTGGAGAAAGGTGGAGCTTGGGATAGTTATCTACCATTGATTGAGTTTACCTACAACAATAATTTTATTCGAGTATTGGTATGGCTCCGTTTAAGGCATTGTATGGTAGGAGGTGTCGGACGCTGTTATGTTGGTATGAATCTGGAGAGAGTGTTGTGATTGGACCAGAAATTGTTCAACAGACTTCGGAAAGGATTAAGATGATTCAGGAGAAGATGAGGACTTCTCAGAGTCGTCAAAAGAGTTATCATGATAAGAGAAGGAAAGATCTTGAGTTCAGCGAAGGAGAACATGTGTTTATGCGGGTTACTCCGATGACGGGTATTGGTCGAGCCTTGAAGTCAAAGAAGTTGACTCCACGTTTTATTGGTCCGTTTCAGATTACTAAGAGAATTGAGAAGGTTGCATATCAGATTGCTTTACCGCCGTCACTTGCAAATTTGCATGATGTTTTCCATGTATCTCAGCTGAGGAAGTACATTGCTGATCCGTCTCATGAGATTCGGGTAGATGATATATGACGAGAGAATTTGATGCTGAAGGTACTGCGAATCGAGGATCGGAAGTTGAAACAGTTGTGAGGCAAAGAGATCGCATTGGTGAGAGTGGCTTGGGGAGGACCAACAGATGGAAATGTCACTTGGGAGCTGGAGAGTCAGATGAAGGACTCGTATCCCGAACTCTTCGTCTAAGGTATGTTTTCAAGGACGAAAACTCTTTTTAGTTGGGGAGAGTTGTGACACCCCAAATAGTTCGATTTTTAAATAATTATAATTTTTAATTATTAAATTAATTAGGAATATAATTATTAGTATTTTGGATTATGGGGATTGATTGAATTAAATGGAATGGAATTAGTGAGGTGTGAAGGGTAAAGTGAGGGTGTGAGGAGTAAAAGACTCTACTCACCTTATTTAATTTATTCCTATTATGTTAGAATAATAAAAAGAAGGAAAAAGAGGAAAAAGAACCACTTTTGGAGAAACTTTCAGTACGTGCAATTGAGAAGAGGAAAAGGAAGGAGAAAAGCCATTTCGTGTCGGAAGTCGAAGAACCCACAAGGTAAGGGGTGATTTCGATTAATTATTGTGTATTATCGGCTTTGAATTCAACCGTATAGATCATAGCATGTTAGGGAATCCCGGTTTAGAAATTCTAGGTTTCCGTAGAATTGTCTCTATTGTGTCGGATTGTAGGGAATTTATTGGTTCGTATGATATAGGGTCTATAATGATGAATAGGACGTGTTAAATTGTATGTTAATGGATGTGATTGAGTGATTTTATGGTGTCAGAACGTATGGGTACGTTTTAGAAAGAATGAAAATTGGTTTTGGAAAAACTGTTGCTGTCAAACTGCATTATGGCTCTGTGAGTCGCAGGAACCGGTTCCTACATATGGAGGAACCGGGTTCCAAAGAAAATGAGATTTTTCTCTGGGAACCGGTTTCCCTACCTGGAGGAACCGGGTTCCCATACATTTTTCCAGGGGGCGTGTTTTCAGACTTCACAGGAACCAGTTCCTGCATATGGAGGAACCGGGTTCCACTGTAACTTTTTGAAAAATACTAAACTTTGAAAATTCATAACTTTCAAACCGTAAGTCCGTTTTAGTCGCCGTTTTGGACGTTATTTCTTAAATTAAACGCTCTATTTTATGAAATGAAAGAATTTACTGTAACTTGATAACACGAAATCATATCGTTTATTTTACATGAAATTAACTCGTTTTGTATTATTTTGACCCGATTAACTCCCGAATATTTCGAGATTGTCATTACTTTTTGCAGGTATTCACAACTTAGCTCAAAACAGAAGAAAATATGAAACAATGCAAGAAAACACCAAAAGAACAGAAGAAAAAGATTAAACTGTCAAAGATTACAAATTTTGTAGCTGTGACGGTCGTAACGCCCAGGCCACGACCGTAAGTCATCTTGAAGAATGTTACGACCGTAACACATCCATGACGACCGTAACACGGAGAAAACACAAACCCTGCTCGTGACACAAAGGCCACGACCGTAACGCGCGTATAATAGTTAAATTAGAAAAGCAGAACGTGGAGGAGCTGAACAGAAGGAGTTTTCCTTATTTCTCTCCTGGATTCTCTACCACGTTCACACATTCAACCTCAACTACCCACATTCCTATATTCTCTTGGAGAAGTGGAAGGAGTGCTTCGTGTGGATTTCAAAAGCCAACTGCCATATTCATTCCTCTATAAATACCTCAACATTTCAGTGTTAGAGGTACAGAGTTTTTGAGGATTTTCTTGTGCGGAAGCTCTGCCGATTTTCGAACCCATTATTATTTCAATTGTTATTCCTCTGCATTCAATTATTCTTTTCCATTTTCGTTGCCCAAATAATAATTTCCAACATCAGGAAATTATTATTATAGTTTAGGATTTATTATTCAAGCCTCAGAATTTTTACATTTCAACCATACCAAGTCCAAGTTTCCGATTTGTGGAAGAAGGATTGAAGTATTGGCTTTATTTTCAGGTTTCTATTTTGCAATTGTATTACATACCTTTAATTAATTAATGTAATTTAATTTATTATTTATAATGTTCAATTTAAATTTGTTTGCTTTTACTTCCTGTACGATTATTTTAATTTCCATGGATAGCTAAACCTTTAGTGTCGGTATGGGATAGTAAGAGACATTAGGCATCTGATCAAACTTAGGTTAAAACTTTAATCAACTTAACTCTGGTTATAACTTTTTATGCTTAAAAAATAAAACCTTCGTTACGAAAGTAAGAAGAGTAAATAGGTTAGATCGAGACCACGAAAGTGTGAGGTTTTTAACCGGATAGCTAAAGTTAGGCATTTGATTTAAATACAGTGAAAGCGCTTTAAACCAAATTAGAATTAATTAAGTTTCCAAAAATTACTTCTAAACACTTATAGGCTAGCGAAAGCAGGTATAGGGCTTTAGACGTATAATCCGAGATAAGACCATGAAAGTGTGAGTTGAGGGTTTTTAAACTGATTAATTCTACGGACAAACCAAGTTGACCATCCTAATATGCCTAAGCCAGATTAGATCCTTTAAGTCGACTCTATTACATACCGACCATTTCATTTCATAATTACTTTAAAACCAATTAATTTACCTTCCTTAACCTTCCCAAAACCAAACGTGACAATTTCCGCCTTAGCTAAACTAGCATTACTTTCCCGCACTAGAGTGATTACAAAGTCCCTGTGGATTCGACAATCTTTTATTACTACCGCGATAGGTCAGCGCTTGCTTAAGATACCGTTAGACACATTAGGTTTATCGCACATCAAGTTTTTGGCGCCGCTGTCGGGACTTTGATCTAGTCACTAGTGCACTCTTAAAGTAGCAATCGCTAGGCTAAGGCAACTATTTATTTTCCCTTTGTGTATGCCAAATACGCGCTCTCAAGGCGGTACTTTGCATATACCCATTTACGATATCGAGCGTTATCTTCGATTAAGAAGACGAATTCAAGAGTACCGTGCACTCAACAATCTTCCGCCGTCTTCTTCCGGATCTCGACGAGTTACGAAGAATGGTGATCCACCTCCTCCTCCTCGTCCTCTTAAGGATTACGCAGCCTTCAAGCGGAGCCTCATAACAAGACAGCTCTACTATTGCTCAAACGATTTCGATGAAACCTTCGCTTCTTTCCGCCGCTCAGAACCAGGTTCTCTGGAGCTCCTCCGACGACCCTAATCTACATCTATCCGTGTTTGTGCAGACGCAGACATCGAAAGCGAATGGAGTAAACCCCGAGGCGATACGATTGCGCCTATTTCCTTTTTCTTTAAGAGAGAGCTCGTGCTTGGCTTCAATCTCTTCCTCGCCAACTCAATCACCACTTGAGTTGAAGAAAGTCTTTTAGCTAGATATTTTCCTCCAAGCAAAACGCTATGCTCGAGCTAACATTAATGGTTTCAAACAGAAAGACAATGAATCTTTATTCAAGCATGGGAACGATACAAGGATATGCTAAGACTCGCCTCATCATGGTTTAGAAGAATGGTTGATTATTCACACATTCTATAATGGTCTATTATACAACACAAGATTAACCATAGACGCCTCGCTGGTGGCGCATCGATGGATAAACCATATGCCAAGCGAACCAACTTATTGAAAGTATGGCTAACCACTACCAATGGGGAAGCGAGAGTTAATGTAGAGAAATCTCAACCGAAAGGTATCAAGGTCAAGTGAACACTGGATCAAGTTAATGCTAAAGTGGAAGCTCTTACCAAAAATTAGAGAACCTTTCCACACTCCAATACCGTAGCTGCAGTGATTCCAACTTGCGATCTATGTGGTATTCAATCACATCTTGCTCCGAATGTCCCCTTGACCGAGTACCACCGAACAAGCTAACTACGTGCAAGGAAATCCCTACAAGAATACGATAACCCAGTTGGAAGAATCATCCAAATTTCTCGTATAAAAGCAACAATGCATTGTATGCCTCGGACAAGCTCCCGCTACACCACCGGTTATCCAAAAGCTATCCCGAATCATCCTAATAACGGACTAATACTTCCAACGTTCCTAGGAAATCAAACCTCGAAATTATGATAGAACACTTCATTGCTTCTCAATCCCACCAATAAGGATGTTTTAAATCGTAACTTACATACCAACGAGCAAATTAAGCAATTAGCTAGCAAGGTCGATGCTTTAGCTACCCATAACAAGATGCTTGAAACTCGATTTCACAAGTAGCTCAACAAAAGCACCTACCGCTGCTCCTGCTGGAATATTTCTGGTCAACCACAACCTAACCCGAAAGGACACTAATGCCGTGATACTTAGGAGTGGAAAAGAACTTGACGGACCGTTGATCCAAGACTAGAAAACCCGGCTATGTATCAAGCAAGACAAGCCGAGTGAAAACGAGCGAAGAAAAGGAAAACGAAACTCAAGAGGTCAGAAAAGAGAAACCTTATGTGCCTCCACCGCCCTATAAACCACAAGTTCCGTATCCCAGAGATTAACAAATTCTAAATCGATGAGCCAATTTAAGAGATTTGTGGAACTTCAAACAACTAAATATCACAATACCATTCACGAAGCCATTACTCGGATGCCATCATTATGCTAAATTTCTTAAGGAAATCCTATCTAATAAGAAAAGTTAGAAGATAACGGAGTTACCCTCTTGCTAAATGTAGTGCTATCATTCGAATAACATGCCTCCTAAGCTAAAAGACCCAGGTAGTTTCTCTATACCCTGTAATATTGGAAAATTCGTCATAGACAAAGCTCTATGCGACTTAGGAGCAAGTATCAGTGTCATGCCCTTATCTATTTGCAAAAAGTTGGAAATGGGAGAACTTACACCTACAAAAATGTCTGTTCAATTAGCTGACCGATCAATTAAGTATCCTGTAGGTATATTGAAAATGTTCCAGTTAGCATAGGTCAATTCTATATCCCGACCGATTTCATAATTATGGACATTACAAGATTCGACCCTATCATATTAGGAAGACCATTCCTAGCTACACTGGAGCTATAATTGATGTAAAGAAGGCGATTAACATTCAAGTCGGAGAGGAAAAGTGGAATTCATCCTCACTCAATTTCTACAAGCACCCGCCATGAATGACACATGTTATTTACTCGATATTATAGATGAGTGCGTGAGAGAGATGGAAGCTAAACAAACCACATATTCCGAAATAATGAAAATTGAAACCCTCTCGATATTCAAGACGATAATTGGCGAGAACCATATAAAGATGATGTCTAGCGAAAGTCTAGCACTTACACCTAATCATATGCCATGTCCCAAGAAACCAAAACTAGAATTGAAAGTTTTACCTAAAAATTTACGATACGAATTCCTTGATCTTGAACAAACTCGACTGTAATAGTGAATTCAGGTTTAGGAACGCTTGAAACCGAAAAACTTTTAGACGTTCTAAGGAAATATCCTATTAGGTTACAACATATCGACTTAAAAGGAATTTGTCCTTCAATTTGTATGCATCGTATTCTATTAGAAGAGGATTGCAAAACCTCTCGAGAACCTCAAAGAAGAATCAATCGATCCTCGATCAGTAGTCGAGATGAAATAAAAAGCTAATGGAAGCGGAATTATATACCGATCTCGACAAGAAATGGGTTAGCCCAGTGCATGTCGTACCTAAGAAAGGAGGTGTTATCGTGAAAAGCGCACAAGGAGAATCGATAACACAAAGAGTAGTTAGTGGACACAGTGTGCATTGATTATAGAAAAGCGAACAAAGCTACTCGGAAAGACCATTTTCCTTTACCCTTTATTGATCAAATGTTAGAGCGATTAGCCAAACACTCCTACTCGCTATTTAGACGGTTATTCGGATTTTTCCAAATTCCTATTCACCACGATGATCAAGAGAAGACTACATTCACGTGTCCCTATGGAGCGTTCGCGCTGACGAATGCCATTTGGATTATGTAATGCCTCGCGACTTTCCAACGATGTATGATGGCCATCTTCGCAGATTTCATTGACAACATCATGGAAGTGTTTATGGACGACTTCTACGTGTGGACAAAGTTTCGAAGGATGTCTATCTAATTTAGAGAGTGTTTTAGAACGATGTGTGAAAGTGAACCTTGTGCTTAACTGGGAAAAATGCCATTTCATGGTCAGAGAAGGAATCGTACTTGGACATGTTATTTCTAATAAAGGAATTGAAGTTGATAAAGCTAAGATAGAAGTGATTAAAGAACTCCAACCACCTAAGACCGTTCGAGAGATACGAAGTTTTCTAGGACACGGTTTTTACCGACGTTTTATTAAAGATTTCTCGAAAATTACAAAACCACTTACCGGTCTATTAATGAAGGATGCTGAGTTCATATTCGATGACGATTGTCTTAAAGCTTTTGAAACCCTTAAAGCCGCACTTATTTCTGCACCAATCATGCAACCGCCCGATTGGAGGTTACCTTTCGAAATCATGTGCGATGCAAGTGATTACGCTGTAGGCGCAGTTCTTGGACAAAGGAAAGATAAGAAACTTCACGCAATTTACTACGCCAGCAGAACGCTAGACTCAGCTCAGATGAACTACGCCACAACTGAAAAAGAACTCTTAGCCGTGGTCTTCGCGCTTGACAAATTTCGTTCTTACCTTGTAGGAGCAAAAATCATCATTTACACGGACCACGCTGCTATCAGATATTTACTTGCCAAGAAAGATGCAAAACCGAGACTCCTCCGATGGATCTTGCTTTTACAGGAATTTGACTTGGAAATTAAAGACAAGAAAGGAACCGAAAACGTCGTAGCGGATCATTTATCCCGTTTGGAAGGTATAAAACCCGAACAAGTGCCAATTAACGACGATTTTCCGTATGAACATCTGATAGCACATATGATAAGCGACCTAGCTCAATTGGATTTACATAAACCAGAAGCTAAGGAAGTCATGGAAGCCATTGACATGACCATAGGATTGCCTTGGTATGCTGACATCGTTAATTATTTAGCTGCCGGTGCGCTTCCACCTGACTTAACTTACCAACAGAAAAAGAAATTCTTCCATGATCTCAAGAGTTATTATTGGGACGAACCACTTTTATTTAAACGAGGACCTGATGGAATTTTCCGCCGTTGTATACCCGACGAAGAAATAGAAGACGTCATTTCCCATTGTCATTCATCTCCTTATGGCGGACATGCTAGCACCTCTAAAACGTGTGCCAAAATTCTCCAAGCCGGCCTTTTCTGGCCTAACCTATGGAAGGATGTCCACGTCGCCGTTAAAAATTGTGATCGATGCCAACGCACCGGTAATATCTCAAGACGCGATGAAATGCCTCAGAAAGGAATACTTGAAGTTGAAGTCTTTGATGTTTGGGGAATAGATTTCATGGGACCTTTCCCATCTTCTTTTGGAAACAAGTTTATACTCGTAGCTGTCGATTATGTTTCAAAATGGATCGAGGCAATAGCTTCTCCTACAAATGACACACGAGTGGTAATAAAGCTTTTCAAGAATATAATTTTCCCGCGTTTTGGTGTTCCTCGACTTGTTATTAGTGACGGTGGATCTCATTTTATTTCGAAGATATTTGATAAATTACTATCTAAATATGGAGTGAAACACGTAGCAACACCTTATCATCCGCAAACTAGCGGACAAGTCGAAGTTTCGAACAGAGAGATTAAACAAATATTAGAAAAAACGGTCGCTATATCTCGAAAAGATTGGTCATCCAAGCTTAACGAAGCTTTATGGGCTTATAGGACAGCTTACAAGACTCCTATCGGAACTACACCTTTCAAACTTGTCTACGGAAAATCCTGTCACCTCCCAGTAGAGTTAGAGCATAAAGCTTATTGGGCGATAAAGACACTCAATATTAACTACATCTGCGGCGAAACGAATCCTCGATTTACATGAATTGGAAGAATTAAGACTAGACGCTTACGAAAACGCTAAAATCTACAAAGAACGCACTAAAAAGTGGCACGATCAGCGTTTATCTCAGAAAGAATTTAGTGTGGGAGATGTCGTACTTTTATTCAATTCTAGACTTAGACTCTTCCTGGAAAACTTAAATCTAGATGGTCCGTCCTTTCGAAATTACAAAAGTATTTCCAAGCGGAGCGGTAAATTAAGGATAGAATAGTGCCCTTATTGTAAGCGGCGTGTTAAACAAGATAATCGTATAGATAATAGAGACTATAATAAGCTTAAACTCGTAGAATTACCACCTATTTCTCCGACTAATCTTTCATTAGGCATTTTCAGCTTATGACGTTAAAAGGCTCATGGGAGGCAACCCATTTTATTTGTTTTTGTTTGCTATTTTGTTTATTTGTTTTTGGTTGCTATATAAGTACTCTTCATTTTTTAAACTTTTATAAAACTGCTGCTGATTTCAAAACAAATTTACTTGCTCAGATTTTGAAAAATTTTTCTTTACTTTCTCCTCTACTCTGTTTCCCCGCTTTACTTTTACTATGGATCCTCCACAGAACTTTATGGAAACCACCTTTAGAGGTAGAAACCAAAGGAGAAGATTTGAGGCTTTGTCTCAAAGAGCCATCGTTTAACCATGTATTATGATGAACCCACTATGGACACTTTAGGCATAACGTGTGTTTACTACATGTTTAACCGATTAGGATGGGAGGCACACACGAAAATAGGTTTATCACTTACCGAGAGCTCACCCTTGAGTTCTTGAGTTCCTTAGTTTACATCCACGAACACGGTGTCGGGCCGAAAAGGAATCATCGCCTTTAGACTTTTGGTATTGAGTTCACCTATAACCATAGGGACTTAGCGCTTTATTAGGTTTCCCAGTGGACCCTTAGCTTTTACTACCCCGAGGCCGATTTATTGGATTTTGAGTGGATTATTTCGGGTACTTTAACGGAAACTATCACCCCGACCCAAAGCATGGATAACAATGAAATACATAACTTGACCATCCGTTATTTCCATAGGATTCTTGCCCACACTGTTTGAAAAGAACAAAATCAAAATGTTGTATCCAAGGATGAACTATCTCTGCTTTATTGTTTAAACACAGGACGCCCTGTTAATGCTGTCCCACTCCTGATGAAGACCTTTACCCGCATTAGTGAGGACCCTAATGTTCTGTCGATGTGGGAGGATTGGTTACAATGATTGCAAATGCTCTTGGACTTCGTTACCAACTTAATAAGCGTGCACCATTTGGATCAATTAGGCCTATGAATATTGACTTCTGGTTCAACAACATGATAATAGGAAATTTAGGCCCTGCACCTTATGATTACCTCATAAGAAACGAAGTTGTTACTCTTTTTACCCTTCCGAACCATGCCCGAGTAAGTGTCCATAACCGTGATAATTGGTTGTATGAATTGAATCCACCTGACCACCGAGACACCGAAACACCACAATCATATTTTGTTCTTTGATAATTTCATGTCGAAAGCAAGCAGATCCGAAACTCCTCCAGTTACCATGACTTTACAAATATGACTGAAGCACAAGTAGGCCCTGACATAAACCAAGGAGAAAACACTACACAATTAAACACCATTCTGACCACTTTGGATGCTTATAAAACTGACATTGATGGAATAAAGAATAAATTGAAGACTATGCGTTTGGATCTTATTGGTTTGACTGACATCACAGTGGAGCAATTCTATAACATCACCCAAGCTTTAGAGATATTAAAAGAAAAGATTGGATGAAGGTTTTAGTTTATCGTTTTCAGTTTTAGTTTTTAGAATTTTTCCATTCTGTTTTGTTTCTAGGTAGTTTCAAATTCTTTGTTAAATTACCGCATTTCAATTTACAAGTCAATTTACCTTCTGTCAAAAAGAACAAGTTACTCGATTTGAATTAATGCAATTGTTTGTTTTCAATTTTAAACTTACATTCATTATTCTGCTTACAATGTTTTATGGTTTTCTACTCTCTTGCGAACTATATTTATTGGATTATATGTTGAATGAATTAAATGTTGTGTTTATGTTGGAATGCCTGAGATGTTCTGCCTGTTATGAAATTATATACTTTGTGTAACTGTGTTCTGTTTTGTAAAAATTTGCAAACTTTGTAGCTGCCACGATCGTAATCCATTCCCCCACGACCGTCACACGCCTTTCAGCGTGTTACGCTCGTCAGCTTTGCGTTACGACCGTAACGCTGGCTATCGATAACCCATAGCGAACGTTCCTTTTCTTCTTCCCTCTACCTTTCTCTCTTCTTCTTTCATAACTCCCCAACCATCCCACTTCCTCCATTAACCACCCATTAACCCCGTTCAACCCACCATCAATCCCTCTCAACTTTCAAACTTCCCACTATCTCCTTCCATTATATACCCATTACCCGTATCACTTTCTTATTCTCTCATTCACCAACAACACCCATTCTCACTTAAACACTCTTGCATGCAAATGGCGAACAACCTCCAACCTATTCCTGGCGTTATCCTACGTAATGGTGAGCAAGGTGAAACTCAACGCATTAAGTTTTTGAAATTCCAACGTCGTGGTCTACACCCCACTAGATATGTTGACACTGACTGCCTCAGAGAACTTGGTTTACTTGAGGGTGTTCAGCGCCTTCTTCAGAATGTCAACCTGTGGAACCTTTGTAGCCAACCCCAACCCACGTACGAGACACTCACTCTCGAGTTCCTCAGTTCCTTCTGCTACATCACTCCACCTGGTTCAACAAACCAACTTTCTGGTGTTGCGAAGTTTCGCATATTCGGTACCGAGTACGAGTTCACTCAGAACGCGTTCGGACAACTGCTTGATTTCTGCACCGAGGAAGGTTCCCATCTCCGTGTACCCGACAACTTTGGAGAAGAGTCCTTCAACCTTTGGCACAGCCTCACCAACAACCGAGCACACTCCTATGATCATCTCAACGCCACTCAAATCCATAACCCAGCCATACGCTATTTCCACCGCATCCTAGGTAACACAATCTTCGCAAGAGATAGTAACCACAAGTTAAACTCCAAAGAGCTGTTCTTCATGCATTGTGCATTCTCGGGTCAGAAAATTAATGTCGCACCTTTCCTCCTGGCCCATATCCACTACATCTGCACCATAGGCGACAAACCTTTCTATTTTGGAGGGCTTGTCACTTCTCTGGCTTTAGCACTAAACCATGGTGACACCCTTGGTCATCTGCCATCCCGACCACCGTTCCTGCTCACTTTAGACCACTGCAAATCAGCCCACCTCATCCACGAGCGGGACGATGGGAAGTTCCATCCAGTGATTCAAAACCGAGTTTACACTAATATTGTTTTGCCTTGCAGGGATCGTATCGACCCTCAGAACCGAGCCAACTGGCTGTTCAACCTTGAAGACCCTGAAGGCCCTGCTGCTGCTCAAGAAGAACCTCATGTCGGCCCCGCTGATGAGATGCAGGAAGAACTGGATCGAGCTGTCCTGCGTCGACATTCTGAGTCGTCCTCTGCTCCTCCACCTCCTTCTCTTGACGAGATCCTCCGAGCCATTCATCATCAAAATCTTGTATCTTCCAGAGCCGAGAGGGTGCATCAGGAGCGCTTCGACGCCTTACTTGCGCAAAATGCTCAAATCTTAAGTGGTCGCCGGCGAATGAAAGGCTTGATGAAGTGCTAAGAGTGAACGCTTTGAGGATGGATGTTACATCTCTTGGACCACGAGCACCGACTGCTACTCCTTCCGGAAGGTCAAGAACGCCGTGGTCGCAGTAGTTTTTCCTTTCTTGTTGTTTTCCTTGTTTTCCGTTGTATCTTTCATTTAACCTCGCCATTATATCATAACATTGAGACAATGTTTGATATAGTGAGGAGAATCTTGCATTTTAATTTCGAGCTAGTAATTTCATTTCTATTTCAGTTATATTTCGTTATTTCATTTTCTCCCCGTTTTATTTAGCCATACCAAAATTTTTCGCCTTTTATATTCGCATAATCGTTAGTTACCTACTTTAACCAAAATCTTAGTTAGAAGGCCGAGAGCGATCCAACGAGAACTATACGATTATGACACCTTCGACTCCCTACTTACGCGAATCGTCTCTATTTCCGTTATACCGATACTTTCAGTTTTAAGTCTTAATTTAGCCCCTAGTAGTTTATATTAGCAGTCGGCACCAGTCTTAGCACAAACCACGTGGAAAGCCGATGAATATAAGTGGATGATCTCAGTAATTTATTCAGAAAAATGTTACATGATTTAAGGAAATAGCCAAGGCACCAATTAAATTGGGCGATCCTCACCCGATCGTTTAATCCAATGGATGCGAAAGCTTTTACTAAGTAACATAAGAATCCATTGTTTAGGTGGTTCAGAAGCATCGCATCGAACTCGGTAGGCGATACGGTCGATCCCCGCATCTTACAATCGGATAAAAGAGGTTGCCACATAATTGTGCCAGAAACCGTTGTGTTTTGATCAGAACCACTAACCGGCTATTCCACTACGTGCGTGTAAAGATAATGGGCTTAATGTGATTGCGCAAGAACGAAACCGGGTGAAATAGGAACGAGAAACCTTGAGTTGAATTATAACGGTATAATTAGACGTTTTTGTTTAAAACGGATAGTCGTCGACTAGCTTGTTGCTTGTGTCATTAGCGTATCGTTGTTGTTTCATTCGATTTTCTTGGCCGAACTAACTTAAGATCTCTTGTAACAATTTGAAAACGAAAGGTATACTAGTTATGTGCGTTTATACAACTTGTCCGATATTTTTAAATTGATTATTTTGCTTGAGGACAAGCAAAGGTTTAAGTATGGGGGAATTTGATAACACGAAATCATATCGTTTATTTTACATGAAATTAACTCGTTTTGTATTATTTTGACCCGATTAACTCCCGAATATTTCGAGATTGTCATTACTTTTTGCAGGTATTCACAACTTAGCTCAAAACAGAAGAAAATATGAAACAATGCAAGAAAACACCAAAAGAACAGAAGAAAAAGATTAAACTGTCAAAGATTACAAATTTTAGATGGACGTCGAACGCCGCCACGACCGTAAGCCATCTTGAAGAATGTTACGACCGTAACACATCCATGACGACCGTAACACGGAGAAAACACAAACCCTGCTCGTGACACAAAGGCCACGACCGTAACGCGCGTATAATAGTTAAATTAGAAAAGCAGAACGTGGAGGAGCTGAACAGAAGGAGTTTTCCTTATTTCTCTCCTGGATTCTCTACCACGTTCACACATTCAACCTCAACTACCCACATTCCTATATTCTTGGAGAAGTGGAAGGAGTGCTTCGTGTGGATTTCAAAAGCCAACTGCCATATTCATTCCTCTATAAATACCTCAACATTTCAGTGTTAGAGGTACAAAGTTTTTGAGGATTTTCTTGTGCGGAAGCTCTGCCGATTTTCGAACCCATTATTATTTCAATTGTTATTCCTCTGCATTCAATTATTCTTTTCCATTTTCGTTGCCCAAATAATAATTTCCAACATCAGGAAATTATTATTATAGTTTAGGATTTATTATTCAAGCCTCAGAATTTTTACATTTCAACCATACCAAGTCCAAGTTTCCGATTTGTGGAAGAAGGATTGAAGTATTGGCTTTATTTTCAGGTTTCTATTTTGCAATTGTATTACATACCTTTAATTAATTAATGCAATTTAATTTATTATTTATAATGTCCAATTTAAATTTGTTTGCTTTTACTTCCTGTACGATTATTTTAATTTCCATGGATAGCTAAACCTTTAGTGTCGGTATGGGATAGTAAGAGACATTAGGCATCTGATCAAACTTAGGTTAAAACTTTAATCAACTTAACTCTGGTTATAACTTTTTATGCTTAAAAATAAAACCTTCGTTACGAAAGTAAGAAGAGTAAATAGGTTAGATCGAGACCACGAAAGTGTGAGGTTTTTAACCGGATAGCTAAAGTTAGGCATTTGATTTAAATACAGTGAAAGCGCTTTAAACCAAATTAGAATTAATTAAGTTTCCAAAAATTACTTCTAAACACTTATAGGCTAGCGAAAGCAGGTATAGGGCTTTAGACGTATAATCCGAGATAAGACCATGAAAGTGTGAGTTGAGGGTTTTTAAACTGATTAATTCTACGGACAAACCAAGTTGACCATCCTAATATGCCTAAGCCAGATTAGATCCTTTAAGTCGACTCTATTACATACCGACCATTTCATTTCATAATTACTTTAAAACCAATTAATTTACCTTCCTTAACCTTCCCAAAACCAAACGTGACAATTTCCGCCTTAGCTAAACTAGCATTACTTTCCCGCACTAGAGTGATTACAAAGTCCCTGTGGATTCGACAATCTTTTATTACTACCGCGATAGGCTGTGCGCTTGCAGTTAAGATACCGTTAGACACATTAGGTTTATCGCACATCATAACTTAAAATTATTTGGAAAATGTGTCAGATTTCGAAATAAGTGATTATTTATTCGATGTGTATTTGGTGTATGGGAGGTAGTGTACCTGTGACATTGAGGTATCTGATTTGTGTGAATGAAAGATATGTTATGCTGTTGATTTTGTGTGCATGATTGTTGAGAATATCATGTTTCAGATTTGATTCAGTTATGATGGTTTGATGCATTTCATAGACTGATTAAATATTGCATGCTGGTGTTGTGCATGCATATGCATTTTTGGTGAAGTTAATTCCCATTGTGTGGAATTTGACTTGTATAGCCGTTAACCGTACCAGTGGATAGTGGTGGTTAGGCTGGATTCTTGACTCAGTGGTGTCTGGGCGAATCGATGATTGCTGTATCCGGTTGATGATGGATCAGTGTGTGTGACTTGGTCACGTGTTGGTACCACATGCATTGTGTCTGCATTTGTGTTTGCATGGGATTGTAACATGTTAGGATGTCTTCCAGTGTTACAATTCTTCTGTTGTTACTTGTTGTGCATAATGACTTGTATGGTTGTATCTGCGTGTTGAATCTGAATCTATGCTAAGATGGGTGAAATAATATGTTGTTATATATTGTTGATTGAGGAACTTATAATGCATGTTAATTATGAGAAATCTCACCCTTACTTTAATGATTTCAGATTAAGGTTAGCAGCTCAGGAGTTGGTGAGCATGGCTCTAGAGCTATATTATTTTGTGTCCGCGTGTCAGTGTCATGCTCTGATAGGTTGTAACACTGGGGAACGTTTGATTGAGGAGTTATTCATTATTCAATTGTTATTTGGATTAATTTAGGAATAAATATGATTTGGTGTTATTCCATTTTGAATTATGGTATTTTCCGTTGTGTAAGACATGGTCTTAATTTAATCAACTATTTTTGATAGTGACCCTCAGTGTAGCATGGCTACTGTGTTTTATTGAAGTTTTGTTTACTTTATCATTGTGACATACCTTGTGTATCATGTTAACTCTGATTAAAGCTGATATTAATAATTAAATTAAATAATTATTCGGGGTATTTTAGAAGGGGTGTTACAGGTAGTGCCGAAGCCTGCCTTTGCACCTCCTCCTCTGGATAAGCGACCCATAAATTATGATGTTAATGCCAGTTGTGAGTTCCACTCTGGAACATTGGGGCATAGCATTGAAAACTGTTATGCATTCAAATGCAAAGTGCAAGACCTCATTGATTCAAAGACTATTAAATTGGAGGCTCGACCACAAGTTGCTGGACCCAATGTTACACAGAACCCGATGCCGCGTCATTGGGCTGTCCAAGCTGTGATGGAGGGTGAGAAAGTCCTTAATTTGATAATGGATATTGATCTGGTGAAAACACCTATGCCTTTTGTCAAATAATACTTGATTAAGAAAGGTGTTTTTCCTGGTTGTGAAGCTGTTTGTGAAAGATTTGAGCATTGTTCAAATGGTTGTGCAAATCTGATGGTTGGCATTAAGTGTTTGATTGACGATGGTCAGTTGTAGTTTGATCGGGTCAGAAGGGATAGGAAGATTGAGACACGGGCTGTATCTGTGATTACTATTCCTTACTCTCCGATTGTGATATCGGCACCAGCAAAGCCTGTTCCGTTGGTTGTTACTAAGCCTGGTCCATTACCATATGAAAGTGATAAAGTCGTGCCGTGGCATTACGGGTCAGATGTCTACTATCATGGTGTAAAACAGGAAGGTGTCTCTTCTCCAGCTGAGAAGGATGATATGTCAGACATTGCAAATGCTGATAATATTGCTGGAAGTGGTGGTATAACCCGAAGCGGGCGAATTTTCTCTAATCTAGTTATACAACTCAATGAAGAATCTGTTGCTAAAGCCAAGGGCAAGCAGCCCATGAAACAACCAGATTTGCAAAACGCCAATCCTGATCTTGAGAAGGATATATAGGAAATCATGAAGTTTATCCGTAAGAGTGACTTTCGAGTGATTGATCAACTTGCTCAGACGCCTGCAAAAATTTCTATTCTCTCTTTGCTGGGAGATTCTAAAGCGCATAGAAATGATTTGATGAAGCTGTTGAGCACTGCTTTTGTACTGCAAGAGATAGAAAGTGGATACCGTAGAGTACTATGGGCGTGTGGGGTGTTAATCCTTTCCCCTCGCGTAACTAACTCCCTTACCTAGATTCTCTTGATTTCACAGTCATAGAACCATGATTTCTCCCTTCAGGTTTACTCGATGTTTTCCTTTCTCCCTCGTGAGATAAAAGACGTTCGATGACGACTCTATTTGATACCAGTTATCATGTTGGAGGTTCAGCCGGGTGATTTCAGGGCTCTCATGGAATAGCTTGAGGAGGTGGCCATTGACTTTAAATTTTTTATCAGTGCCTTCTTATTTTGTTCCAGGATCAAAGAATGTTCTTCTAAAAGTAAAAGTATCAAATGG
This sequence comes from Vicia sativa, assembly GCA_021764765.1. Taxonomy (NCBI): domain Eukaryota; kingdom Viridiplantae; phylum Streptophyta; class Magnoliopsida; order Fabales; family Fabaceae; genus Vicia; species Vicia sativa. The sequence goes on along the minus strand of CM038792.1, from coordinate 96,725,465 downwards.
GCACGTGAAGGGGCCCTCATCTTTCACAATATCAAGGATCAAAGGGTTATGGGGTTGCCTCACTGCTTTTGCTAAATCTTCAAGTGAGATCCCAGACATACACATGGACGGACTAAGATCCATCCAACTCCTTTCTTATGCTTCTTCAAAACCTACAAAAAATTACTTTCTTGATCAAAGTAAAGTTTAGAAGAAATTATAACCGGGAGTTTTTCATTCATCTCTAAAAAAGCATATTTAAGATTTTTAGGAATTGCCTTCAGCTCCTGGGAAGGTGGTTGTTCGATGGATGGTTTCTTCCAGGAAGCCGGTGTAACACCTTCTAATTCCCCTGCAAATGATAAAACGATTCAGAGTTAACATGTACTAAAGGGCGACACAATTAATTAAACTTAAATTCCATCCATATGTCATGCTTTACTGAGGAAACATAATGCAATTAATTATCAAATACACATGTTTAACACAACAAAATAACTTTAAACTTGGATAATTTCAAATTCCAAATAAAATCATCAAAGGTCAATGCCTTGAATCAATAAAACAATTATCCAACTAAAACATCAAATAAAAACTGAGTTTAATAATAACTCTCGACAAGCGTTCCCCAGTGTTACAATCAGAGCATGACACCGACATGCGATACAATAAAAATGCATAGCTCTACGAGCCATCGTCACCAACTCCTAAGCCGCTAAAGATTAAATCTGAAATCATCAAAGTAAGGGTGAAACTACATCATAATTAAAATGCATTATAAATTCATAAAACAATATAATTTCATAAGCTATTATTCCACCCTATTCAGCATAATCAGATCTATTCATCTATTCAACAACACAAGTCATAAATATACATGACACATAACAACCATATTATAACACTGGAAACTATCTTATCATGTTATAATCCATACAAAATGCAATGCAAGACTCTATGCATGTGGTACCAAAAGTGAACTAAATTCACCATACTGTTCCATTCCAACTCGGACCCAGTATCAACATCTGCTCCATTCCAACTCGGACACATATACGCCTCACCGCCCATTCCAACTCGGCAACGGTTATTGGCCAACCCACTGATTCCATACAATGAGAATTAGCTACCACCAAATGTATATACATGCACATCATAAAAGCATGCAACATTCAACACAGGTTATGATAACATCATACATCATAAACCATCATCAATCCAAAACATGATAACCATCATTTATCATGAACATCATTGTGATACGGTGGGAGAACTGACTTGTTTGTTTAGCGTTTTATCGCAAATGTTGTGGATAGCAAGAGTCGCCACCGACTTTTCTTTTATCCAATTAAGGGAAGGCGAAAAGAACAGGAAAAGACCTTCGTTAGATTCTGAGTATGGGAGGCAGTTATGAAAAGGTAAGGTATTAACACCCTTTCCATCCGTAGTTATCTACGGGATCTTAATTGCTTAGCTCACTTTATAAATTGCTCTCTGTGTTGTGTATTTAAAAAGTTGTTTTTGAAAAGGCATTTCTCTTTGACTTCGTAATGATTCTCGCTGGAATGTATACGAAGTGTTTGCAAATGTTTTGTTTTGGAAAAATGTTTAACTTTGTAATGATTCACGCTGAAATGTATACAATGTGTTTGAAAAGTTTTTGAAAATAGTGTGAGGTGTGAAAAGTATTTTTGAATTGATTGGAGAAAGCAAAAGAGTCATATTACCTACTCAGAATGGTTGTTTCCTTGTTATTTTGCTTTCCTTTAGGGTAGCTCTATCTATATCATTAGTTGGTAGGTAACTCTATCCGTTGGATGTAAAGGGACGTTCATAGGGTCATCGTATGGTCATAAAAGGTAACATGTAAGGATACCTTAGCATATTCGCAGGGACGATCATCACTTTTCGTAGGCAACAATCGAGGGACGAGATCATATATTCATAGGCAACATCGAGGGTCATCGAGGGACTATGATCTTTGAATTAAAGGGACTGTGATGATATTATTCTTAGGCAACTGTGCTAAGATATCCCTACGTTCGAGGGACATGACCATTGTTTTGAAAGGCAACAAGAGAGGATACCCTAAGGGGTGTGCAAGTGTGAAGAGAGTGTTTGTATTCAGATATTTATCTTGTATTTAGAAGTGATCTATGTTATTTTTAATCTTACCATACACGCCTAATTACTAGCAGTTAAATATGTACAAGAATTAAAGTGCGGAAAGTAAAAGTGCAGGAAAGTAAATCCTACGCTATTACATGGTTTTGGGGCAGATACATAATAAGAGTGCGGAAAGTGAAGACAGAAAGTAAGTCTACGCTATTACATAATAAAAATTTGTGACCTATACATCCTTTCTAGAAATGTAAATTCGAAATAAGAAATAGATAATCAGAATAATAAGAAAATGTTAGTAAAATATTTTGGAAATTAGTAAAAAAAAGTTTTTGGTTAGTAATCCTAATTATTAGAAAAGAAAATATTTTTTGGGAATTTTCTGAATTAGTTTTAATGTGGAAAAATAATTAAAGATTAATTTAATAGTTAATTAACAGTTAATTAAAATAAAAGCGAAAAATAAGATTTTTTAATGTAAAAAATTAAATAAGTATTTTTCTGACCTAAATGCAAAAAGAAAATATTTTTTTATGATTTTTGTAGTGTTAAAAAAATATTTGAAAATAAATTAAATTGGAAAAGAAAAATATGAAAATAATGGAAAAAATGTTAGTTTGCAAAGTGTTAAAAAATAGATTGGGGGTGCTGGGGTTTGAACCCCTGACCCTAGGATCAACAGCAAAATGCGCTACCATCCAGGCTACTTGTCATTAGTGTTAACAATATGGAATAATAATAATATAAGGGAAACTAATTTCTGAAAAAAATTCAAAATAGAAAATGCGCGCAGGGAGTCATCGTTTTCACTGAAGTGACAGGACTTTTAACTACGAACATAGTTCGTAACTAAAGCCTATAGTGACGGCTTTGTCCGTCACTATAACACCTACAAATTTCAAAAATTCACAAAATGCAATATAAATTAGAGGTAAGGCCATGGTTCGATTGGAAATTTGCTCCTGAGCATGATGGTACCCACGGTTTGGCCCAATTTTTCCTATTTCAGAAAACCCCAATTGGAGCTCCTGAACCCTAACAATGACATCTTATGATTCATGCGCTTAAAACTCAATCAAACAGTTTAGATAGATTCGAAACATCATCATGAACACAAATATGCAATCAAATTGTATTAAAAATGCATGAATTAATGAAATCAATTTTGAAATATATTGTGCAAACCGTGATCTGGATATCACATTTCTGGATGTGTTGCTTGCTTGTAGGGGTCTGGAACGGTTCAGAGGATCACCAGGAAGCAATTGGAATGCTTTGTTTCACCTGGATCGATGCAAAAATAGGTCTGCCAATTGCTTGAAGCACACGGTTTTTTGAAGCTAGGTTAGAGTTCCTTGAGCATGAAAATTCGTCCTCTTGGCATTTTGGACCAGTGTATATATATAATGGATGATATTGGGTCAAGAATCAATGAGAAAATATATGTTCATCAATGCAAAAATATTTGATTGGAATCAAACCAAATTTTGCCTTTTTTGAACCAATTTCAATCAAATCTCTTGTCAATCTCAATAATTTTGAAAATATCAGCTTATATTGCTTGCTTGGGCTTCAAGAAAGTTGAAAAACAATCCTTGCACTTAATGCTTTGATTTTATATCTTATATTTTAGTTAAATTGGTTTTAAATGAATAAAAATCCAAAATAAATAAAAATAAAAGATAAAAGGCGTGGCCTTGGGCTTGGAGGTTCTAATTCAGATAAGAAACAAGTTTGAACCAAGAAAAGTTAGGCCGATTTAGAAAAAAATTGATTTTTTCAAGTATTTCTCTTCATGCACCTCCTCAAAAATGTCAAACTTGCACAATTTGTATCTTGCTCAATTTTCAACATTTTTGAGTGTTCTTTGACTTTTTAGAAATCTCAATATGTCCTATAAACACTCCTTTTGGTTTCATTTTCGTTGAAGTTTCCATGTTCATGAACACTTCTTTGCAAAAAGATGACTTTTTGTTGACTTTTAAAAGGACATGTAATGTTTTGATCCATAACTTCAAATGAAGCATTTTTTGCCCAAGCTTGTTTGACAAGAAGTTATAGATAATTGAATTCCCTTTAAAATGAGCTTTGATGGAAAAATTTCTGATAAAGTATGTGAAAGTTATGCTTGGTCAAAGTTCTGTTGACTTTTGTCTAAAAAACCCTAATTTAGAAACTTTGACTTTTGATCAAATCTTGACTTTCATTGAGGAATCATGGTCAAACCTTGATCAAATGATGAATGTTACTTCAAAATATTGGTGTTGACAAAAAATTATGAAGTTTGACTGTATGTTGATCATAGTTGCCTTTCTGTCCAATATAGTTAATTTTCAACCATCTGAGCAATTGAATTAGCAAATTTGACTCGTAAGGCTTGAAATTTGACATGGTGATCCCTTGAAATATATGAGGAGGTATGATGACCAATTGAAGCATTGGAAATCCATTTTGAATTGAGAAGAGAAAAACCCTAGTTTGGATTGATTGCTTAGAAGAAGGTTTGTCTGGTCAACCCTTCAGAAATCCTAAAGTATGGAGTTTCGAATTATCTTGAGAAGTAGGAGGGCAAATTTTGGGGTATGACAATCATCAAAAAGTGTAAACATGCATAAGCAATTACTGCAACATCATCACCAAAACATGATATCAATCAACTATCATGAATATCACCAATAGCATAAACATGCAAGCACTTACTCATCAATTAGTAATGCCATCACCAACACAAGCGTACAACCATCAATATGCACATAATACATTAGCACAACAACATACCATTTCCTATCCACCAAGTACATAAGGTATGAATAACCACAAGGTCGGAAAACCAATACTTTCAAAATAAAATAAAATAAATATTATTTTCCTTACTTCATAAAATAGGACATTTAATTTAAGGAATAACGTCCAAAACAATGATAAAAAAGGACTTACGGTTTAAAAGTCATGAATTTTCAAAGTTTAATATTTTTCAAAAAGTAACAATGGTAACCGGTTCCTCCAGGAGAGTAACCGGTTCCCACTATCATAGTGAAAACACGTTCTGGAAAATGTATGGGGAACTCGATTCCTCCCAAAGAGTAACTGGTTCTTACGTTTTATAAAAAGTATTTTTTTATGGAAAATGTATCAGGAACCCGATTCCTCCCAGGGAGTAACCGGTTCCCAAGACTCATAAAAATTATCTTGCTGAAAATTATATGTGAAACCAGGTTCCTCCTAGAGGATAACCGTTCTTGTGACTCCTGTAGCAGAAAAACTTAATTTGACAGCATTCATGGTTTCCATTACAACCCAATTCATACCATGACAAATCCAACACCCAACAACACCAAAACAAGTTACAATACATGATTTCAATGCAATTATAACACACCGTAACATCATACAATAACCCTATAACATCAATTTGCATCAAAACATCAAAATTTATGAATTTGGGGTTTTAACTCATAAACCTAGAAAATCATAAATTGGGATTCCTAACTAATCAATCGATCCTATTGTTCCCAAAATCCATAAGGCATAATAACTAGAGAAAGTCACCCCTTACCTTGGTTAATCGTTTGAATCCTTGAGCTTTAGGTTCTTCCTCTTCCTCTTTGCCTCTTCTCCTCTCACATACGTTCTATTCTTCTCACTTTTCCCAATTTATTTTCTCTTTTTATTTTATTATTCTATAATAATATTAAAAAAATAATAACATTAGGGACTTTTACTCCATACACCCCTCACTTCTACTCCTTACACCAACACTCCAATTTTCCTCATTTTTTTTAAAATTTAATTATTTCCAATAATTCCCAAAAAAAAATACTAACAATTCAATTTTTAATTAAATACATAATTAAAATTCAAATTATTTAATAATTGAAAATATGGGGTGTTACAACTCTCCCCTACTAAAAGAGTTTTCGTCCTCGAACACATACCTTAGACGGAAAGTTCTGAGTAAGAGTCCTTCATCTGTCTCTCCAACTCCCAGGTAACATTACCACCTGCTGGTCCTCCCCAAGCTACTTTCACCAAAGCTATCTCTTTACCCCGCAACTGCTTCAACTTTTAATCCTCAATCCTTATAGGCAATGTTTCAACAATCAGATTATCCCACACCTGTATATCATCTACCTGAATCTCATGAAACAGATCAGCAATGTACTTCCTCAACTGAGATACATGGAATACATCATGAAATTCGCAAGTGACGGCGGTAAAGCAATTTGATAAGCAACCTTCCCAACCTTCTTCATAATTTGGAACGGACCAATAAAATGTGGAGTTAACTTCTTTGACGTTAACGCTCGACCAATACCAGTCATCGAAGTAACTCGCATAAACACATGATCTCTTTCACTAAACTCAAGATTCTTCCTCCTCTTATCATGATAACTCTTCTGGTGACTTTGAGAAACTATTGCGACAGTAAAAAGCAGCAAGCAAAGAGTTGGTATTATTTTTACCGAGTGATATATATCGGTTAGGTTATATCGTATCGTGTCCACAAAGATTGATTATTGATTCGACGTTCAAAAATTCTATCGTTAATGAGTTTGGGATTAAATAGGTTGAAAATAAAAGACAAAAAGTAAATAAACAAAAAGTATAAAGGATAGACAGCTTGTCTAGAACGAATGCACAATACTCTTCACAGACTTAAATCTACCGTCCAGTTATACTCAGCCTACGATACTCGTCTGTGTCATCACATACCTCTCACAACCTAAGCTATTTCTAACCCAAATTGAGAATCCTCCCAAATCACCTCAATATCCGTTTCTGGTATACCTCGACAACTAGAAGTCAATTGCGTCACCTCCATACTCATCTCTAGGATACTTCACCAACGCAGAGGCATTAAGATTAGACACTCTAAGTGAATGTCAAATCTAAACCCATTTCTAACATTCAGAAACTAACAAATAATCATCATAGGTAAGAATCTAAGTGATCTATCTCTAGCAAAGCTCAAACCCCTAACATAGAGTAAAAACCTAAGACAATCACCAACACAGATTCGTAAAGCAAACTTTATACAACGCCAAGGGCGACAAATATACATGAGTAAAAGTATATATACATACAAAAACCAACAAAAGAGATTACAAAGAGAAGAGAAGAAGAGGAACCAAACATTTCTTGGTTTGTCAACCCTAATCGACGAGGGATTCGACTCCGGATCATCCAAATGCAAGCTCCAATGTTGTTTTCTAAGCAAATCTATCAAAAAAATGATGTTGGGACTCAAAAATACCTAACCCATAACCTAAAAAAAGTGTTTTTAGCCCCTTTTAAAGAATTCTGAAATCGCAGGGCGCGCTTAGCCTGGTTTTTTGGCGCTCAGCGTGGTCTGTGCTATTCCGAAAAAAGTTAGCATCTTATTTTTGCCATAACTTGAGAACCGTAACTCGGAATTGCACCCGGTTTGAAGCGTTGGAAAGCTTATTCAATGCTTTATCCAACCATGGATAAATATCAATCAAATTGATGATTTGAAATATTTGAAAAACTCATTCTTTGCTTTATGTGTTCTCTTTTATTGCTCAAAATCATGTGTTTGAAGTCGTGTCTTCGACACTTTATTACTCAATACTCCAATTGTGAATGAATACCTATAAAAGAGATGAAAAAAATATCAAATGATACAATATTTACACAAAAACATGATTATTCTGTTATGTACACATTTATACAAAAAGCGGGGGATTTATTCAAAGAATTTCAACAGAAGAACTGATAAATGTCACTAAACATATATACAAAATAACTAAATTTTGGCACTTATCAGAAGTTCTCATCTTCTCCTGAATCATCTTAATCTTTTCTAAAGTCTGTTGGACAATCTCTGGCCCAATCACATCACTTTCTCCAAATTCATACCAATACAACGGTGTTCTACACCTCCTACCATACAATGCCTCAAACTGAGCCATACCAATACTCGAATGAAAACTATTATTGTAGGTAAACTCAATCAAAGGTAAGTAACTATCCCAAGCTCCACCTTTCTCCAACACACAAGCACGCAACAAGTCTTCTAACGATTGAATCGTTCTTTCTGTTTGACCATTTGTCCGTGGATGATAAGCAGAACTCAACCTCAACTTAGTACCCAAGGCTTCTTGTAATCATGTGCAGAACTTAGACGTAAACCTCAGATCTCTATCCAACACAATACTAGCAGGAATATCGTGCAAACTCACGATCCTCTCGACATATAACTGAGCCAATTTCTTTATTGGGTAGTCCATTCTCATCGGTATAAAATGAGCAGACTTCATCAACCGGTCCATAATAACCCAAATAGCATCATAATTCTTAGTTGTCCTCGGTAGACCAGACACAAAATTCATAGAAATGCCATCCCATTTCCAATTTGGAACAAACAATGGTTCCATTAATCCCGACAGTTTCTGATGTTCGATCTTCGACTTCTGACAAATTAAACAAGCATAAACAAACTCAACAATTTCCTTCTTCATTCCAGGCCACCAAACCAACTTCTTCAGATCATGATACATCTTAGTAGCATCATGATTAATACTCATTCCACTATGATCAGAAACTTTTGCCTGAAAAACCCTAATTTAGAAACTTTTACTTTTGATCAAATCTTGACTTTCCTTGAGGAATCATGGTCAACCGTTGATCAAATGATGAATGTTACTTCAAAATATTGGTGTTGACAAAAAAATATGAAGTTTGACTGTATGTTGACCACAATTGACTTTTTGTCCAATATAGTTGATTTTCAACCATCTGAGCAATTGGATGAGCAAATTTGACTTGTAAGGCTTGAAATTTGACACGGTGATCCCTTGAAATATATGAGGAGTGAAGCAACTCGATTTTCAAAAATCATTTAATTTTCAAAAATAAGTGAAATCGCCACCTAATTTTATTTGTTCTGAAAGGAACGGGGAAATGTAGATAAAACCCTACAGATGCGGATAAGGCGGTCTACGACCAAAAAACATGGAATCGCGAGTCAGTTATGTAAGAGGAAGGTATTAGCACCTCTTACATCCATCGTACTCGATGTGACCCGTTTAATTCTAAGTGTGTGTGTATATTCGCTAATTTCTAAGTTATAATCGAAAAAGAAACGGAATTTGTTTATTATTATTTTGAGTTTGGCACGGTTTCGAAACCGTGTGCCTACGTATTCCCTTGTGCAATGGGAAAGTCAAAACTCCGTAGTTCCTCTCAAAAAGGTTTGAATTGGTTGTGTTGATTTTATAAGAAAAAACGTGCATTAGACATTTCAAATGCTTGAACTTGGACTTGTTTAGTTTGTTTGAAAAGCTTAAGTCCTCGTTCGTGTTTGAAATGGCTATTGCACACTCTTTGTAAGAAAATAGTTTGATGATCGCATATGAGCGATAAAAGAGTTTGAGTGAGTAATTTTATTTTTATGTGGGAGACAAGTATTGGACCATAAGCGTTCAACGGCTAACGCCCCAAATTACTCGGATGAGTGGATAGAACCATCCTAATCATTTTTTTCTACCCAAAAAGTTTGTTAAGAAAAGGTGAGGTGAAACAAGGTTCACGTTAATTAAATTCAATTAAGAAACCAAACATACAGTCGAGGATCGATACTGGACTGACTACCATATGTTTGGGAGGAGGGAGAAATATAATACTTATTTGTGAAAGTATTTTGAAAAGAAACTCGACGTTGGATCGAGGTTTAGAATTTTAATTATGAAAGCATTTTGAGATACATGCCGAGATGAAATGTGGAATCGGGTTATGATTAATTAAGTATATGGACTTAATTAACCTCGTGAGGATAGGTGCTCCTATCCCCAACCATGAGACCTTGGTGCATGGAAAATTGGTATATAGACCAATGTTATTTTCGGGTTATGATTAATTAAAGCAACAAGGGCTTTAATTAACCTCGTGAGGATGGCCATGCCCATCCCCAACCATGAGATCCTTTAAGAAATCAGCCTATGAGCCAATCGAAGCAGAATCGAATTAATTTTAATGTTGGTTGTGTGCGAAGTGTACAATGGTGAATAAATACCGAATGAGCGAATAAACAGACAATTATCATACAATACAATTGGAAATTTAAATAATTATTAGAAATGATTTTTTCTGTTTGATGAAAAATCAACTAATAGTTTAATCGATAAATCATCAGATAAAAACTATCAGAACCAATTATTATCTAGTACATCGCAAAAATTAAATTATTTACGCAAAATAAATTAATTTAAAAGATAAGAGTTTAGAAATGGGCCTGTGTGAAGCAATCTGGGAGGTGCAGAAAGAAATCCAGAGATAACATTTTTGAGCCCAAATAAAGGGTCGACTGAGCTTTCAGAAAATAATCCCGCGTGGAATATCAAGAGAAGATGCGTCATGAAAAGTTAAATCTGATCGCCTGGTCGGATAACTAAGGGAACTTGGAGTAACCGGACGATAAAATGGCTCGGGTATATCTCGTATACATTATAGCATGAATAGATAAAGAAAGACAAAAATAAAATAAAATTTCTTAACCTAAGGTGGTGACAAGTGTCACCACCATGACTTAAACCAAAATAGGTTGAATATTTGTATTTTTGTTTTAAAACTAAATAAATTATATTTGTTTCTATTTTGCTATCATAATAATAATAATAATAATAATAAAAGGAGAAAAAAGAAAGAAAAGGAAACTGTCTCTCTCTCATGATCTTCATCCTCATCTTTCTCTATTGCCCTCAGATGGAACCCTTACCTCTCTCTCTCGCGATCTCTGTTCTCTCTCGTTCTCACACAGAACTTCATCTCTTTCCTGAGATTCTCACGCATAAAATCTCATCTCTCGCTCACGATCTCTCTATTCTCTCACTGGACCCTCGCTGGAAACCGTAATGGTCGCCCCGGAAATTGCCTCACGGCGGTTCCGGCGGCGGCGTGACCCATAACCTTAATGTTTTCGTGTTTCTGACTCTTTTTACCTCTGATGCTTGATTTGAATGTCTGATTTTGCAGATGAGTGGTGAACCTCAGTAAATTTGAAAGGGGTTTCGAAACCCTAGGCTCGTGATTCCGGCGATGATGATGATGGCTGAGCCTGGGAGACACGTTCGATGGCAAGGATCAGTTTCTGTACTTGTTTCAGGTGAGATTGTTCTAAGCCTTTCCTCTTCTTCTTTCTCAGCTCAGAAATTGCATGCTCTTTTCTGAAAACAAAAACTCTGAAGGATTTCTGGTAGGAAAGTGATGATGGAATAACTAGGGTTTTGGTTTATGTTTGGCTCATGCTTATTGTTACGATTTCTGTGGGTTTGGGATTTTTGTTTTTCTGGTTTTTGAAGTTATGTTTCTGGTTTTTGAAGAACAATCTTGTTGATGGCTTTTGAATTTCTTAGAACTATGATGCTGTGTGATTATCTTTTGGCTTTTTGGCTATTGGATTTTTTGAAACTTTGAACTATCAAGGCTGTCCCTGTATTCACTTCTGCTGCTATGTTATATCCACCAAAAATACTTTGTTTTTGTGTTCTCAATCCATGTTGTGGTTACTGATGGCTTATTTTCTGGTTTACCCCTCTGAACCTCTGAACAGATTCTGACCTTGCTCCTTTTCTGGCCATTGTCTCTTTCTTTGTTGATTTAAATTATGAACCGATACTGCATTGATTATTACTTTATGGTATATTTGGAACAATCTACCTTGGTTCTTGTTTTATGGTTTACTCCTTGGTGAAACTCAACCCTGTTTTCTCTTGGAACCAAAACTTTTCCTTTTTTCTGATGCTGCTTGTGACTTTCTTCTATTGCTTGCCTTGCCATTCTTGGCTTTGTTTCCTGCTGTTGACTCTGCTATCTGCCTGCTGCCAAACATACAGTTCTTGGGTGAAAAATTTATTCCAAATGCTGATAACCATGGTGCTCTTGGTAAAAAAATTCCTTTGCTGCCCATTGCTTGCTGCTAACTGTTGGATTTGGTCTGCTGCCTTATTTTTTGATTATAACTATGATGATAACTGAGTTTTAGCTTCTTTGTGAACCAAATTATTTTGTGATTTGCAAATAAGCTTCTTTTAATCGATGATTAGTCTCGAACAAGATTATGAGGCTTAGTATTCTTTAAACCTGATTCTTGCTAGAAACTCCTAATGATGAGATTGTAACACAAATTGCTTGCATTAATTCTTTTCGATTGAATTGTTGCTAACTATTTTTTCTCTCTTGTTTCATGTAATATGGCGAGTTGGATGATAAGAGGGAAGCTTGGATGAGAAGAAATAGCTTGAAAGAAGACAAACAATTCATTCGAAACATCAGGACGAATTTTAGAAGCTTGTAACATTAGATAGGATTTGAACTTTGTAATCTTTGTAACTCAAATTTGTAATCAAATTAATAAAACAACTTGTGTTTCAATTTCAAACTTATAATTCCAGACATCCTTCTCGCAAAATGCATTGTAAATTTTGTAGAAACTTGAGACAAATGAGTACAATAACTTGAATGACATCCGTATAACATTTCATTTGAATGAATATTGCACTCAAAAAGATGGAATTAATCTTAGCTTGAATCCTCTTTGACATTTTTTCAGCTAATGAACTTGCACTCCAAAACAAACAACTTTCCCTCCAATGAATTTAAATTCCAAAAACAAATAATTCCTTTAAAATTTAAATTCAAAAACAAATAATTATTTTTGAATTCAAATTCCAAAAAACAAATAATTCCTTTTGAATTTCGAATTATACTCAATGATAGCTTGAATTGAAAATTGAATTAATAACAAAACAATAGTTCTCTTAGAAATCCAGCTCAATCCTTTTCATGAAAGTTTCCCTATAGAATCTCTTCTGAAGCCACAATGAATGAACACCTATGATGAAAAATGAACCACTGAGGTGAAACGAAGGGGGAAAATTTTGGGGTGCGAAAAGGAGGTACGATGACCACTTGAAGCATTGGAAATCCATTTTGACTTAAGAGGAGCAAAACCCTAGTTTGGATTGATTACTTAGAAGAGGGTTTGTCTGGTCGATCCTTGAGAAATCCTTAAGTATGAAGTTGTGAATTGTCTTGAGAAGTAGAAGGGCAAATTTTGGAGTATGACAGTTGCCTCTGTTCATTCTTCTTGTACCGGAATGGTTAGATTGGTATGCTTTCCTTTCGTGACCTGAAGGTAGAAGATGATTGAACACTCAAGTACACCTGAAAATTTGCACTCGCTGTTGTATGGAATGGGATCGTTGTTGAAAAGTATATTTTCGCCAAATATTTTTATATCGTATCCACAGAGATTGAGTGATATTACCGCCGTTCTATAGTTACTATTGCTTTAAGTTTACAAATTTAAAAAGTTTATTTGTGTTGGGAAAATTATCTTTCACTTTTGAAATAAGACTAAAACAATAAAAATGTGGTTTTTATCAATTAAAAAGGTTTGTCAAGATTGGGGTTCACTATCCCAATTTCCTATGTTTCCTTAGAACAAATATATGAACTCAAGATTATTGAATATATTCTAGTATCCTCTCAATGACATTTATTTCTAAATGGGATTATGATAATTATTATATTAATCCTTAGACGATTTCTCCATCTAACTATTAATCTTACAATCTGTAATGTTTGATACAAAAGAAAAGTAATGTATAAATCTATTTCTACAATTTATCCACTACTTGAGAGCATACTTTAGGTCAAGATTTGAATAATCTTTCTCAACAATAATCCAAATCTAAATATTCAAAATAGGACAAAAGCATCAATCTATTTCAATAATAAATTGTTCACATACAAGAGCTAAATGAAATACATAATAAATTATGGATAACTACTACCTCCAATCTTGCCAAAGTTGGAATTTAGTTCTTCATCTCCATTGTTGACAGCAAGAGATAGAGAGAAAGTTCCTTTTTTCAATCCTCCATTCTTCCCACAAAAAGTGAATGATATCTAATTCTCCCCAAAACTCTCTTACCTATAGATTTTCCAAGAAAAACTAATGATAACTACCAAAATCCTCTCTCTAACTTTTTCTAACCAAACAAAAGTATAATGATTATATTGATGTGACATTTTTCATGCAACTATATACTTCCAAAGACTTTAAAAAGTATAATGATTATATTGATGTGACATTTTTCATGCAACCACACATTTTTCTTGACCCAAAAAGTGACTAGATTTATGCTTTTTTGTCTTTTCTTTGGCTTTCCTTACACTTGTCTTGATCTTGTCTTGACTTGTTGCTTCTTCCAATTGCACATGTATCCAAGTAACTCTTTTTCTTTAAATTTTCTACAAAACTAACAACTAAAGTGAAATATCTACTCTAATTAAAATACAAACAAGAATAATTGCATATTTATAAATTGTGCGATTAAAAGTGTGGAAATTCAATGAAATTTGGTTAAAGGGACCGATAGAAATATATGAAATTTAATACAATTTGGTCCCTAACAACTCTCCCCAACTTACCATTTTGTTTGTCCCTAAACAAAAGTTTTTCACCAAAGTACCCAAAGTAACAATGAAGCATGAGAAGGAATGACAATCAAAGACACTTGATTGGTTCAAAAGTATATGGCTTTTCATTATTCACTTACCTTAATACTAGAACAAAACATGAACAAAATAATGGTTGGATGCAAAGTACATACCAAAGAATTTAAATCAATACATGTCAAAATTGAATCAAACCTACACAATATCATAATAATGATGAATAAATATGAGGTTTTCTTTCACTCATCTGAACAATTAAGTCAGCAACAACTCGAATCATGCGACCATCAAACAAATACCAAGTCATGTGAAAAATGAGAATCAAGAGGTCTTTTATGGGTTGTAATGTGGTTTGGGTTACAAAGAAAGGATAACATAGAGGGAAATCAAACAAAAATACTTATCCTAAGGGAGCATTTCTATCAATTCAAACTCAATAACACTTCTTCTTTGATCCAATTTTTCTTTTCTTATTTTTCAACAACAACAACGGGAGCTCTTTTCTTGAGATTTTTCATTTTATTTGCTCCATGATTTCAAAAATGTTCACTTGTTCTTATTTCAACAAGGATCACTTATTTTTTTCTTTTGCAAAGTACCACATTTTCTTTTTGATCAACTTTTGTTCTCTCCCCAACTTTAGTTTTTAAACCAATTATTAATACCAATAATGCTCCCTATAGGAAAAAGGCAAAATTGCAACCAAATTGGTTGAAGGTTCAAATGACACAAACAAAATTTTAAGATTCATTCATTCACAATTTTTTTGTTGCAATTATCAATTGAATGAATCCTAAACAAGCTCAAAGGGGTTGACTAAGGATCACTCCTCACAAGGTTAGTTGATTCAAGACTTTTTTTTGGCCAAGTGGTTTTTCTCAATAACAAACAATGCCTCTATCATTTTCACAATTTTCACAAAAAATGGACTAATGCATGATTTAACATGATAAGAACGAGTTAAAATAAATTTCGGTATCCCGCATTTAGTGCACAATGAAAGGTTACCTCACAATTGGCTAAGTTCTATTTTGATTCTAAGTGGGCATGTATCTCAAAGAATTCATGATATGGAATTTGCACAAACCATCACTATTCATGTTAAGTCTAGAAATCGGTAAAAGTGTACCTTGAAATGCCGAGTACCAATCTTATCATCACCATCTGGAGTGTCTTGCATTCCTCTCTCAAAACCGTCACTTTGTTACTTCATGCTTAACTTAATGAACAAACAATTAAACAAAATCTTTGAAAAAGTGGGGTGTCCCAAATTCCATAAAAATACATAATTATACTCACAACAAATAAATATGCAATTAACAAAAATTCTTAATGGTGAACGAGAGCCACCAAAAGTAACAGTGAACGAGAGCCACCAAAATTAATGATGAACGAGAGCCACCAAAAGTAACAGTGAACGAGAGACACCACCTCCTGCACCCCCCATAAATGTTGGCCTGCCCTCAGGCCCATTAGAGAAGGAAGAAACACAAGAGAGGGTTCTGATGCACTCAATTCGCGGTGCAAATGTTGTGCGCGGCGCAAACTGAATCAAATTTTGAAAAATGTAATGCTGCATGATTTACAATTTTGATGCAAAACTGATCAGCAGAGGGATTGCCTCTTAAAAACTTACAATTACTCAAATTATGAAATAAATACTTACTACATTGGGTTGTCTCCCAACAAGCGCTTTGTTTAACGTCGTTCGAGCTCGACGGTTCGACGGTGCTTCAAGGCTCGATGAAAGGAATGGAACCAACGTCACGATTTACTCCTCCACCATGGTAAACCTCCATGATTTCCTCCTCGGTAGCATTGATTCGGAAAGTGTCATGTTTGTCCTTGGGATGCTTTATGGCTTCAAAAAGATTGAAAGTTACCTCTTCATCTTGCACTCTTACTTTCATAAGTATGTCATCAATATCAATCATCATTCGGGAAATCTTCATGAATGGTCTTCCAAGAATTAACGGCACATCATGATCCTCCTCCATGTCAACTACCACAAAATCCACTGGAAACAAGAATTTGTCCACCTTTACTACCATGTCTTTAGCAACTCCATATGGTGAAGTGGTAGACTTATCAGCTAGTTGCAAAGTCATCCTAGTAGATTCCATCTTAACATTTCCCAACCTTTTAACAATGGATAACGAGATTAAATTGATGCTAGACCCCAAATCAATCAAGCCATTACCATTGTAGGTATCTCCAATGGCTACCGGAAAAGTGACTCGCCCCGGATCGAATTCCTTCCTTGGGAGAGTTTTTTTGATTATGGCACTACAATGGGCATCAAGCAAAATTGTCTCTTTATCCTTGTACCTCTTCTTCTTTGTGAGCATATCCTTCATGAATTTAGCATATTTTGGCATTTGCTCCAATGCTTCGGAAAATGGAATATTTATATGAAGTTATTTAAATATATCCATAAACCTAGCATAATGCCTTGTATTTTTCTTCTTTGATGGTGCATGTGGATATGGTAGATGTTGGAGGGGAATTGTGCTCACTCCTTTATCTCCTCTCTTATTCCTCCTTGTATTTTTCTCCTTTTCTCACTTTTTTCCTCATCTTCTTTTTCTTTTTCAACTAAGTCATCCTCCATTTTTTTTTCTAACTCCTCTTTTTCACCCACTACTTCTTCATCTTCCTTATTTTCAATCATCACTTCATTATCATCCTCAACTACAATTTCATCACTTATTCCTTTGCTCACCTCTTTACCACTTCTAGTAACAATTGCCTTGCAATGCTCTTTCGGATTGATGTGATTATTGGCAGAAAAAGATGGTCCCGTTTGTTGCTCGGCTAATTGCTTAGCAAGCTGCCCCACTTGATTCTCTAAATTCTTTATGGCAGCCACATTGCTTTTTTGATTCTCCATAGAAACTTGCATAAATTGGTTGAGAGTTTCTTCCAATTTTGAGCTTTCACCTTGAGATTGTTGGCCTTGAGAATTTGAGCTTTGATATGGACTTTGATGTTGATAATGTTGATTGTTGAATCTTGATGGTTGGTAGCCTTGGTTGTTCCTTTGATATGAATTATTGTGATGTGGAGGTTGCCTTTGATAACCTTGACTTTGGTCGTTCACATAATTCACTTCTTTGCCTTTGGGAGGTGGACAATAACCGGTAGAATGATCACCTTGAAAAAGTTCACAACATGCCACTTGATGCTTAATTTGAACTCCTTGTATTTCCTCCATTTGTTGTGGAAGTTTGGACATTTGTTGAGTAAGTAACTCCACTTGTTGTGAAAGTAGCTTGTTTTGAGCAAGAATGGCATCATTGGTGTTTAATTCAAGAACACGCGGTTTCCTTTGTGAAGAACCACGATCATGTTGACTTTGAAGATCATTGAGTGTCATCCGGTCAATAATAACTATAGCATCTTCCACATTTTTTGACATTAAAGAACCACCCGCGGTAGCATCTAAAAGTGTTTTGTGCACCAGTTGGAGTCTATTTCGGAATATATGGATTTGAGTGAGTTCATCAAAACCATGACCTATGCACTTTCTTAACATGGAATTGAATCTTTCCCAATCCTCATTTAGAGACTCGTTGCCTCCTTGAGTGAATACTGCAATCGCCGTTTTGGCTTCCATGAATCGGGATTGTGGAAAATACCTTTCTAAGAACTTTTCTTCTAATAAATTCCAATCCGTCATCACTCTTGGTAATTGATCAAGATACCACTCTTTAGCTTTTCAAATTAAGGAGTGTGGAAACAATCTCTTGAATAATGACTCCTCACCCGCTTCATCTACCCCGGTTGCACCCGCAATCTCATATAATTTGGTGAGATGCGTGAAAGGGTCTTCATGGTCCATTCATGGAGGATTCCGGTCTTCATCTCCGTGTTCCTTCCACCTTGAGCATTACGAGCAAATTAAGCGGTGCGCCTTGGACTATTAGCGGATATTTCGGTACGAACTTCACCCGCCATGTTTTCTTTAAAAGTGTTTACACCCACTTCCTCAATTTGATTTGTTGAAGAAGTAGATGCTTCTTCTCTTAGTCTCTTCTCTTCGGCCAATTTCCTTCTTCTTCGTGTTTTGCTATTGAGCCTCCGAATCGTGCTTTCAATTTCGGGATTGAATGGAAATTGTTCTTCGGTAGCTTTTTCACGTATACACAAGAATCTACAAAACTAGTAAACCAAGTGAAACGCAAGAGATATAATAATAAAGTAACAAAACTTAAAACAATGAACTATTGCAATGCTTGTAATATCAAATGCCAATCCCCGGCAATGGCGCCAATTTGTTGAAAAGTATATTTTCGGCAAATATTTTTATATCGTATCCACAGAGATTGGGTGATATTACCGCCGTTCTATAGTTACTATTGCTTTAAGTTTACAAATTAAAAAAGTTTGTTTGTGTTGGGAAAATTATCTTTCACTTTTGAAATAAGACTAAAACAATAAAAATGTGGTTTTTATCAATTAAAAAGATTTGTCAAGATTGGGGTTCACTATCCCAATTTCCTATGTTTCCTTAGAACAAATATATGAACTCAAGATTATTGAATATATTCTAGTATCCTCTCAATGACATTTATTTCTAAATGGGATTGTGATAATTATTATATTAATCCTTAGACGATTTCTCCATCTAACTATTAATCTAACAATCTTTAATGTTTGATACAAAAGAAAAGTAATGTATAAATCTATTTCTACAATTTATCCACTACTTGAGAGCATACTTTAGGTCAAGATTTGAATAATCTTTCTCAACAATAATCCAAATCTAAATATTCAAAATAGGACAAAAGCATCAATCTATTTCAATAATCAATTGTTCACATACAAGAGCTAAATGAAATACATAGTAAATTATGGATAGCTACTACCTCCAATTTTGCCAAAGTTGAAATTTAGTTCTTCATCTCCATTGTTGACAGCAAGAGATAGAGAGAAAGTTTCTTTTTTTCAATCCTCCCTTCTTCCCACAAAAAGTGAATGATATCTAATTCTCCCCAAAACTCTCTTACCTATAGATTTTCCAAGAAAAACTAATGATAACCACCAAAATCTTCTCTCTAACTTTTTCTAACCAAACAAAAGTATAATGATTATATTGATGTGACATTTTTCATGCAACCATATACTTTCAAAGACTTTAAAAAGTATAATGATTATATTGATGTGACATTATTCATGCAACCACACATTTTCCTTGACCCAAAAAGTGACTAGATTTATGCTCTTTTGTCTTTTCTTTGGTCCCTAACAATCGTCAGTTGACGATGCGCTGGAATGAGCTTATAGATGCCATTTGGAGGAGCTAATGCTGGAGAGTGAGTCGTATGCTAGACTCTGGGTTCGTCTTTTGGATGAGAAAAATATCAGAGATGGGCTTAACGATGTCATCCGGAGAGATGAAAATGTGTAGTCGGAGATGGGCTTAACGATGCCATCCGGGGAGATTGATAATTAGAGAGAGTCAAATTAAGCCTTTTGTCTTGGATATTTCTGAGATGAATAGTCGTCAGAATGTAGATAGTTTTCTTGTCTTGTTTTGGGTATTAATTCATGGTCTGCTATTTATTGGTAAACCCGTCTGGTTTCAGGAGTTCATACCAGATTGGTCGCCTTGATAGTTTCCCAGTCTTGTTTTGGGTTTTAATCTTTGACCTGTTGTTTGGAAATAATTTGCATGGTCGTTCAGATAGTTCTCTCGTCTTGTTTCGGGTATTAATCTTTGACCTTCCGTTTGGAAAATAGCTTTTACCTACTAGGGAAATAAATCTTGATGGGATGTGGTTAGTCCTATGTAGATTATGATGCATGCGAGTATATGACAATGTTCATGAATGATATATGCACACATTATGATTTTTATGAATAATGTATGAAGGTAGACGTTGTATTTCAAAACATATCCATCTTGAAGAAGATGGGAACATTCTGCTGGAGATCATTGATTTCTGCTTGGGGATGAAGTTGTTGAAAACCCTAACTAGGGATAAAGGAGATTCAGATTCATCCGATGCACTATCTGACCAAGTTTTGAGTCTGGATATTGTTGTTGTTGGGGGAATGATAATCATTGAGAGATACTCAGCTGAGGATCAATATCTTATGTATAGACCTAGTTGGGGGACGATGTGATATGGAATAACCTGTTACTTCTTGGAGACTGATGTAGTTGGTTGATGTGTTACTGCTCGGGGACCAATGTAACGTGATGACTTGAGAATATAGATAAGTCTGATAGGCTCACTGCTCGGGGACCAATGTAACGTGATGACTTGAGAATATAGATAAGTCTGATAGGCTCACTGCTCGGGGACTGGCGTGGTGAATATAGAGGATCACCGCTCGGGGACTAACGTGATGAATATAGAGGATCACCGCTCGGGGACTGACGTGATGAATACAGAGGATTACCGCTCGGGGACTAACGTGACGAAGATGATAAGATCACTGCTCGGGGACTAATGTGATGAATGTAGAGGATCATTGCTCAGGGACTAATATGATGAATGTAGAGGATCACTACTCGGAGACTAATGTGATGAAGATGATAGGATCACTGCTTGGGGACTAATGTGATGAAGTAGAGGATCACTGCTCGGGGACTAATGTGATGAAGTTGATAGGATCACTGCTCGGGGACTAACGTGATGATGTTGAAATGTTTGATCCCTGTTAGGAGGAGATGATAATGTAATACTTTGTTGGAGAAGATTTGTCTTTGTAGGGAGAGCAATGGCTCGCTCTGTGAGGATTGTAGAGATGATCCTGTGGAGGTATTTCTTGTGAAAGTGACTCTGTGGGGATGTATTGGTGACTTTAGTCGTCATCTCAATTCCTATAGCCTATAGTAATTACTGTTTATGTTCGCTTTTCATATGTTTATGAATAGATGTTTATTATCAGATGCATATAATCATTCAAAGTAATCATTGGACTTTATGCAAACAAAACAATGAAAATTGGAACTGGAAAAGAGGAATTTGCATTAAATTTGAAAAGTGGCCTATAGTCAGGCAATTTGTAAACAAGAGACAAATATCCTAGTAAGAGAAAATTGTCAGAATAGTAAAAAGCTATGTGGAAACAATCTTGTCGAGTTTCAACTATGCTATTGCTCATATATTTTTGACCATCTCATCTCCTTGCTATCAGAAGAAAGTGATTGAACTGATATGCGCCATTCGAATCTTGAAGTTGATAGTAGTGTAGTTTGTAAGTAGGTGATCTGGACGAGACATAGCCGTACGCTTAAATCCCTAACTTTTGCCTAGACCTCCCTTTCGGGTTTTCAGTCTACCGAGATACCCTTTTTTGCCCAAGCCGCCTTTGCAGGTTTTCGAATTGCAAGGTGTACATTTTTGTATATATATATCCTTAACTTTTTCCCGAACCTTTTTGGTTCGCCAGGATGCCCTTATTATTGCCTAGGCTAGTCAACCTAGCGGGTCTCGTTTATGTGTAGTATTTTTTGACTATGTCTGCATTCACAGGGTGCGGGAAGTCTTCTCCATCCATAGTGCTTAGTATCATAGCTCCGCCGGAAAATACTGTTTTGACTACAAATGGTCCCTCATAGGTGGGAGTCTATTTTCCCCTGGGGTCACCGCTTGACTACTAGATCACCGACTTGGTAGACTCGGTGCTTGACGTTTTTATTGAATGCTCTGATCATTCGCTTCTGGTATATTTGTCCATTGAAGATGGTTGCGAGCCGTTTTTCGTCAATCAAGTTGATATGGTCAAGGCGTGTCTGGACCCATTCGTCTTCTTCTAACTCTACATCCTGGAGTACTCTGATTGAGGGTATCTGAACCTCGATAGGTAGGACTGCTTCCATACCATATACGAGAGAGAAGGGGGTTGCCCTTGTAGATGCTCGTATTGTAGTGCGATAACCGTGGAGAGTAAATGGCAACATCTCATGCCAATCCTTATAGGTATTGTCATCTTCTGTATGATCTTCTTGAGATTCTTGTTGGCGGCTTCCACTGTGCCATTCATTTTTGGCCGATACTTTAAATAGAGGAACAACAACTATGGTTGCTTTACTCACAAGTCTTTAGCGCCTCCTGTCTTCTCTCCATGAAACCAGGATATTAAAACTCCAAAGATATTGTTGAATACATTTCACCAGCTTCCTTAATCGAAGCACATAATTAATAATAAACTGTCTTCCTAAAACTTATGCACTTTAGTCAGTTACACATGTCAGGACATCTACTGTGACATCTTCTACTTCAGTAAACTTCAAGATATTTTTGAGCAGAATGTTTTAACAAAATTGCTGCCAATCAATAGGACCAACAATACATATCCAAATAGATCAAATGAACCTGCAAGAAGCTGAAACCAAACAATGCAGACAATAAATGCACCCGCATGGGTGCAAGTTTGGGATATTTGTGATACATATCCACTTCGATCGAGTAAACCTGCAAGAAGGTGAAAACCAAGCAATATAGACAATGAATGCACACGCATGGGTGCAAGAATGGTCTATGTATGATACATATCCAAATCAATCGAATAAACCTGCAAGAAGGTGAAAACCAAACAATACTACAATAAATGCACACGCATGGGTGCAAGAATGAGATACGTGTGATACATATACAAATCGATCGAATAAACCTGCAAGAAGGTGAAAACCAAGCAATGTAGATAATAAATGCACACACATATGTGTAAGATTGGGATGTGTATCATACACATCCAAATCAATCAAAGAATAAGCTCAAAATACCTTGCACAAGTAACAAAGTGTTAGAAATAACAAGGAAGGTGCTTTATTGGAAGCACAAAGCTCAAAAGCGATTATTCACATGATGATATACTAGTATAAGCATACAAGAAATGAAATAAAAACTAAAAAATCGGCTTGGAAAAGCGCTTATTCGAAATCAGAGCGAAAAATCAACTTGTTGGAATTAATTAAAAATCGTATGGTCGCTTGCAAACTGTAACACGGTGAACTGACTTTGTAGGATTTTTGTATCCAAATGTGCGGATAGCAAGAGTCGCCACCGACTTTTATTTTTATCCAATTAAGGGAAGGTAAAAGTAACAGAAAAAGACCTTCGTTAGATTCTGAGTTCGGGAGAATGGTTATGAAAAGGGAAGGTATTAGCACCCCTTTCCATCCGCAGTTTATTCTACGGGCTCTTAGTTGCTCTTAGACAACTTTTTAAAATTGCTTTCTGTGTGTTTGACAAAATGTTTTGAAAAAAGGCATTTCGCTTTGACTTTGTAATGACTCATGTAGGAGTGTATACAAAGTGTTCGGAAATGTTTTTGTTTTTGAAAAGAGTTTGAACTTTGAAAAAGAATGTGTGGTGTGAAAAGCATTTGTTTTTAGAGCAAGCAACTAAGAGACTTATTTACCCACTCAGAATTGGTCGTTTTGTTGTACTTCTACATTCCTTTAGAATAGCGCTAGCCATACCATTAGTTAGTAGGTAGCTCCATTCGTTGGATGTAAGCGGGACATTCGAAGGGACATCAGATGGTCATAGAAGGCAACTTGTAGGAAGTATCCTAGCACATTCGAAGGGACTATCATCATTTTTCGTAGGCGACAATCGAGGGTCAAGATCATGTATTCGGAGGCGACATCGTGGGTCTTATGATCTTTGTATCGAAGGGACTATGATGATTTGTTTGGAAGGCAACGGTGCTAGAATACCTCTACGTTCGAGGGACATGACCATTTGAAATCGAAAAGGCATCGAGAGAGAATTACCCTAAGGGGTGCGTGTGTGACAGGAGTGTGTTGATTTCAGAATATGTTATCTTGAAAATTAGTGGGCTATGTCCAATTATTATCTTGCCATACACGCCTAATTACTAGCAATTGATAAGGGTGCGGAAAGTAAAATGCGGAATGTAAAGGCGGAAATGTAAAGGTGCGGAAAGTAAAACCTACGCTATTACATGGCTTTGGGGCAGATACATAATTTAAAATGCGGAAAATAAAGTCCTAAATTAAACTATTACAACCCATATGCAATTACATTACTGAAAAAAATAGAATGATAAAATGATAAAGAGAAAATCGTCTGAATCAGATCAACCTGTACAAAAAGAAGAAATCGGAAAATGCAATATGAATCGAACAAGAGAAAAAATGTTAGAAAAATGCAAGTTTTAATATGGGAAAATTAATACATGCTGGAAATAAGATAAATAAGCTAAAATAATTTTTTTGGGATTTTTTAAATGCAATTTAGTAATTAAAAACTAATTTACAATGATTTAAATGCTAAAATAAAAATAAAATAAATATGCATGCAAAAATTATATTTTTTAATTTATTAAATTAAATAAACATTTTCAGAATGTAAATGCAAAAAGAAAATATTTTTTTGATAATTTTTTAATGCATAAATAAATTATAGAAAAGAAATTAAAATGATGCAAAATATTGAAATATTAAAATATGGAAAAAATATGTAAGTTTGGGAAAAGAGAAAACCAAATGGTCCTGGGGAGAATCGAACCCAGGACCCTTGAGAGCATCAATACACAGGATGAGCCTTTACCACTACGCCAAGTGTGCTTTTGTGTTTTGAAACGGAACGAATGGATTTTCACACGCGTCGCTTTCCCATTGCCACGATCTCGCGCCATCCAGTCATCTTCTTCGTTTTGAATTTGCAAAAGTTAGCGTCGGTCTTTCTTCGACGCTACAGGCCCTGGCTACATGGAAAATCAAACACAAGTAATATAAATGCATTGTAAATACATGATTCGATTCCAGGCATCGTTCCGAGTTCATTGGTCATGGTCTCATGGTCCAATTTTTCTTGTTTCGTAAAACCCTAAAACGTGTTCAGGAACCCTAATAATGGTGTCATGCATTCCCGGCCATGGAAATTCAATTAAAGCACCCAGAAAGTTTGCAAACTTGATTCTAAACACAAACAAACAATCAAAACAAGTTAATAATGCATGAATATGAGAAATCGAAATTTGAAAATTCAAGAACAAACCAAACACGGGTTGCTTGATTCTTGATGTTTTTTGGCAAAGTAAAGGTCTGATTCGCTTCTGGAGGTATCAAGGAACCTGTTGGACACCTCAAAAACGATGGAGAATGGCTGGAAGTAGGATTCCCACTTGCTTGAGTGACACGGTTTTTTGAGTTTGGGTTAGGGTTTCTTGAGGCAATTTTTTCGTTCTCTTGTGATTGGTATGCATCAAGTATATATGCTGGATGGATTTGGGATTGATTTTGGAAAGAATTGATCAATATTCAATAGAAATCAATTTTGATTTTTTCATGAAATCAAATTTTCAAACTTTGGTCCAATTTCAATCTAATCTTCCCATATTTGATCCAATTTCGAAATTGCTGGCATTTATGGGTTAATTGGATCACAAGGAAGCAATAAAAATCAATCTTTCAATTAATTTGGATTTTATACTTTATTTTTCAAATTAATTTGTATTTAAATGAATAAATTCCAAATTAAATAGGAAAATAAAATAGAAAATCGTGGCATTGGTCTTGGACATTCCTAATTGCATGAGGAATAAGTTTGGATGAAGAAAAAGTAGGCCCATTTGCAAAAGATTTGATTTTTTGAAGTATCTCTCTTTGTGCATTCTTTCAAAATTGCCCAACTTGTGAATGGTGTATCTTGCTCAATTTTCCACATTTTTGAGTGTTCTTGGACTTTTTGGAAAGCTCTAAGAGTCCTCTAAACAATGTCTTTGGTCTCACATCAATTGGAGTTACCATGCTCAATATATCTTCAAATCAAAAAGTTGACTTTTTGTTGACTTTGAAAATGACCTGTAATGTTTTGAGCTATACCTCTCAAATGAAGCATTTTTTGGACATTCTTGTGAGACATGAAGTTGTAGAGAATTGAATTTCCTTCAAAACAAGAGGTGGTGGAAAAATTTCTGAGAAAGTATGAGAAAGTTATGATCAGTCAAAGTTCAATTGACTTTTCACCTAGAAACCCTAATTTAGAAAGTTTGACTTTTGAGCAAATCTTGAGTTTTCTTGATGAATCATGATCAACCCTTGATCAAATGATGAATGTAACTTCAAAATGAGGATGTTGACCAAAAATTATGAAGTTTGACTGTATGTTGACCACAGTTGACTTTTTGTCCAATACACCCGATTTTCAACCATCTGAGCAATTGCCTGAGGAAACTTGACTTGTGAGGCTTGAAACTTGACATGGAGAATCTTTGAATCATATGAGGAGGCATGAGGATCATTGGAGATGTTGGAAATCCATCTTGACTTGAGAGATACCAAACCCTAGTTTGGGTTGATTGTCTAGGAGAGAGTTTGTCTGATCAACTCTTGAGGAATCCTTGAGCATAGATGTATGAAATCTCTTGAGTAGATGGAGGGCAAATTTTGGGGTATGACACAAACGTGCCAACATATTCAAAAATATGATCGATTTTAATTAATTCCGAGTGGAAGTGACGTTTTTTGGATGTTTTAGGTGGCTGGACAACACCTCCGTTTAGGCATGTTGCCGTTGAAATTTTTTTCCGAAACCATCAAAATTGGTTTTAAAACATGCCAAAATGTTGGGGACAAGTATTGTTACCTTGAACCTTTGAGAAAAAAATGAGTTTCGATTCACGAAAATGCATGAAAATGCTTATGGAAAGTGAAAATCATGTATGGATTTAATTTACAATTCTCATTTGTTTTGTATTTTGAAATGAAGTGGAGAGTTGGATGTTAAATCCATACAAGATGCAAACAACTCTACATGATTTAATTTACAAATGATATGCAAAAATCAACGTTGTTTGAATAAAAATGAATGCATAAACATGCATATTTATTCATGAAATGATGCTTTTACGGATAAAATGCACATGAATATGTGAACAAATGCAAACAATTAAAGGATCAACCAATTCCACATCTTGACATAATGTAATGCATGAATTTAAATCATTCAAAGATCAAGGATCAATCATGTTTCAATGCATCAACTCAAATGATCAAGAGTGCACAATTTAACTCATGAAATATGCGCAAAACATACACCTCGACACACTTTCGAGTTCATAAAATCAAGCCATAATGTGCAAATTCGATTCAATTAATCAACATAAGCATTCATCAATGCATGAATATGTTATTTGCAATCCAAACAAATCAACACAAGTGCCTATGTGCAAAGGAATAAATGCATGAATGTTCAATGTACAAAAATCCTACACCTCAGCACAATCGATTCAAGAATCAAGCCTAATTCAATCAATTCCCAAGCAATTAATTAAAATATGAGTCAATCAATACATGTACAAGCAATTCCTCAATTTAATTTCAACAATAAGAAATTTACAAAAATCACTTAAAAATGGAAATAAGCACTTACTCGTATTGAAGTTGGAAGAGGAGAATTGAAGAAGAAATGATGAATTGAAGATGAAGGAAGACCGGTTGAATTGAAGAAGGAGGAAACTGAGCTTGCTAGAGAAGAGAGGAGGAGATCGGTTGAGAGCAAATGGAGGAGAAGGCCGAGCAAGGCTTGGACGGAAGGAAGAGGAGGAGGTCCGGCTAGTGGTGAGAAGAGGAAGAATTTCGGCCGATTGAGGAGGCGGAAGAGCAGAGAGATCACATCGGGAGGAGGAGCGGCCAAAATCTTGAGAAGAAGGGGAAAACTCGGCCGGAAGGGAGTCTGGGCGGAGGATAGGGCTGCTAGAGCTAGGACGGTGGCCAGAGTAGGGTGGCTGACCAACGATTGGCCTTTCTTGGAGGTGGCTGACCGGTCGGTGCTTTTGTGGAGGGAAGAGAGATTTCAATTTTCCTTTGATTTTTGCTTTGTAATTTGAGAGAGAGTTGAGAGCAAAAGAATGATTCTTGAATGTAACATTTAGAAAATGGTTCCTCCTCCTTGCTTGGTGAATGCAACATTTTATTTATAGGTGTCAATTTTGGGCTTTGGAGTGCCTTGGATCCAAGATTAGGCCCAGATCGCCTTTATCATGTACATCCCCAAACCTCGAGAATCGTTCCGAATTTGAAGTTGGTCACAACACGAAAAAATGTCCAAAACAAAAAATTTCTTGTAGTAGGTAAAATTTTAACTACATCGAACTAACGGTCCAAGAGATATGAATTTTTGAAGTTTCAGCTCACTTTTCAGGCGTCTGACACATGCAGAATTTTATTTGCGCCACCTGGAGAAATTGCTTTGAACGGGGATCTTCCGATCAAAATCCGAACTCGGGATGTTCATGAAGATTGAAGCCAACAAAATTTGTGAACTTTTGACACCAGTCCCATAGCATATCGATAAAAATTGAGCAAGATATGATTTTTTGAATGTTGTGCGTCAGATGAAAAATGCTCGGTTCGACTCAAATTCACCTTCAAAGAGTAAAATTCTGGTATTGATCGTAAGCCCAAAATTGTGGGGATCATGCTCTGTGGGGACTATTTGGTGACTTTCGTCGTTATCTCAATTCCTGGAACCTGTAGTAAGTACTTTTGCATGTTCACTTTTCGTATGTTTGTGATTAGATTCTTATTGTCAAATGCATATAATCATTCAAGGCAAACGTTGGACTTATTGCAAACGACAACAACAAGATTTGTAAAGAGAAAGAATTTGCGTTTATTTGAAAGGTGGCGTATGGCCAAGTAGTTTGTGCATAAGAAAGGTAAAAAGCTATGCGGAAATAATCTCGTTAAGTTCCAACTATGCTAGTACTCATATATTTCGACTATCTCATCTCCTTGCTTTCAGTAGAAAGTGAGTGGATTGATCTTCGCCACTTGAATCTTGAATGCTGATAGTAGTCTGGAAGTAGGTGATCTGGAAGAAACATAGTCGTATGCTTAAATCCCTAACTTTTGCCTAGACCGCCCTTTCGGGTTTTCAGTCTACCGGGATACCCTTTTTTGCCCAAGCCGCCTTTCCAGGTTTTCGACTTGCCGGGTGTACATGTTTTGTATATATCCTTAACTTTTGCCCGAACCTTTTGGTTCGCCAGATGTATTTTTGCCTAGGCCATCGACCTAGCGGGTCTCTTTATGCGTAGTATTTTTGACTATGTCTGCGTTCACGGTGTGGGAAGTCTTCACCATCCATGGTGCTAAGTATCATAGCTCCGGAAAATCATCTTGACTACAAACGGTCCCTCATAGGTGGGAGTCCATTTGCCCTGGGATCACCTTGCGGAGAATGATGCGCTTGACTACTAGATCACCGACTTGGTAGACTCGGTGCTTGACCTTCTTGTTAAATGCTCGATCATTCGCTCGATAAATCTTTCCATGGCGGATGGATGCGAGTCGTTCTCATCGATCAAGTTAATCTGGTCAAGGCGAGTCTGAACCCAATCATCTTCACCTAATTCTGCCTCCTGGAGGACTCTAGTTGAGGGTATCTGAACCTCGATGGGTAAGACGGCTTCCATACCGTATACAAGAGAAGGGGTTGCCCCGTGGATGTTCGTCTTTGTGCGATAACCATGAAGAGCAAATGGTAACATCTCATGCCAATCCTTGTAAGTCACTGTCATCTTCTGTATAATCTTCTTAATGTTCTTGTTGGCGGCTTCCACTGCGCCATTCATCTTAGGCCGGTAAGGAGATGAATTGTGATGCTTGATCTTGAACTGCGTGCAGAGTTCGGTGATCATTTTGTTGTTGAGATTAGAGCCGTTATCTGTGATGATCCTTTCGGGGGTGCCATACCGACAGATAAGATTATGCTTGATGAATCGAGCCACAACATTCTTGGTAACAGATGCGAACGAGGCTGCTTCTACCCACTTGGTAAAGTAATCAATTGCCACAAGGATGAAACGATGTCCATTGGAAGTTGTGGGCTTGATTTCTCCGATCATGTCAATGCCCCACATTGCAAAAGGCCAAGGAGAAGTTAAAACATTCAGAGGTACTGAAGTACGTGCACTTTGTCGGCATAACCGCACTTGTGACAAGATCGAGCATAGCGGTGACAATCGCTTCCATGGTGGACCAATAGTAACTGTTCTCAAAATCTTCTTAGCCATGGTGTGTCCCCGGAGTGGGTACCAAATGCGCCTTCGTGTAACTCTTCCATGATACGCATTTTTCGGTCTACATGGAGTAAGCACAAGTCGTGGTTGCGCTTGTATAAGATGTCGCTTGAGAAAGAATTTGGATGCGAATCTTCTCATGAACTTCTTATCATTGATGATGCCCCTGGATATTCCCGAGTCTCAAGATACCTCTTCACGCCATAGTACCAAGGTTTCTCTTGCGTTAAGCTCATAACAATCTGGTTCGTCGAACTTCTCAATGATGATCCGGGGCCTCATTGTCCCATCTAACCTTGAACATAGATGACATAGTAGCTACGCGTCCCAACCGATTCTCTTCTCGTGGAATATGATCAAAAGTAATCTCTTCAAGTAGGGATTAAACTCGAACATGCTCTCGATACGGAATGAGATTCGGATGCTTAGTATCCCACTCGCCTTTATCGATCGATCACTAAAGTGAGTCTCCATACACTCGTAAGAACTTGATTCTTAAGTCAATAGCGCTTTAAGACCCATGATGCACGCCGTACTCGGCCATGTTGTTCGTGCAATGAAACATAATCTGGCGGTGAAAGGAGTATGTCACTTGTAGGGGATGTAATGATGGCGCCAATGCCATTGCCAAGTGCGTTTGAGGCTCCATCAAAGACCATAGTCCATCGGGATCCTTGTTCGGTCCTTCGTCGGGCACGGTTCTTCTAATCAGTAACTAGTAAAACATCTTCGTCGGAAATTGAGCGCATAGATCGATAGTCATCTACTTGATGAGCCAAATGATCGGCTACTACACTTCCTTTGATCGCTTTCGAGAAGTGTCTTGGATGTCATATTCGGTCAAGATCATTTGCCATCTTGCTATTCTTAGGAGAGCTGGTTTCTCAAAGATGTATTTTATCGGATCCATCTTAGAAATCAACAAGGTAGTGTGAGTCAACATATCTTGTCTTAGTGCCAAAGCGTTGCAAGTTTTCTCGAGCTGTGAGTATCTTGTTTCACAGTCGGTAAACTTTTTGCTAAGGTAGTATATTGCATGCTCTTTTCGACCAGACTCGTCATGTTGCCCCAACACACACCCTATTGAGTTCTCTAACACTGTCAAGTACATGATAAGAGGTCTTCCTTCGGCGGGCGGCATCAGGATAGGAGGGTTCTGTAGGTACTCCTTGATTTTGTCAAAAGCGATCTGGCAATCGTCGTTCCATTCTACCACTTGATCTTTCTTAAGTAACTTAAAGATTGGCTCACAAGTAGCAGTTAAATGTGCAATGAATCTGGCAATGTAGTTCAATCGGCCCAAGAAACCTCTGACTTCCTTCTCGGTGCGGGGAGTTGGCATCTCTTGAATAGCTTTAACCTTGGCGGGATCAACTTCAATACCCTTACCACTGACAACAAACCCTAGGAGTTTTCCGGATCTGACTCCAAAGGTGCACTTGTTAGGATTCGTCTCAATCATACTTCTTCAACTCGAGCAGTTTACGCAAATGATCAAGATGTTCTTCTTGATCGTGATCGAGCTATCATGTCGTCGACGTAGACCTCTATCTCGTGATGAATCATGTCATGAAACAAGGTCACCATATGCGATAAGTGGCACCGCGTTCTTTAGTCCGAACGGCATAACCTTGTAGAAAGTGCCTGTGTAACAAAAGTAGTCTTCTCCATGTCTTCGGAGCCATTTTGATCCGATTAACCGGAGAAACCATCCATGAAGGAGAAAACCTTATCTTTGAGCGGTATTGTCAACCGAACATCAATATGAGGAAGTGGAAAATCGTCTTTTGGACTTGCTTTGTTCGGATCTCGTAATCCACACACATTCGTCTTGCCATCCTTCTTAGGTACGGGTACCACATTTGCAACCCATTGGGGATAAAGTATGACTAAGAAACTGCATTGAAGCGCTTCATAACTTGGCTTTGATTTTCTCGACATCTCGGGACGCGCGACCTACCTTCCTTTGAGAAAACCTCTTTTGTCGGCAATCGGTGTACCACAATATCAATGTCAAACCGCATGTCTTCGTATGACCAAGCAAAACCTCAATATAGTCTCGTAGCATCCGAATCAACCTTTCTTTAACACTGTTCTCAAGACCCGCTCCTACCTTGATCTCTTTTGTCTTCGTCAAGACCAAATTCACAACCTCAACTTGCTCTTCGTGTGGTGTATAACTCGCTCTTCCTCAGTGGCAAGTTCTCGGCACTTCACAATCTTCCTCACTTTCGTCTTGGCTTGGTAGATCGGATTATCGAAGTCATATTTAGCACTAGCATAGTTATTAACGAGATTCGGAGTGATTCGCGTTGTATCACGTGGGTGGGTGTAAGAACACATAGCTTTTGAAGGGTGATAAAGTAAAAGAAAACAAACAATTGAATGCAAAAGTCCAACGAATTTATTGAATGAAAATATAAGCGACGGATAATAACCCTCAACGAGCCATGATGCCCCGGCAAGGCACTAGGCTTTCAAAGTTTATTGTTCAAAACATAAAGGAATACGAAAAGCAAAACAAAACAAGAGCAATTACTCGACTAAAGGAGATTGGTATGACGTCTTGATCTTCCAATTCGAGCTCATTGTCGGAGTTGGAAGATCCACTTGCGATGTCGAAGTCATTGTCGTTGTCTTCTATAGCATGGATTCCACTCGGCGATGTGGAAAGGAAGTTGGCACGCGTTCGCGTATCATCTTGACCCTTGATGGTGAAGCCTAAACCAGTCTTGTCAAATTTGAAAGGAAGATCGTGAGCGACCCCAAATAGTACTCTTTCCTTCTTACTTGAGCATCTTTCAATGAGGCCATCCTAGGCGGAACTTTAGCATCTTCGGGAGGATGGAGAGTCAAGGCATGACTGGAATTGTTTCAAAAGCTTGACAGGAGTCTCAAGAATTCTCCTTCCATCTCGAGGTATCGAAATGATGTAGATGATGACCATATACTCTTCTTCACACACTGTAACAACTTTCCCTTTCACCGGTACTTGGTTTCGATGCAAGGTAGAGTATACCGCCCCATGTATCCAAGGCGTCAAGTAGGCAAGAGTAAGGCGGATGTCCATAACAAAGAAAGTAGACTCGAAAACCGAAGGAAAGAGATCTCCAAGCACGTCCGCTTAGAACCATCAAAAGCCCTCACAATAATGTCACGGGTCTCGAACCAACCCTTCGACATCGAGTCGATCAAAAGCACTTTGGTAGGATATTCGGTAACCGGTATCCACCAAAACATGGATAGTGTAGTGCCCTTGCATTCAGAGATGTGCAAGGCTTTGTTGTGTTTCTTTCCAGAGTCAAATCAAGATCGAGAAGCCTAGACCGTTGTTGGCAGCTAGCAATACAAACTTCGAATCGGTGGTAGTGTCTTGCGGCACATGAGCATTCTTGAAACTTTACCAAGGCATTAGCATGAGCCTCGAGCACAAGAGCAAAGCGAGCATGGATATCTTGGACGGTCATCCTAACTGCTCCACAACATTGTAATCACTCTTCTTGATGATCTTGAATTTCCTCCATTTCTTGTGGAGGTGTCTTGATAACTTCCTTTGGTACTTGGTTGAGCAGGATGAGTCAGTTCTTTCCCTCTAGCGGGATATTGATTGAGTAAATGGAATGCGAGCCGGAGTCGATGTCTTTTGGAGGAGAGATCTCTAGAGAATACCCTTCCATTCGGTCACCTTCTGGATCCGGTGATGTTGTCGATGTCGAATGGTAGCTTCGGTCGATCTTCAATGGTCGAGGGTCTTGCTTGACACCATGATAGTAAACGTCGACTCCATAATTCCAAGGAATAGCCTTGTCGAGGAATATGGAACAGGTCTTGGAGAAGTGATAATGAGAGGTGCCACCTAGGCACGTAATTGAGGAAATCCTTATTGTGTTAACATCAACATAGTCTTCGGGAAATCGTCACCCCATCCGGTCGCCTCAACATCTTCAATAGGAATCTTGTAACTATCAGGGACAGTGTACTTCACCATGTAATCATATTTTCCACTTGGCTGCCCCAAGGTATCCCACACAGATGGTACAGTTTCGTTCGCATTGTCAATCTTCAACTTGGACATTTCTTCACACGCACGGTGGTTTCAAAATAGTATCTCACGGTTATCCATCATGCCGAACACGTCTTCTCAACCAAGCACAACCATCAGCGATGGGCACCAATGACAATTCTGGGCATCACGGATTGACACCGGCTTGCAACAAATTCTTCTTAACAATCATCGAGGAATGGTCAAGTCATCTATGTTGAAAACATAAGTATCGTCCAACATTGGAACTCTTGTCATGGTTAGGCATAGGAGCGTTGATCACATTTGGAGTCTCAGGAGGATCAAATTCAATGCTTAGCTTCAATCATATCTTGAATCTTGTTCTTGAGCCCAACAATTGTC
Organism: Vicia sativa; assembly: GCA_021764765.1. Taxonomy (NCBI): domain Eukaryota; kingdom Viridiplantae; phylum Streptophyta; class Magnoliopsida; order Fabales; family Fabaceae; genus Vicia; species Vicia sativa. The sequence continues at coordinate 96,690,463 of CM038792.1, read as the reverse complement.
GTTGTCGGTCTGTTGGAATGGTAAGCACACTTAGCATTAGGATTGTACTTTGGAGAGAAGTGTTGACATTCGAGGAGGATCCCTCGTAATCTGCGTTCAACATGTGTTGCAAGGCTTGCGACAATGGCATGTTGATCTTTAAACTGTCTTCGTGGCGCATTCGGCTCGCGTTGTCTCGAGGTTGTCTTGATGTAGGATTGGAGATCGCCCCGATTGAGCGCGGTCGGTCTTGGCTCGGCTTTTCGACCATACATTGGCTTCTTTCTTAGCACCAAAAGATCTCTTCGCAGATTTGAAGATGACTCTACATGGATCTTCCCACTTGATACGGATACGCTGTCAATATCATTCGGTGAATCCGGATGAAGAATTTCCAATCGGTGATTGAAGAATGGGCTGTCGGTGTTCCCATAAACATATCAACCAACTCCTATTGGACAAGGGTGGTTGAACTCTGCTAGATCTCTCCATTTCGAGCATACTCCTTGGACTTTCGTCACGACCCATAGACATGCTTTGTAGTTGCATGCGGTGGGTGTCAATTCAGATTGTACTCATCCTGTAAAGCATCACCAAGTCACTCCAAGTACGGATACGGTCATTCTCTGCCGATAATACCATTTCAACTGGTTCGGACAAACTCTCTTGAAAATAGTGCATCCACAACTTTCATCATCGTGTGGGATTGATCTTCGGACATAGGACTTCAGATGCGACTTTGGGCAAGACATGCCATCATACTTGGAAAAAGTTGGAACTTTGAACTTGGGAGGAATCACAACACCGTGAACAAGACTCGGATCATCAAAGTTCAGCCCGACATCTTGTGTTTTCCACAACATTTAGACGATCTTCAAGTTGCTTGTACTTGTCATCTTCATTAGTCTTGGCGTTATCATAGTCTTTCTCAAGCTCAGCCTTCGTCCTCACCCTTGTTACTCTCGTCTTCCTTCTTGAAACTTCCTTCGAGAGCTCAATTCGGTGACCACCTTAGGACCACCTTTGTAGCGTCGCCCATGTTGAGGAGACCAACAACCTTCTTCTTTCGTTGATGAGCTTCTTGGATCTTCTTGGCCTTGGACCAAGTGGTGAACATCTCTGGCCGAGCATTCGAGCACGGAGATCTTTGACATGTTCAAGAGCCATTTCGCTAAAATAAATAGCGAGCAAATGAGAAAACCAATCTCCGATGTACCGTGATGCAATGTTATGCTATGCTATGCGATGTTTATGCAATGCAATGTTTTCAAGGACCTAAGAGATTTAAATTTGTTAAACAAGCAATGAACAAACATTTATTAGTACTTCTTTTATTATTCCTCTTTTTTCTTTTAAGTACAAGAGATAATTCAAACAATAAACGAAAACATAAACATCCTAAAGGTCTAAGTCTCCCATGGGCGCTTCCTCTTGGTGCCGATGTAGGCATTGATGTCGCTCCTCATGAAGTAGCTTTGTCAACTCTAACACTTTCTTCTCGCTTGCACCGAGCTTCAAAGGTATCCCTTTCTTCTTTAGTTGAATCAGATCTCTTCAAGTCTTCAAAATCGTAGGCATGTCGGGTGGAGAACATCATAGGTACATCACCTATAGCAACAGTTCCATAATTACTTGGTAAAGCAGTGAATGGCATCATGAGGTTTTGAGCTCGAGCTCGCACCCACTTGAGGTAAGGTTCCCAAGGAATGGAGTTCGGGTGCCCCAAAGTCTTGGTATCAGTCTTCTTTACCATGCCCCAAGCATGTATAAACCTTCGTCGGTAATTCTGGAGATCGTGATTGTAATCGAACACAATATCTTGGAGAAGCATATCGTGTGGACCGTCTCTTCGAGCAAAACCAAACTGACGTAGAGCTAAAGAAGGGTTGTAAGTAATACCTCCCCTTATACCAAGGAGTGGTACATTAGGGAATTCTCCACAACGCTCAATGAATGTGAAGTCCTTTTGAGAGAACAGACTCCAACGGATATCTGAATGAGAGAGTGACATTAGCCTTTGAGACCATCTCAACCTTTGTTCATTCTTCAAAACTGATGGAGGAAGGTGCGAAATAAACCACCTTGAAAGTAACGGTATACAACACATGAGAGTTCCTTGTCGCTTAGTAGTACGAGTGTGGAGAGAATGCAGGATGTCTCCAAGTAAAGTAGGCACTGGATTGCGGGTAAGGAACAACTTGATGACATTAACATCTATGAATTGATCCGAGTTAGGAAATAGAACCAAACCATAAATTAGCAAGGCCACAATGCTCTCAAATGCATGGAAACTCATAACTTTGAGGAATTCTCGGGCTTTCTTGATTAAGAACTTGGAAAGTAAACCCTTAACTCCACTTCTAGTTTCCCAATTGGCTTCAATGTCTGAGCGCTTAAGGTGTAAGGCTGATGCGATGTCTTCGAACTTAGGAACCTTTTCCAAACCGGTGAATGGCATTTGGTCAAGAATAGGTATCCCAAGTAGCTTAGAGAATTCTTCCAAGGTAGGAACCAACTGATAATCTGGGAATGTAAAGCAATGGTGTTTCGGATCAAGAAGAATAGGACATGCATCATATCTTCTTCAAAACCGAGATAACCAAATCAAGCAGATAACCATGTCTTTGATGAACTGAGCATGGTGGAATTTCAAACCAATTCTTTGAGTTGAGAAGGATACCCATGAAGTTGATTCGGATAGTCTTTCTAGAAGCCATAATCCCTACAAAGCAGCAAAGATAAATCCTAGGTCCTTGAAATAGTTAGAAATGATATGCAATGCGAATGATGTCATGATGTCATGTTTAGCACACACAAACAATTCACACAATGAGCCTAGGTTTAAGGCTTGCATGAGGTATAGGTGATTACCCCACCAAAAGTTTGAGTTGGTTCATCCTGTCCTAAAATAGTAACTGGGTTCTAGGAATCTCATATCATAGATCTTTCTCGTAGGCGCTTATTTCAATACGACGGCCAAGTGGTCGATCGAAAATGTCCCAAAAGTCTGATCTCAATGAGCGTAGCATCGAGTATCAACCAACCTCGGTCTACACCAAAGCCGGCCATCTCACTACCTTCTAATGACTAAGATGGGTCAATTAAGGTTCTAAAAGTTTAGTTAGCGCTTGATGACACCACGCAGAAGCCAAATACTATCTTCAACTTGGGAATGAAGAGTATCGGACAACCAAAGTGTCACGCTAACGTAGCCATCATGTTGACCGCTTAGTTATCGTCTAGCGGTCGCGATGATCTAATGCCACTTACCTAAAAGGAAACCCGGATCCGGTGTAGGATCCCCCAACAATATAATACCCAAGCAACCCTTAAGGATAAAGCATACAAGTCAAACAAAAAGCATTAAAGGTTATCTAGAAATCCTAAGGCAATTCTCTCTTTGGGTGTATTTCCCAGAGTCGCGATTAGAACACGGTGAACCGACTTTGTAGGATTTTGTATCCAAATGTGCGGATAGCAAGAGTCGCCACCGACTTTTATTTTATCCAATTAAGGGAAGGTAAAAGTAATGAAAAAGACCTTCATTAGATTCGAGTTCGAGAATGGTTATGAAAAGGGAAGGTATTAGCACCCCTTTCCATCCGCAGTTTATTCTACGGGCTCTTAGTTGCTCTTAGATAACTTTTTAAAATTGCTTTCTGTGTGTTTGACAAAATGTTTTGAAAAAAGGCATTTCGCTTTGACTTTGTAATGACTCATGTAGGAGTGTATACAAAGTGTTCGGAAATGTTTTTGTTTTTGAAAAGAGTTTGAACTTTGAAAAAGAATGTGTGGTGTGAAAAGCATTTGTTTTTAGAGCAAGCAACTAAGAGACTTATTTACCCACTCAGAATTGGTCGTTTTGTTGTACTTCTACATTCCTTTAGAATAGCACTAGCCATACCATTAGTTAGTAGGTAGCTCCATTCGTTGGATGTAAGCGGGACATTCGAAGGGACATCGGATGGTCATAGAAGGCAACTTGTAGGAAGTATCCTAGCACATTTGAAGGGACTATCATCATTTTTCGTAGGCGACAATCGAGGGTCAAGATCATGTATTCGGAGGCGACATCGTGGGTCTTATGATCTTTGTATCGAAGGGACTATGATGATTTGTTTGGAAGGCAACGGTGCTAGAATACCTCTACGTTCGAGGGACATGACCATTTGAAATCGAAAAGGCATCGAGAGAGAATTACCCTAAGGGGTGCATGTGTGACAGGAGTGTGTTGATTTCAGAATATGTTATCTTGAAAATTAGTGGGCTATGTCCAATTATTATCTTGCCATACACGCCTAATTACTAGCAATTGATAAGGGTGCGGAAAGTAAAATGCGGAATGTAAAGGCGGAAATGTAAAGGTGCGGAAAGTAAAACCTACGCTATTACATGGCTTTGGGGCAGATACATAATTTAAAATGCGGAAAATAAAGTCCTAAATTAAACTATTACAACCCATATGCAATTACATTATTGAAAAAAATAGAATGATAAAATGATAAAGAGAAAATCGTCTGAATCAGATCAACCTGTACAAAAAGAAGAAATCGGAAAATGCAATATGAATCGAACAAGAGAAAAAATGTTAGAAAAATGCAAGTTTTAATATGGGAAAATTAATACATGCTGGAAATAAGATAAATAAGCTAAAATAATTTTTTTTTGGGATTTTTTAAATGCAATTTAGTAATTAAAAACTAATTTACAATGATTTAAATGCTAAAATAAAAATAAAATAAATATGCATGCAAAAATTATATTTTTTAATTTATTAAATTAAATAAACATTTTCAGAATGTAAATGCAAAAAGAAAATATTTTTTTGATAATTTTTTAATGCATAAATAAATTATAGAAAAGAAATTAAAATGATGCAAAATATTGAAATATTAAAATATGGAAAAAATATGTAAGTTTGGGAAAAGAGAAAACCAAATGGTCCTGGGGAGAATCGAACCCAGGACCCTTGAGAGCATCAAGGCACAAGATGAGCCTTTACCACTACGCCAAGTGTGCTTTTGTGTTTTGAAACGGAACGAATGGATTTTCACACGCGTCGCTTTCCCATTGCCACGATCTCGCGCCATCCAGTCATCTTCTTCGTTTTGAATTTGCAAAAGTTAGCGTCGGTCTTTCTTCGACGCTACAGGCCCTGGCTACATGGAAAATCAAACACAAGTAATATAAATGCATTGTAAATACATGATTCGATTCCAAGCATCGTTCCGAGTTCATTGGTCATGGTCTCATGGTCCAATTTTTCTTGTTTCGTAAAACCCTAAAACGTGTTCAGGAACCCTAATAATGGTGTCATGCATTCCCGGCCATGGAAATTCAATTAAAGCACCCAGAAAGTTTGCAAACTTGATTCTAAACACAAACAAACAATCAAAACAAGTTAATAATGCATGAATATGAGAAATCGAAATTTGAAAATTCAAGAACAAACCAAACACGGGTTGCTTGATTCTTGATGTTTTTTGGCAAAGTAAAGGTCTGATTCGCTTCTGGAGGTATCAAGGAACCTGTTGGACACCTCAAAAACGATGGAGAATGGCTGGAAGTAGGATTCCCACTTGCTTGAGTGACACGGTTTTTTGAGTTTGGGTTAGGGTTTCTTGAGGCAATTTTTTCGTTCTCTTGTGATTGGTATGCATCAAGTATATATGCTGGATGGATTTGGGATTGATTTTGGAAAGAATTGATCAATATTCAATGGAAATCAATTTTGATTTTTTCATGAAATCAAATTTTCAAACTTTGGTCCAATTTCAATCTAATCTTCCCATATTTGATCCAATTTCGAAATTGCTGGCATTTATGGGTTAATTGGATCACAAGGAAGCAATAAAAATCAATCTTTCAATTAATTTGGATTTTATACTTTATTTTTCAAATTAATTTGTATTTAAATGAATAAATTCCAAATTAAATAGGAAAATAAAATAGAAAATCGTGGCATTGGTCTTGGACATTCCTAATTGCATGAGGAATAAGTTTGGATGAAGAAAAAGTAGGCCCATTTGCAAAAGATTTGATTTTTGAAGTATCTCTCTTTGTGCATTCTTTCAAAATTGCCCAACTTGTGAATGGTGTATCTTGCTCAATTTTCCACATTTTTGAGTGTTGTTGGACTTTTTGGAAAGCTCTAAGAGTCCTCTAAACAATGTCTTTGGTCTCACATCAATTGGAGTTACCATGCTCAATATATCTTCAAATCAAAAGTTGACTTTTGTTGACTTTGAAAATGACTGTAATGTTTTGAGCTATACCTCTCAAATGAAGCATTTTTGGACATTCTTGTGAGACATGAAGTTGTAGAGAATTGAATTTCCTTCAAAACAAGAGGTGGTGGAAAATTTCGAGAAAGTATGAGAAAGTTATGATCATCAAAGTTCAATTGACTTTTCACCTAGAAACCCTAATTTAGAAAGTTTGACTTTTGAGCAAATCTTGAGTTTTCTTGATGAATCATGATCAACCCTTGATCAAATGATGAATGTAACTTCAAAATGAGGATGTTGACCAAAAATTATGAAGTTTGACTGTATGTTGACCAGTTGACTTTTTGTCAATACAGATTTTCAACCATCTGAGCAATTGCCTGAGGAAACTTGACTTGTGAGGCTTGAAACTTGACATGGAGAATCTTTGAAGCATATGAGGAGGCATGAGGATCATTGGAGATGTTGGAAATCCATCTTGACTTGAGAGATACCAAACCCTAGTTTGGGTTGATTGTCTAGGAGAGAGTTTGTCTGATCAACTCTTGAGGAATCCTTGAGCATAGATGTATGAAATCTCTTGAGTAGATGGAGGGAAAATTTTGGGGTATGACACAAACGTGCCAACATATTCAAAAATATGATCGATTTTAATTAATTCCGAGTGGAAGTGACGTTTTTTGGATGTTTTAGGTGGCTGGACAACACCTCCGTTTAGGCATGTTGCCGTTGAAATTTTTTTCCGAAACCATCAAAATTGGTTTTAAAACATGCCAAAATGTTGGGGACAAGTATTATTACCTTGAACCTTTGAGAAAAAATGAGTTTCGATTCACGAAAATGCATGAAAATGCTTATGGAAAGTGAAAATCATGTATGGATTTAATTTACAATTCTCATTTGTTTTGTATTTTGAAATGAAGTGGAGAGTTGGATGTTAAATCCATACAAGATGCAAACAACTCTACATGATTTAATTTACAAATGATATGCAAAAATCAACGTTGTTTGAATAAAAATGAATGCATAAACATGCATATTTATTCATGAAATGATGCTTTTACGGATAAAATGCACATGAATATGTGAGCAAATGCAAACAATTAAAGGATCAACCAATTCCACATCTTGACATAATGTAATGCATGAATTTAAATCATTCAAAGATCAAGGATCAATCATGTTTCAATGCATCAACTCAAATGATCAAGAGTGCACAATTTAACTCATGAAATATGCGCAAAACATACACCTCGACACACTTTCGAGTTCATAAAATCAAGCCATAATGTGCAAATTCGATTCAATTAATCAACATAAGCATTCATCAATGCATGAATATGTTATTTGCAATCCAAACAAATCAACACAAGTGCCTATGTGCAAAGGAATAAATGCATGAATGTTCAATGTACAAAAATCCTACACCTCAGCACAATCGATTCAAGAATCAAGCCTAATTCAATCAATTCCCAAGCAATTAATTAAAATATGAGTCAATCAATACATGTACAAGCAATTCCTCAATTTAATTTCAACAATAAGAAATTTACAAAAATCACTTAAAAATGGAAATAAGCACTTACTCGTATTGAAGTTGGAAGAGGAGAATTGAAGAAGAAATGATGAATTGAAGATGAAGGAAGACCGGTTGAATTGAAGAAGGAGGAAACTGAGCTTGCTAGAGAAGAGAGGAGGAGATCGATTGAGAGCAAATGGAGGAGAAGGCCGAGCAAGGCTTGGACAGAAGGAAGAGGAGGACGTCCGGCTAGTGGTGAGAAGAGGAAGAATTTCGGCCGATTGAGGAGGCGGAAGAGCAGAGAGATCACATCGGGAGGAGGAGCGGCCAAAATCTTGAGAAGAAGGGGAAAACTCGGCCGGAAGGGAGTCTGGGCGGAGGATAGGGCTGCTAGAGCTAGGACGGTGGCCAGAGTAGGGTGGCTGACCAACGATTGGCCTTTCTTGGAGGTGGCTGACCGGTCGGTGCTTTTGTGGAGGGAAGAGAGATTTCAATTTTCCTTTGATTTTTGCTTTGTAATTTGAGAGAGAGTTGAGAGCAAAAGAATGATTCTTGAATGTAACATTTAGAAAATGGTTCCTCCTCCTTGCTTGGTGAATGCAACATTTTATTTATAGGTGTCAATTTTGGGCTTTGGAGTGCCTTGGATCCAAGATTAGGCCCAGATCGCCTTTATCATGTACATCCCCAAACCTCGAGAATCGTTCCGAATTTAAAGTCGGTCACAACACGAAAAAATGTCCAAAACAAAAAATTTCTTGTAGTAGGTAAAATTTTAACTACATCGAACTAACGGTCCAAGAGATATGAATTTTTGAAGTTTCAGCTCACTTTTCAGGCGTCTGACACATGCAGAATTTTATTTGCGCCACCTGGAGAAATTGCTTTGAACGGGGATCTTCCGATCAAAATCCGAACTCGGGATGTTCATGAAGATTGAAGCCAACAAAATTTGTGAACTTTTGACACCAGTCCCATAGCATATCGATAAAAATTGAGCAAGATATGATTTTTTGAATGTTGTGCGTCAGATGAAAAATGCTCGGTTCGACTCAAATTCACCTTCAAAGAGTAAAATTCTGGTATTGATCGTAAGGAATTCGATCTCAGCTTGAATATGAAAGTTATAGAGGGCGTTGAGATGAAATTTTAGACACCAACCCTGCTCAGTTTTGACATTCCAGTCAGGAGTTATGAATTTTTTAGTGTACCGTGAACACGGTTCAGCCATAAAACTCAAATTATTCCACTTGAAAGATTAATTTTTCCGGAGACTTTATTCACAAAATTAGCCTCCGGCCTGTGAATGAAAGTTGGAGATGATATTGAGAGGGAATTTGCAGTCAAAAATAATGTGAAAATACCCAACAAGCTAAGAGATATGAACTCGAGACGCCCGAAATGCACAAGAAACTGAATTCCACTTTATTAAGAAATGAACTATCGAAGTCCCTCCTTGATGAAATGGCTTTCAATCTGAGCAGATGAATTGGAGAACATATTGAAATGGTTCCAACATCAGTAGAACTAACCCGAGATAACCCTTTGAAGAGAAGGTCATACATCAAGAATACGAACCGAAAAATATCAATTTCTAGTTCAAAATAGTCTGAATTGGCCGAAACACGCAGTTTCTTCCGCGCCATGAGATCCTTTGAACCTCATAACCCTGAGATCAATGCTATGCATGTATGTTTATGATAATGAAACCATAATCCAGAAATGTTAAAATAAAGAGGGTAAATTTTGGGGTACAACAATTATCTTTGAGATCTTGATAATAATATTGTTCTATGAAGGGTATGTTGCAAATTCTAGCAAAGTCCTAGAGAGATAATGTTATGGGATGCTTTTTGAATTATGATTTGATGGTCTAGTTTGTGTAGGTGAGGTTTGGAAAAAACATCCTTACTAGACCTGGATATCTTTCCTTGGGTTTTTCAAGATCAAAATTTCTTAACCCAACAACGTTGAAAGCTTCCATGAAGGAGCGATCTTTGAAGAGATCCTTATCTAGATAGTGGGAGGTGTAGAGTTCCCTATCTGATTAGTAGAGATTATAGTTGGTTTCTTGGGCTTGGTTTGAGAATTCTTCAGATAAGTATGGGGATGGAGGTTGGGAGGAATATGTTCTTTTTGGAGCCATTTGGATGATGATGATTTGAGAGAAAATGTGTTTTTATGCAAGTAAGTAGTAAGAAAACGATGGAATGAAAAGAAATGAGAATGTACCTCTTTTTATAGCTTATGTTTTATCGATTGATCTGATCGGTTAACAAATGTAAAATTTGTGTTTTTTCCATTGCAAGTGTTCGTTACATCATTTACTCCTTCAACTATCTGTTGAGGAGTTGCCAAACTTCAGATTTTTATTTTTTTTTCAAATTATTTAATCGAGTAAGCCAACCGATTAAATTTACCTTTTCAACTTCTCTTGATTTTGGGCTTGTTAGACTTTGTTGCTACCTCCTATTGTTGCTTTTGGTACCCATATGCTTAAAACACTTGAACAAGCTCGTTTCTATGGGTTAGCAATAATTAAAAAACTATTAATTAATTAAAATAATTATTTAAAGGTTTATTCAGATTTTCATGATTGTTTCAATCTTAAAATAATTTTACCTCTTCAAAAAAATAATTCTTGATAAATATTTCCCACACGGGAAGAACACGTTTCTACGTATCCTTCTCATCACATCGTTGGACGTGAGAGTTGGTAAACCACATAATGAATAAGTTCATTACATACTTTATTATTCAACTGATCATTTCTAATAATTTAATCTTTAGATTATTCTCAAATATATTACTTTGATCATAATAGTTTACATTTGTTATCATCGTTCATCCTCGGTATCAAAGGTTTATACTTTGTATGCTTCAAGAGTATACTGATGCTTTGAATAACTTTAAATAATCATTTAACCTCTGAGCTATATAGTAATCCAACAAAATAAATAGGGTTTTACCTTTGGTGCCCATAATATCTTTTTGGGCCCAGGTGTATTAGTTACAGAAGATCTAAGGTGATTGCCTTAATACAAAAACATTTTGAGTGCCTAATTTATCTTACAATAAGTACTGAAAACTTCCCTTTTTCAAAGATCTCTGTTTTGTGATATCAAGATATCATCTTTCTTGTTAAGTGTCTTTGTGTATATTCCATATTCTTCATTTGAAGATGATTATTTCATTATTCTCCCCAAGGTAGATGCCTCTTTTCTTCTTCTTTGTTCTAATGTTGAAGAAACTTCTCCATCTTCTTTGTCTTTCTTTGAACAAGAGGATTCTTCGTCTAATTTTGATTTTTCAATGATTGGGTATGTTCTTTTGAAGGATTAAACTAGGTTTGTATGCTACGAGAAAAATGAGGATGATGATTCTCCGGTTTGGATTTGTTCATCTTCTCTATGATCTCATTCTTTCTTGATTTTTCCTAAAATTCATGAAGCCTTTTTTCTATAGATTTAAGAGTTGGACTAACTCTCCTATTCTTAACTCTTAGATGATTGTTAGTAAAATAATTTCCAATGAAGTTTCCTGTAGGACTAGATCTAGGAAAGCATTTAAAGTTAACTTCTACTTTTTCTTCGTCTCGTGTGTTTATCTTCTCTTGTTAGATTATTTGAATAAACTTCATATATCCTTTCTAGAGTATCTCACATTTTCTTGGCGCTTTTATAATGATGAATGGTGAAAAGTTTATTGTCATCCAAAAGAATTTAGTTAAAATATCTATGTCTATCTTTTCGGTGTAAAAAGAAAAAAAGAGAATGTTTCCACTATTTTATCATTTATTTAATGAGTAGGGTAAATCGGACCATCAACTATTGTTTTCTATACAAAAATATTTAAATTTAATTTTTCAAGAATAAAAGTTGTTATTTTCAAAACCTTGGTGATGAGTTTAAAACTTAACTTGTGTAGGAAGTCATCTTCTCTGAGATGATTAATCCTTTAAACACGAGTTAGGCTCAGATACCACTTGTTGGACTTGAGACTTCACACACAAGAGGAGGGTGAATTGTGTGGTTTAGAAAAATATGATTTTGAATTTTTTTGGCAAATTAACTTTAATCAGAGTTTTAAAATCATTTTCAAATAACAAGCACCAGATAACAAGTAGCATAAAGTAAAAAATATAAGGGAAGAAGGAGGACACAAAGAATTATAGATGTTTGATCAAAATTAAAGAACCTACTCCTTTTTCTAAGACTTGGTCTTGAGAGTTTCCAATAATAGTTGAGAGCTTTTAGTAGTAAAGACTCACAAACCTCCTTATATAAGGAAATGGTGGTTGACCTTCAACCAAATGATACAAGACGATAAATATGGCTGTTTACGTGTTTTCTCTAATAAGTTGCTCAGACTGAAGGGCCATTCTCCCTTCTCAATTGTGAATTGAAGTATTTATCCTCCTTTATATGAACATGAACATTGTAGAGGTTAGTCGACAAGTTCCAAATATTTGAATTTAATTTTAGTTTAACAGGATGACTAAATAACCTCTGAGATTTTAATCGGGCGAATCTCAAACCTAAGAAAAGTTTTAATATTGGCTAACCTTAAATCAATCTTGGTTTTACCAGGTAACCAAGATCCAAAAGAAAATTATCAAAGCTAGATAATCTTCAACCTATTATATAGGAACTGATCACACAATCCCCAATAATACCTTGTATCGGGTTTAGCTTCAAACTACATATTCTTATCCATAAATGAAATATATTCAACCAAGGTGTTTAAACAACATTTTCTTGGTGAATTTTACAATACTACCCTTCTAGAATTACATTTTTATCCTCACTCACAAAGGACTTTCCTCACAAGGATTTGACTATAACATCTAGTGAGAGAAAGTTTGAATAAAACTTTAGAGAGAGGGAGAGTGAGAAAGGGAAATGTCCAAACACGTTTTTGGATGATTTGAACATAGAAATGAGGCCTTTATTTATAGGCAAGAGGAATTCCTAAAACAGAATTCTCATTTAATTATTTTGACTGTTGTCTAATTGATTAGCACTTTAGCATAATCGATCAGATCAAAAAGGAAATGAGGTATTGCTAGTTGTTTCACATCATTGAGGCGTTGTCTAAATTGTTTGGGGCTTAAGTTTGAATTGATCTAATCGATTAGAAAAAGACCTAATCAATTAAATTGATCAAATATCTCCCTTTAGTTATTTTCACAACTCCTAAGTCATCTAACACAACTTAAAGACACTTTTGAAAATATTTTCTTTTAGTTTAGGTATTTGAAAAAAAGTTTTTGTGGTGTGCTTATAGCCATATATTTTTATGGAAAAATCCTTTGCTGTTACAAAATGTCACTCACTTACTATCTTAGAAGATTAACTCCTTCTACAAACCCTTTTGTCAGGTATTATCTTTTGTGTTAGTGCAGAAAAGACATTTTACATTGGGTGAAAAGTACATTTTACATCGGGTCTGGGTCCGATGTAAAGTCAAGCGATGTAGTAAATCAAAAACATTTTACATCGAGCAGCAACCTGATGTGAAAAACCCATCTACCACATCGGTTGCTTGTTTAGTCTGATGTGAAAAACAATACAACTTTTTTCTAAAACAAATAAACGCAATATTTAACATTTGTTGCCTTATTGGCCCGATGTAAAATATATGTTTTAACATCAGTTCCCTAATAGCCCGATGTTAAATGTTTGCTTTTTTTCTTAAAAAAATTGCCAAATTTTAAGCGGATTCCGTGTAATTTTTAAATCTAACAATAAATTAATTCCATATTGCTTGCACCTTAAATCCAGCATATAACATAAATATCAATAGTATTATAAACTACTATCAATAGTTGGACTAGCAAAGACATCCCCACTCCGCATCTTGACTGCAATCAACTTTTTCTTCCCCATAAATCCAGTAGCGCAGCAGACTCATGGCCAATATCTTCTAGTTGTGCATGAGCCAAGAACTTTTATTTGCTTAACCAATTTTCTACCCACCTAGATAAAGTTCAATAAACTCAAAATCAGTTTTGAGATGAGGAATAGATACCAAAAAAACAAGCATTAACTAGAATACTTTGCAGGTTAAGAATTTTTGTATCTAAACTTAAAATAACTTTTCAGAATATAAGTATTATTACAACAAAAAATAACAGGAGTATTTGATATGTGCAACTTTCTTCACTTATAACATTTAGCTAAAACTTCACACATAATCATTAATTATCAAGAACAACAAGTAAAATCAAACCTTGGATAAGGTTAATGCTATGCTCCATTGTTTCTTGAGAATGCAAGACGATACTTCCATTACTGTTGATGTTTTCGTGGAATACCTTTGCTCTAAATGCAACCTGCAATTTTAAAATAACTGTCATTTCTAGACTATTTAACTAGATATACAGTACAAGATATTTACAAAAATGACTAACAAGCTATTCTAAACTAACAAATTGACTAACCAAATAGAACTCATTAACAAACACTAAACAAATTGAAAACAGCCTGCACATGTTACTTTATAGTATACAATACAGACCATTAATCTAAATTGTGTGACACATTTGTAACGTGTCACTGAACTTATACACATTTCCTTATTGATACATACATTACACCAACATTAATTTAGACACTGTGTTTACGAGATTCTTTTAATAAGTATTCTATAGCTTACTCTTGAGCTGTTAATCCAAACAAGATTAATGCCAAAAACTCTAAGTTGTTAGGCGAATCTCATACTAGTTTCATATCTCATACAACAGCTCAAGTAAGAGTATTTTGGGTTTGAAGGATGAACAACGTGCAAACCCACCCATCTTATTAGCAAAAAGGGCCAAACTCCAGATCACTTGGTCACAAAAGCTCCTACCCATCTCATATAACATAACTAATGAAATATTCCAAAAGATTGATATCAAACAAACAGTTAATCGCATGACTTGGTAATAAGGTAAAAGATTATATGACACTAACCATTTGCAAAATCTTCTCCCTGACCCTTTCATTTAGCCAATATGCATTTCCAACGTTGAACCGCATATAACCCTTGGTGTTCACTGTCCAATCAGAAGGTATCACATTACGAACAACACAATACTAATCAGCCCCAACATCGAATATACAACAAAGTATTACACATGTTTTTAGTCTCTATAAAACTTACATTGAACATCATACTAAATACATGTAGTTGCATCATTGTTATCGGCGGAGAGGGATCTATGTTTGGCTTCTTAAAGAAGCTGTTGAACCTGTGATAACCGAGAGGAAACTTTGTTCCCAGAATCTGAAGCAGAGGAAGCGCATCAAATTGTGGTGGCAGGGTGAGAAGGGTTTAATTGAAGAGACGGGAGGAAGAAAAGGCGAGAAAGGTTACGAGTAATGGGGAAGAAAGAGGAGGGGGGTGTACTTGTGTAACTTTCATTACTCAAACCAATCCAATCAGAGGTTAACAATGGTAGGCTTATAGTCAATTATAATAACTTTATCCAAGCAAGGAAGAAGCAAATTTGCATACTAAACATGTTTGGGATGAGCCACCTACTCTGCAACAACTTCAACACTATCACACTATCAAAGGTTGATTCAAACACATGAGTAAAACCCAAGGTTTTCAGCACTTAGATTGTATTTGTTTTAGATGAAATAAGAAAGAGAAGTTGGTAAGACAGAAGTTGAAGAGAGATGTCTCATTGCTTTTTCTAATCTCCTCAAAAATGAGAAGAAAGGCAAAAGAGAAACATTTTTTTTGCTTTATTCCATTTACCCTTACATTTTCTTAATGAAATTAAATATAACATATTTTATATATTTTTCTAGTAAGGATAATTTTGTCTTTTTAAAATTGTACACACTTTTTTCTCTTCTATTTCTCTTATATTTATCTTATAACAAACAATCCATCAACTCTACTGTATTTTTCATATCTTTCTCTCTTCTTACACTCTCTCTTATCTATAGGGCACTTGGTCTCCCACTTCCCCATTGTTTATATTGCCAATGAGTTCTATATGTTTAGTTGTTCATTTTTCAATTTATTAATTAATGGTACTTTTTTTCAATAATAGTATATATATTGTTAATATTATCAATATATAATTTATTTATTTATTAATAATTCATTTCAATTATTTTTTATTTTTTAATAAATAATTTTTTTTAACTAAAATTTATTAAATAATTAGTATTGAAAATAAATCATTATTGAAAATGTGCTTAAAATTTTTCAAATAATATTTAATAATAATAATAATTATATATTATTTATGTAAATATTTAATAATTATTTACATACTATAAAATATACTATTATTATATATTATTTACATAAATATTTAATAATTATTTACATATTATAAAATATATTATTGGTAATTTTAATTTAATAATAATTACATATCATAAAATATATTATTAAATAATTACATAAATAATATTTAATAATAATTATTTAATATTAATATTAAAATGATTATATAATTACGTAAAATGTATTATTAAATAATTACGTAAATAATTATATTAATATTAAAATGTTATTATTAAATAACTATTATTAAATAACTATTATTAAATATTATTTACGTAATTATCTAATAATATATTTATAATATGTAAATAATTATTAAATATTTATATAAATAATATATAATAATAATAATTAATTACATATTATAATTATTAAATAATATTTTTATGTAATTATTATTAAATAATTATTATTAAATATTATTTACGTAAATATTATTAAATATTATTAAATAATTATTATTAAATATGATTTACGTAATTATTTAATAATATATTTTATAACATGTAATTATTCTGAAATTAAAATTATTAATAATATATTTTATAATATGTAAATAATTTTAAATATTTACGTAAATAATATATAATATTAATTATTATTAATAATGTATTATTATATATTATTTGAAAAATTTTAAGAACATTTTCAATAATTATTTATTTTCAATACTAATTATTTAATAAATTTTAGTGAAAAAATTTTATTTGTAAAAAAATAAAAAATAATTGAAATAAATAATTGATAAATATAAAAAATAATATATTAATAATATTAAACACACACACACACACACACACACATATATATATATATATATATATATATATATATATATATATATATATATATATACCTACCATTAATTAATTAATTGAGAAATGAACAACTAAACATATAGAATTCATTGGCAATATAAACAACTAAATATGTATGTCTTAGTGGAAGACCAAGTGCCCGTAACCATTGTGACTTGGGTTCAAAACCTAAGTTTTGCAACTTAATTAATTGGCCATTTTTCCAAGCTTTTTTTTTTTTTTTTAAGGGACGAAGACAATTTTTTTTTAAAAGGGGGTAAGTCAATTCTCGTTACTAATGTAGGGGGTAAAAAGTATTTAACCCATACATATATTAAGATTATTAGTCTCATAGATCAATATCTTAGTAAGAATTCTGCAATTTTCACAGATCCTAATTGATGTTCATGTTCATTGATTCTGCAAATCTATACACTAAAATCAAAAACGAAAACAGAGATTTAAAAAATGGTAGAATGAAATTGTAAGTACGTACCACTGCAACTTAATTAATTGGCCATTTTTCCAAGCTTTCCTTTTTTTTTTAAGGGGCGAAGACAATTTTTTTTTAAAAGGGGGTAAACCAATTCTCGTTACTAATGTAGGGGGTAAAAAGTATTTAACACATACATATATTAAGATTATTAGTCTCATAGATCAAGATCTTAGTAAGAATTCTGCAATTTTCACAGATCCTAATTGATGTTCATGTTCATTGATTCTGCAAATCTATACACTAAAATCAAAAACGAAAACAGAGATTTAAAAAATGGTAGAATGAAATTGTAAGTACGTACCACTGGAATGATTTCATGGATGGGATGTGATTGACGAGACTGGCATATTCCTTGATGAGTTCATAGATTCGTTCTTGAGTGACGTCGTCCATTTGCTTTTTCCATTTGAGCGGTCGTGAAGAGAGGTCACGGTGAAGTTGCTAGCATTAATGACCATGAGAAGACGGAGAGGTCGCGGAGAAGGGTGTTGCGGCCAGAAGGGTACACGATCGCTGATGATGGAGAAGAGCTCGAAGAAGGAGAGGTCACGTAAAAGGGTGTCGCGGCCGTGAGAAGGGTGTTTGGGAACGAAGATGCAGAAGTGTTTGATGACGATTGGTGGGTTTGGGAACGAAGATGCAGAAACCCGGAATGGGTTTGGGAACGAAGATACTGTTTGATGGCGCGGAATGAGTATTAGGGTTTTTGGAAGTATTATATACGAAACTGCCACCGTGTTTTTTATTTTTTTAATTATTGGATTTTTTACATCGGTTGGGAAATTGACCCGATGTAATGACCTTTTATAAAAAATCATTTTATTTACCAAACTGCCGCCGTGTTAAATTTTTCATTTAATCAAATATTTTTTATATCGATGAAAATAAATGTCTGATGTAAAATCTTTTGATAAATATTTTTTACATCATATATTTTTATACCTGATATAAAGATCTTTTCTCAAATGCTTGATGCTTTAGTTAAATATACCTAATATAAATGTCATATTCAGAATACTTGATGCTTTAGCTAAATGCCCTTTATTTTCCTTCTTATTTAAATAGTGAATTTCATCAAGCCACATCTCTTGGGTTTGCATCTTAACTTCTTAGGCATTGCGATCGACTTATTATTAGTTATCTTTATGGTTGAGCTTATATATGTACAGGGCCGGTCCAATTGGTCCGGAGGCCCCGTTCCAATTAAAAAAAATAGACTTAATATAAAAAACTACACTATAAAAAAATGTTTTTACACCTATTATTTAAGAATCCAGTACAAAAAAAACAAGTGTTTGAAAACAAATTATGATCTTACAGTTATTTTTAAAATAATAGATATAAATTCTATTATTTTGTAATTAAAAAAAATATTGGGCCCTAAAATTTGAGGGGCCCAGTGCTGCAGCACCTGCTGCACATGGCAAAGGCCGACCCTATATATGTATTTATAATTGTCCTTACAATTGTCACCATAATTTTCTTTATAGTTAGCATTATCAAAAGACGATGTCTTAGTAAAAGATATATTACTTATAAAATAAAGTTTCACAGAATTGTCCAATTTTACATTTCATTGACTAATTCTAATAATCTCAGTACCTTCATGATCTTCATGAATATCATGAATATTAAGACTTGAGAAAGACTAATATATCTTGTATTTTACAACCCTTCATTCGACTAAATAAGATTCAATTATCCTAAATGTGGCTCCTTATTGTTCCCTACTAACCATTCAACTTAATCATTTTTAAGTGAAAACAATCTCAACCTTGATTTGCACACCCAAATTTATTGTTTAACTTATATTTACTAATATATCTATTCCAGTCACTTTACATTCAATTATTATTTTTTTTAATTTACTAATATATCCACTTTACATTTAATTAATTAATTTTTTTTTAAATTTGAAAGAGTCATTTTTTTCTAGTTTAAAAGAGTTTAACGGCAAAACTCACACACTATGTATGTATTAAGTAATTATAAATTGTAAATTCGAACTCTTGTGACAATATATTAAATGTCTTGTTATTTACCTTACAAATTATTCTTCTAAAACGACTTCGACTCAACTTTGATTAAATTCAATTTTACAAAATTAGTTTTTATCATGAAAGAGTCCAATAAACACTTATAATTTAAAATTTTGAGTTAGTAAAGTTAGTATTTACACTTATTTTCAATAATTGAAAAAACATATTTGCATGTTGGAATTGACTTTTGAAAGATTCAGAATCAATTCTAGAGGTGTAGAATTGATTATGGTTGATTTTGAAGTGTTTGTTTTATTAAAAATAGAATTAATTCTACCTCTATTCTAATTATAGTTAAAATTTGTAGGTTCTACTCCAAAATCGATTATTGATTATTTTTACATTTAAAATTTATTGTTCAACTTATTTTCATATAAATATATCAAATATAAATTAATTTTACTAAATTCAATTATGTTGAAATCAATTCTACTAACTTCAATTAATTTAGAATCAATTATATTCACCGACAATTCAAAGAAACACTTTGACTATCAAAGACTAATTATTGCATACTAGTGCTAAATATGCAACCTTTATAGGTGAAGCAATTTAAGGAGGCTAATTAAGATGGTTCCTTTTGTACTTTAGTAATTATTACTCATTTAAGTTAACACACAAATATTGTATGAGACATTTTTTTAGGATCTTTGCATGTGTTTGTGAGCCTAATTAGTATTACCTCGTGGCTAGCTAGGTAGCATAGCTTATCCTCAATACTAAAAAAGAGTGGCTAAATAAGTTGTAGGGAAAAGAGTAGAGAAGACAAAGACTTGTCATGCCAGGTTAGGCCCGCAATGAAAAGCACCAAAGCTATGTTTTCTTTGGCTTTAATTGCTTAGCTTTTTATGATTTGCCCATCTACTTCAATTAAGAGTGGTCCTTCCTCCTAAATTTTCTAGTCGTTTTTTGCTTTGGATCTTCTTTTCTTTTTTACCTCAATATATTGTAGTGTACTTGTTGTAGCTTCTTCTTTTTAGCTAGTGAAGTTCCTCTATGGTATATTCTTTACCATCCCCATTGGATTTTGAAAGGGTAGTTAGCTAAATTTGATGATTCAATTTGTTACTACTGTGGTTTTGTTATAATTAATGCTATTGTTGCGTACATTTTGATATTTTTTGTGGGGACCTTGAATACCTTTCGGCATTGCAATAAATGTTATCCTTACAAGTTGTGTACAACATGACACTAAGGATTGTTGTTTCATGCGAATTGGATGGAAGGAACATTGTGGTAAAAAAAAGAAATTTGTTATCGGCTAAACGCATTGTTTGTATTAAAATAGGTAAACCAATTGAGTCATCTGTGATTATTATTATATAAAATTGTATGTAATATAAAGTGATGGTCATATATATATATATAGCCAATGAGAAGGCTAACAGAAATCCAAGAAAAAAGGAAAAAATAAATTGAATTATTTGGTATCTAATACTCACCTACAAGTTGGGCTATGCAGTGACATAAGGTCAAGCTTGAGGATAAAAGTGGAAAAGGACGGAGCAGGCATCAACTTGATAAAAAAATATGTAAGTTGGGCAGATGAGGGTATTGGGAACAACTTAATGAGACCCGATTCCAACTTTGCACGAATGATATGATAGTCAATGTCGATTGGTTTGGATCGTTCATGAAATGTTGAGTTGTGGGCAACGTACACATCAAGCCTATTGTCACAATAGATTGAGCTTGGAGTTGTAAAGGAAATGTGCAAGTCTTTGAATAAATAATGTAGCCATTGAACTTCACAGGTTAAAGTAGCAAGAGCTCGATATTTAACTTCAGAACTTGATCGAGAGACTTTCGTCTGCTTCTTTGATTTCCACAAAATGAGAGATCTACCCAGAAAAATAGCAAATCCAGTTGTTGATCTTCGTGTGAGAATCATTACATCTTCTACATATACTAATAATGCAGTAAAGTTAGTGGGATTGAACTTTGTAAAAAGAGAATAATCAGCATGTGAGTGATGGTAACCAAGAGAAAGTAAAGTGTTGGATAATTTGGAGTACCATTGCCGACTTGCCTGCTTGAGGCCATAAATACTCTTATTCTATTTACAAACCTTAGGAGAGTGATAGAGAAGTTTATAGCCATGAGGTAGAGTCATATAAACCTCTTCATGTAAGTCTCTATGTAGAAAGACGTTATTGACATCTAACTGTTCGAGACACCAATTTTTAATAGAAGCCAAAGAGATGAGCGTTCTTACAGTGTTTAATTTGGCTACAGGGGAGAAAGTGTCAAATTAATCAACACCCTCTATTTGATTGTATCCCTTGGCAACTAATCTAGCTTTGTACCTGTCAATAACACCATTAGCAAGATATTTAATTTTGTAAACCCATTTACAACCAATGGGGGATTTGTTAGGATGAAGGTTGTTAGTGTTTTTAGTTGGCATTAATTTTGGTAAAACTAGGCTATAACAATGTCTTGATAAATGTCATGACATTCAGAGATTGAAGATAAATCCTACTTGCTAAGGATGTTAAAGAACAACTCAGAACTGGAAGTTAAAGTTGTGCTGGAAATTCTGCAGAAAACAGTCTGATGTCATAACAGATGTTATGACACTCAGTGTGACATTTTGTTCTGCAGAATCTGTTTTTTCCTGAGACTTTTCAGGAAGTTTGTTGAGCTGCTAAATATTGTTTTTCTGTTATTAGAAAGCATGCTCACGTGGCTGCTAGGTTAATCTTAACTAAACCTAAATTGGTTGTTGAAAAGACCATGTTTGTAGGATTAAATTAAGTGAACCCTAGCTATCTTTATGGAAGCCCAAGACTGAAGTTTCAGGACTGCTTCTATAAAAGGAATTCAACCCTTACACTGCTGCTGCGCCTCTGAAATTTATTGAAGATATAGCAGGTTGTTATTTGTACTGTTAGGAGACTTAACAGTTGTATTTGTGTAATTCTAGTTTCTCTTGTGAGCCAAGCAATTATCAATTGATAAGTGCCTTGGACTAGGATTTGTTTGTAAGGGTAGTTTATCACTCAAAGCTTTAAAGCACGAGTGTTTGTCTCTTGATTGAAAGCTTTGAAGCGAGATCAAGATAGTTTATTGAAGTGTGTCTTCACAATTCAATTATTCAATAGGTTGATATCACTGTTGTGATTGAGGGGGAGTGAGTAGGAACTCAGATCTAAGTAGGACTTAGGTTGAAGTTGCATTAGGTAGGTTTTAAGTGAAGGAGATAAACTGCATGGTTTATTCCTGAATTAATTCTACTAATAGTGAATTTCCTCCCTGGCTTGGTAGCCCCCAGATGTAGGTGTAGTTAGACACTGAACTGGGTAAACAACTTATTGTGTTCTTTACTGCTATTTATATTTACTGTGTAAATTGTTAACAGAGTGTCAGATAGTGTGTCATAACATTCTCTGTGACATCACGTATCTGCTGCCAGGAATTTCAATTGGCATCAGAGCAGGCACCCTGCCTGTTATTTCTGGGTGAGATCTAGGGATAATAGTTTCTGGCGTAATGGATAAGGAAGGAGGATTTGGAGGTAGACCACCTATTCTGGATGGGTCTAATTATGATTACTGGAAGCCTCGTATGGTTGCCTTCTTAAGATCAGTGGACATTAAAGCTTGGAGAGCTGCTGACAAAGGATGGAAACATCCCACCAAGCTTGAGAAAGATGGGACTACTGTCTTGAAACCTGAGGAGGAATGGAGCAAAGAGGAAGAGGAGCTAGCTCTGGGGAACTCTAAAGCATTGAATGCCCTATTCAATGGTATTGACAGAAACATCTTCAGACTGGTCCATCAATGTGAGCTGGCCAAGGATGTTTGGGACACTCTCAGAACTACTCATGAGGGGACATCCAAGGTGAAGATGTCAAGACTTCAGATGCTCACTACCAAATTTGAGAATTTGAAGATGAAAGAAGATGAGACTATTCATGAGTTCCACATGAATATTTTGGAGATTGCCAACGCCTCAGGAGCACTTGGTGAAAAGATGTCAGAAGAAAATCTGGTGAGAAAGATTCTCAGATCCTTGCCTAAAAAGTTTGCAATGAAAGTGACTGCAATAGAAGAGGCTCAGGACATCAGCACCTTGAAGGTTGAAGAACTTATTGGATCTCTTATGACTTTTGAGATGGGAATCAATGAAACTGTTGACAAAAAGAACAAGAGCATAGCACTTGTATCTAATTCTGAAGAAGGATGCAAGGTGGAGGATGAAGAAAAGAGATCTGAAGTTATAGCTATGCTTGGAAGACAGTTCAAGAAGCTCATCAAGAGGAGTGATCCAAAGTCAAGGTCAAATGTCAAGGACATTTCATCTGACATCAGCAGATCTTATGACTCCAGCAGAAGATCCAAGTCAGAGGATAAAGGAAATCAAAGCAGTGGAATCCAATGTCATGGATGTGAAGGATTTGGACATATTAGAGCTGAATGTCCCACCTTTCTAAAGAAACAAAAGAAAGGAATGGTTGTCACTTGGTCTCATGGTGATTCAGGAAGTGAATCTGAGGAAGAAGGTGCCAAACTTGTCACTGCTCTCTCTGGAGTGTACAATTCTGACATGGATTCTAGTGATGAGGAAGTGACATTTGAAGAGCTTGCTGAAACCTACAGGAAGTTGTGTATAAAAAATGGTGAAGTATGTCAGCAAAATGAGGAACAAAAAAGGCTGATTGAGAAGTTGGAAGCTGAGAGTGTGAAGCTGGAGGCTGAGAAAAAGGAAAACACAGCCACTATAAATCACCTCAATAGTGACATTGTAATGTTGAACTCCAAACTTGATCAGATGTCTAAATCACAAAATGTTGACATCCGCATCGATAAGTTGGAAGAAATTCTTCACTTGGACAAAATGCAGGAAATAAGCATGGTCTGGTGAAAAGAAACCTGGTGACATTAAGAAGAAGAGACATGGGAAACCAATGTCAAAACAGTTGTCACAACATAAAACAGGAAATGTGTCTGGCTCAGGGTATGTGGCTGCAAAGAGATTTGCTAATAACCAGGAGTGGAACAAACCTGGTAAGTCAATGGCAAAGAAGAGGTTACACCATAAAACAGGAAATAGGTCTGCCTCAGGATATGTGGAGGCCAAGAAATTTGTTAATAACAAAATGAGGAACAGACCTAATGAACCAATGTCGAAACAGATGTCACAACATTGGGTTCAACATCAAAATCATAGAAACTTGAATAAAAAGTTTCAAAGATGGAGATGTCATTATTGTGGAAGGTTTGGTCACATAAATTCCTTCTGCTATAGGCTACATGGATACCCTAACCAGACTCCCTATGCTAAGCCTAAGAACATCAAGGTACCCTACACTCAAAAGTGGAAGAAGAAGAGCTCGGTAGCTCACACTTCTCCTAGAGTGTCTACCAAGATGATTGGTACTTTGACAAAGGATGTTCCAAGCACATGACCGAGATAGGAATCTTCTCAATGATGTTAAGCCTCATTCTACCAGCTTTGTTACTTTTGGAGATGGAGCTAAAGGAGAAATCAAAGGTGTTGAAACTCAAACGGTCCGGAGCTCCAAACCTAAATGGAGTGGTAAAAGGTCGAATGCAAATCTCATTAGCATAAGTCAACTATGTGATATGGGATTCACATCAACTTCACTAAGGTGAATGTCTTGTAATCAATGATGAACAAGTAGTGATTATGAGGAGTCGATCAAAGGACAATCTACATGTGGGAATCGAGAACACCACTCGCCTCTGTGTTCTATGATAAAGATGAAGAGGAAGTAAAGTTGTGGCAACAAGAATCGGTCATCCACATCTCAGAGGAATGAAAAGGATCAGTTCCATAGAGGGAGTCAGAAGGATACCAAGAATTCACATGGACAAAGGGAGAATCTGTAGTAAGGATAAGGCTGGACAGGAAGTTAGAATGTCACACTCAATGTCTAGACATCCGACCACCCTAAAATCAAGCAAAGCACTAGTATCCGCATGAAAGGCTAACCAAGTATCTTCATCAAAGGATACAGGAGAGGAGTCTTGGAAGAAACCCTCTCTGTCAAAGGAGGAAAGATCATGGTGCTTCAAACTTATGTTAATAACATAGCTTTTGGAGGAATACCTGACACAATTGTGAGACATTCTGACAATCAACTGCAAGCTGGATCTGGGATGAGTCTCATTGGAAAGTTGATTCATTTTCTTGGACTGCAAGTCTCACAGATGGAAGACTCAACACTTCTTTCACATAGCAAGTATGCAAGGAATTGTGTCAAGAAGCTTGGAATGAAGAATAACAGCCACTCTAGGACTTTTACTCATCCATATTTGAAGTTGTCCAAGAAAGCAAGTGGAGAAAGTGTTGATCAAAGCTTGTGTAAAAGCTCTTTTGATGAATGTCTCTTCTTGAGAAACAATCTTATTTCTTGGATCAGCAAGAAGCAAAATTGTGTGGCTTTATACAATGTTGAAGTTGAATACATAGCAGCTGGGAGAAACTGCCTTAAGAAGATCTGGATGAAGCAGATGCTGACTAGGTACAATGTCATGCAGGATGTCATGACATTGGCCTGTGACATCTTTACTAAAGTTTTTGAGACTAGTCAATTTAAGACTTTGAGGGACAAATTGGGTACTTGTCAATATGAGGAGTTGTAGCAATTAACTGTGCCTACAACAAGGGATGAAAGGGACTTTTTATTTCAATTATTTTCAAGAGGGTTATTTAGGTATTTTCATCCTTATTTTAAAAGGTCCAAGAATAGGAAGAGACATCCTCATATAATAGTTTCTTCTTTTGAAAGTAGTACCACTCTTTCTTCTCCCAAAAGAAACTCTGAAACTCTTTGCCATTTTCACTTTCATTCTCTCAAAACCATCGAAAATGTCTTCATCATCCTCATCATCTCAAGAATCAATCTTCATCTCCACCCATGGTGAAGTTAGGCAAATCAAGCCATGCAAGTCAAGCGCTAAGGGTTACTCCATGCAAGACCAAAAAGTCAAGAAGTTACGCAAGAAATGCAAGAAGGGCACAAGCATCTCCTTCGGTAAGACTTTATACCATCATCCTCTCCCCGAACTAGTGAACAGAGAGGGTCTAGGTCGGTGCATGAGGCCATAGCTAGGATAATGACTAGTATCCTCAATGAGAATCAACTGCTCGGATTTCAGTCCCTCGAATCATAAGTCGCTAGCCCTAGCTTAGCAGTTGATCCGATGTCAATGAGAATGTCAAGACATCGGTGATGATGTTGATTCTCTGTCAAAATGATGTAAATCTTTCGCTCCGGTTCTCAAGGGTGTAAAGATGATAATGTAATTGAATCCCGCTAGTGAGAATGAGATTGATGAGATTCTTGAGAAGTCCCGGATCATTGTATCTCGATAAATCTCGCTATCTCTCTGGTAACATCTCGATAACATTCTTGAAGAAATTCCGAAAAACAAGCTGATGACAACCTGGAAGAGTCTTCTGAGAAAAACACTAACCAGAATGTTGTTTCTCACATCATCAATCTAGATGAAGAGTTTTCTAATAATGACCTCATAGCAAAGGTTAATCCCAGATTGCTAGGAGGGTAATGAATAGGAAAGGAAGCAAAATGCTATTCTAAGTCCTTCGGAGAAGGTTACTAAAGCGCTCATAGGTCTCCTAGGGTTGTGAACAAAGCGTGGAAAAATCGGAAGGCTAAAACTTCCAAGGGAAGAGTAAGATGAAGAGTAAAGGTGGTACCTCTAAGGCAAAGAGCACCTCAATTGTGAAGAAAAGGAAAGCACCTGAGCCCTCAGAACAGGATGATTCTGATTTTGATGTTATAGAGAATGTCTCTGACATTCATTCAAGAAAGAGGTTGTCTATTGGGAAAATGCCCATAGTCCCTGAAGTGGCAATTGACAACATTTCCTTCCACCACCCTGAGAATGCTAACAGGTGGAAATATGTGAGTTTGAAGAGAATTGCACTTGAAAGGGAACTGAATAAAGATGCTCTTGAATGCAAGGATGTGATTGATCTGATCAAAGAAGTTGGGTTGATGAGAACTATGGTGAAGTTCTCAAATTGTTATGAAGGTTTGGTGAAGGAGTTCATCGTGAACCTGTCAAGTGGATGTGCTGATGGAAGATCAGCAGATTTTAAGACTGTGTTTGTCAGGGGAAGAAAAGTGAAGTTTTCCCCAAGTGTAATCAACAAGTATTTGGGGAGATCAGATGATGCTCAACCTGAGCTTGAAGAAACTGATAATCAAGTGTGTCAAACAATTACTGCCAATCAAGTAAAACATTGGCCTTTGAAGGGAAAGCTTACTGCTAGCAAATTGAGTGTCAAATTTGCTATTCTGCACAAGATAGGTGCAGCCAACTGGGTTCCCACAAACCACAAGTCAACCATCTCCATTGGTCTGGGGAGGTTCATTTTTGCTGTTGGAACAAAAGCAAAGTTTGATTATGGAAGCTACATTTTTTATCAGATCCTAAAACATGCTGACAGTTATGCTATAAAAGGACCAATAGCATTTCCCTCCCTCTTGTGTGTTATTATAACGATCAATACCACGATTCGGGAAATAGAGATACAGTGTGTAAAGAGCTCCGCCTTGGCTTCCACTACAAACTATTTCAAGGAAGCATGTTCGACATTGTCATGACATCGGCCGAGACATCAAATGCCAAGGCAAACTCTCGGAAGGCGATGTCATTCTGCTAAAAGAGACCAGGGAACTTGAAGCAAGGAAGGCACCATTGAAGAACTGATCTCTACACTTGAAAAGGAGGAAGACACAGAGGTCGAGGAAGAAAGGCTTGATGGTGATAATTTTGCTGCTCATATGGATGAAGATCTTGATGCTTGACCAAGCGCTTGGTGAAGGCTCAAGATGTTTCCTTCCACAGTGCTTCTTCTGGAGAAGAAAGCACTTAAGTTGTTCTCCTGTGCCTTGTTGCTTCTGTTTGATTGTTCTGTCAACCTCTTCTTGTTCTTGTTCTGTATTTTCCCAATCTTGTTTGGATGATTGTAACTTACTGTTGATGGCTTTGTACTCTTGACAATTGTCGGTACCTCCGTTAATTATATGCTTGAATGCTTGGGGTACTTGTTTTGTCTCCTTTGGCCCTTTATGGCTAAAAAGGGGGAGAAGAAATACTATGTGACAGGGGCTGGGAATTTTGGGAAACTGTATTTTTTTTAATTTTGTATGTGGGCAATTGTGGGAATTGTGGGATTTCTGTATGGGTATAATTTATCTTATCTCTAGGTTCTAGTTTATTTAAGCTTAGAACTAGTTTGTCTTCTGCTGCATAGGTACTCTGATGTGTTAAGTAGTTTTAGCCAAAAATGTGCCAAAGGGGGAGTTTGTTAGTGTTTTTAGTTGGCATTAATTTTGGTAAAACTAGGCTATAACAATGTCTTGATAAATGTCATGACATTCAGAGATTGAAGATAAATCCTACTTGCTAAGGATGTTAAAGAACAACTCAGAACTGGAAGCTAAAGTTGTCTTTGAAATTCTGAAATCGATGTCATAATGTATGTTATGACATTCGGTGACATTCTGCGAATCTTTTTCTGAGACTTTTCGGAAGTTTGTTGAGCTGCTAAATATTGTTTTTCTGTTATTAGAAAGCATGCTCACGTGGCTGCTAGGTTAATCTTAACTAAACCTAAATTGGTTGTTGAAAAGACCATGTTTGTAGGATTAAATTAAGTGAACCCTAGCTATCTTTATGGAAGCCCAAGACTGAAGTTTCAGGACTGCTTCTATAAAAGGAATTCAACCTTACTTCGCCCGAAATTTATTGAAGATATAGCAGGTTGTTATTTGTACTGTTAGGAGACTTAACAGTTGTATTTGTGTAATTCTAGTTTCTCTTGTGAGCCAAGCAATTATCAATTGATAAGTGCCTTGGACTAGGATTTGTTTGTAAGGGTAGTTTATCACTCAAAGCTTTAAAGCACGAGTGTTTGTCTCTTGATTGAAAGCTTTGAAGCGAGATCAAGATAGTTTATTGAAGTGTGTCTTCACAATTCAATTATTCAATAGGTTGATATCTTTGTTGTGATTGAGGGGAGTGAGTAGAACTCGGATCTAAGTAGGACTTAGGTTGAAGTTGCATTGGGTAGGTTTTAAGTGAAGGAGATAAACTGTTGGTTTATTCACAATTAATTCTACTAATAGTGAATTTCCTCCGGCTTGGTAGCCCCGGATGTAGGTGTAGTTAGACCCGGGTAAACAATTTATTGTGTTCTTTACTGCTGTTTACATTTATTGTGAGAATTGTTAACTAAGTGTCAGATAGTGTGTCATAACATTCTCTGTGACATCACGTATTGAGTTTAGACATTGAGTTAGGCATCCATGTATGATAACTTTAGGTAGATTCTTCCCCTTGTTTATATCCATAACTTAGGATCAACTTTGTATGATAATATTAGGATTAGAATTAGGTTAGTTTCCCTTAGCCGTTTTACCTTTATCCTTTTGCATTCTTAAAATAAAAATCTCGTTTTGTCAAGTGCATTAAAACACTCTAATAATCTGAAACTTTTTCCAAAGTAAAAGATACAAACCAATTAGTTTTTAGGATGTTTTGTCATCCTGTTTGCTATTGATGCTTCGTCGTCCTACTGCTGATGTTTCATCATCTCATCCTTTGATGTTTCGTCATCCCATCTTCTGATGTTTCTTCATCCCGTTTGCTGATGTTTCGTCATCCCGTCTGCCGATGTTTCGTCATCCCGTTTGTAGCTGATGTTCCGTCATCATGGATGTGTTTCGTCATCGTTTGTTATTTCGTCTGCTAATCTAAAAAACAAAAACCAACCAAAACAAGTGAGCCGAACTACGACACTCTGACTTTCCCATTGCACGAGGGAATACGTAGGCATCCTGTCGCGGGGCTAGATCGAGCAACCTTTGTAAATATTTCCTTCTTTTCCCCGTGTTTTCTTCTTTCTTTTATTCTTTCCTCTATTTCTTTATTCTTCTTTTTGCATATTCATACATTATACCATATACAGATATAGTTAGCCCTTTACACCCATTAGGTAGAAAGTAAAAGCGGATACCGTAGAGTACTACAGACATGTGGGGTGCTAATCTCTTCCCCTCGCGTAACAGACTTCCTTACCCGATCTCTCGGTCGCAAGACCGTGATTTCTCCGTTTCAGGTTTACTCGATGTTTATCTTTCCCTCTTGGCGGGATAAAAACGTTCGATGGCGACTTCATTGATATATAGTTATATCCTTTGATTTTTCGGCCGGGTGTTTCAATGAGATATTGGCATCTTTGAAGTGTCGGTCTCAGCATTCGACTTAGTCGTTCCCACTACCTCTAAAAGTGGACGTTATTATTCTGTCTTTTCCGTGACATCATGTAATCATGGAAATGTATCACGCTTTTAAATTTGAAATGTGTGATCATTTATTGTCCATCATCATTACGCTTTTAGTGGCAGACATGGCCCACCACTCCAACTTTAATCTTGCAACACATGTCCTTTGACTTGACACGATTATGACCTAGGAAATCACAAAGATTTTCTCATTATTTCTTGCTTTCTTCAACGAGGCTGTAAATACCCCACTCTCTCATTTTCTTTCTTTTCTCTTCGCTTTCTTCAACATTTTTTGCTTCAGAGAAAAACCCAGAAATCCGCATTCACCATTCGTGTTCATCTTTAACCTTCTTCAATGGCGAACACTGATAACATAACTACTTCTCCAGCCATGGAACTTCAACTAAGCCTCATCGACGGCAAACCCTACGTACCAGAACCTCCGTTTGCGGATGAGAAAACAAAAATCTGGAAATCTTAGGTACTTATTCCTTTCACTCTTGAAGGAGAACCTTTAGCTTTTCTGGGTCCTCTCCCTGCGGATATGCCCTCTAAAATATACGTAGACGACAAAGGGGCTTTTTCACCCACTAGTACCACGACTAGACCCATAATTTCTTCTTCAAACCCTATTTCTTTACAATATATTGATAGAAACTTCATGACTGCTCCTCCATTGAATTGCCCTAAGTTTAATGCCTGGATGACACGTTTAGAAACTAAAAAGATAAAGAAATGGAAGGAAATGAGCATTTACACGTTGTTGGAACTTTCTCGATATGGCCAGCCCTACTCCAGCAACATGTTATTGGCTACTTTACATTTTTGGGAGGGTCTACAAACACATTCCACATTAAATATGGTATGATTAATCCTACATTTCTTGACGTTACTTCCATTACGAGTTTGAAACCCAATGACATAGTTTTTAACCACATGGGTGCTGACCCTCTGCCCATAAGGTTCGACGTTGGAGAAAGTAGAAGTCCAACATACAACAATTTCATCGACTACCACCAACAAGAATCCAGTCCCATCACCAACGAGGAACACATAGCTTTTTTGACTCTTTGGCTCTCACATTTTATTTTTTTCTCTAGGTCGATGCAGGTGGACAAGCAATTTTCTTATCTTGCCACCCATTGCACAATGGTGAGAATATTGCTTTGGGCCAGCTGATTTTGGCCTCCTTATATCCATCCTTAGCTGAAGTTTCCAACCAAATAAAGAATTTGGACCCAACTAATCTAAAAAGAAAAAATGTTTTGGTACATGGTCCTTTTTGGCTTCTACAATTATGGATGAATGCCACTTTTTCTGAAGACATTAAACCTTTCAGAAACAGAAAGATAGTGTGTCCAAATGCATGTTGTTTGGCAGCGTCTTCTTCCACTAACCCCCATTGACAAGACTTCTCATAATCCTGAGGTCTTCAAACTGTTTTTCAATATTATGTTGACAAGAGTCGAATTCACACCCTTCACGGATCCATTCTCTGATGGAAGAGTGGCCCAAAGTGACTTACTACATTGTTTCCACTTGTGGAAGATGAAAACAAGAAGAGATCCCGAATCTGCTGGACACTTCCTAACTCCCCAATTTTTATCTTCCGTGATTGTCGGCCTAAATCCAAGTTTGGTTGCTTACCATCCCAACTTGGTGGCCGACAATTTGGGTTCTGTCAACTTGTTCCCAAATCTCTGCTCAACTCTCATGAACTATTATTCGACATCACATCCGACCAACCTTGGGAAATTGTAAAAGAAAACATCGACAATCTCTGGGCACAAAGGCTTATGCTTACTTTCACAAATTTTAATCCATCATTCTATTGCACTAAGGAATTTGAAACTTGGTGGAAGTCATATTATGTTACTTTCGTTGGAGATTCCAATAAGAAAATAGTTGAACTGACTGCAGCTTTTGATAATTTTCGGGGAAAAACGACCAAATGTAAGGCCACTAACATCAAGCAAATTCAAGATTTTTAGAAGTATTTTAGGGTGGTGTATCTACCAACTAACCTTCGTCGGACCATATTTGACGCAACCCGAGAGATAAAGGAGAAGGTAACCGATAGGATTCCATAGCTCAAAATTCCTGGTTACGTGAACGACAAATATCTTTACGCACTTCATTTTGGAAACATTAAATTTCCTCCTTTACCGACTAGCCCGTTGGCCTTGACTTTTCGCCCACCTATCCTAGATTGGTGGTATAGCTCTTGGTCGAATGTGGAGAATGCTTATAAGAAAAATGGTCGACAGAGTGGTACCGACGAAGCACTGGTTGCACGACTACCCAGGTTTTCTGTCAACAAAGTTGCTCCTTCGACAACAAAGGTTTCACCTTACATCTTTACTAATTATCTTTCGTGATTTGGCACTTCTAACTTAACAATGTTCTTTGCAGATCGTACCTGATCACACACCTTCTGATGACGAATTGATTTGACCCTCACTCAAGAAAACTGGTTCCCCTATAGGTGTATTTGCATATTTCTGATCATCTCGACTTTATGATTTAAAACGTACTAATGTTTTCTTTATCTGCCAGAGTCAGAAACGCTCAGCGGATTTGAATGCTCCCTCTAACGCATCCAAAAGGTCCAAGAAGGACAAACAACATGTCTCTGAGAGGACTAAGGTATCTATTTTTTGTCGACTCAAGTTCTTCATATTCAAATTACACAATTACTTCGACTTATCCCTCTTTTTCTGGTATGCAGCCATCACCTGAGGTTTAGTCCCCTCAACACTCCCATAAATTCAAAATCCACAAGAGGAAGAAAGACTCCTCCATTGGAGATGAAGTGGCCAAGAAGAAAAATAAAAATAAGGCACCTGTGGCCCAAAATTTTGAAACAAAGATCGACTCAGATCTTGTTGATCAAGACGAAGCAACGAACAATGTCTACGATACACCTCTTGTTACAAGAAGGAGAGGTAAAGTGATCTTGGATAAAAATCTTGAAGCTAACCTAAACTTAGGCGCTGATATTATAATGATAAATATAATCATTCTCACTCTGACCCGTGCCCCTAAAATTGATGAAGCTCACAATCCACTAGGGGATACTGTTGTTGCTTCTGTCGAAAAGGATGAGCCTAAAAATCTCAATCCATCGCCCAAGTATTTGCTAAATTTCTCACTGCTTTTATTCTTTATTTGCCAAATTTATTTGGATAACACCTGTTTTGTTCTCTTAAGGTTGAAGCTTCTAGCCCACAACAAAGTGTGGCTGATTATACTCCACTATCGGAGATTTCTTCTCCTCACCATCACAACAGTCTCGACGTAGCCGATGGTGAGTTCATTAAACTGACTGTTCCAACTACTCTTAGTGACTCTGATTTAGTCACTAGTCCTGCCAAACATAAGGGTTATAGCTTGACTAGCTCTGACTCTAGTCTTTCGAATTCCCTGCAGGATTCAGAGGCAAATAAAAATGCCACCACTTCAAACAAAACTGCTACAACTTCTCAAAATCCTCCTCCACCTGAAGGCAATCCTCAAGTGTCTACTGAAGAAAAGAAGGTTGAATCACCCTCACCTTTAAAACAAAAGAAAAATAATTCGTCTAAGCCTTCAGAGGAAAAGAAACTCGACTCTCCACTACCTTCATCGAAGTTGGGGATAATTGCTAATACTCTGGAAGAATTAGCAAGGCTACGTAGCTTATTGATTTCTTGCACTTTTTCCTATGATTTCGACTAATCTCAAACGCATAATGACAAGCTAGGACTTGAGGTAACAAAGGTCAAGAAATTGACAAATAAAATCCAAACTTACGCCTTGAGCCCTGAGTTTCCTACAATGCTTCATGATGATCCAGCTATTGGCTCAAAAATTTTAGACGCACTTAATCAACTGAAGGCCCTTGACATATCTGATTCGGCTAAGCTCATGATGGCAGCATTTGAAAAATTCTTTACTCCTATGCTTACAAATATTGAACTCATGAAAGAGAATAAGCAATTGGTCGAGGCGAAGCATGCCTTTGTGAAGGAGAATCTGGAAGTGGTGGTACAAGCTCATAAGGAGATCAACAGGATAATGGCAATGATTGAGCAAAAACAGCAAGAGTTGAGTCCTAAAAGGAAAAGAGCTGCTGAAATATGCAATCGACTTGCTTATTTGAACAAAGAAATGTCTTTGTTAAATGAGGAACTAGAAACCATTTCTACACAAGAGAAGACAATTAACGAAGTCATAACTCCAGCTTAGATGCAAGTGAATAAGATGACCAAGGATGTTGTAGCTATAAGCAGTGTAATCTCGACTGTTGAAACAAAGATTATATCTCTTAAAGCTAAAGCAGAAAGCTTTGAAGATCCTGCCTTGCGCCTTCAAGGAGAAATGTTATCTTTCCAGAATAAATTTAAGCATTTCTAATTTCTTGCAACCATTATCCTGTAATCTCTTTTTGTAATATTTGAACAATGGATTCTTAGCCACTCTTAATATAATGTCTTTCTTTTTTCCTTACATAATATGTTATGCATGCTCAAGTTGCTGGTTTCGATATCACTCTCTCCAGCTTATTTATTCGACATCTATCTATTCTGTCGAAATTTTAACTTCTTGAAGAATAGGCTTATACTTCTTTAAGTACTTACCATTTACCCTTAGAATTCATCAATCTAGGGCTAATTCTTTAAGCTCATAGGCATTGTTGGAAAAAACTTGTACCACCTTAAAAGGTCCTTCCCAATTTGGAGACCATTTTCCCAAGATTCTATCATTTATATCCATAGGCAATATTATTTTCCAAACTAAATCATCGACAGCGAATACCTTATCCTTTACTTTCTTGTTATAGGATCTGGCAACTCTTTCTTTCTGTCTTCTCAACGAATTAAGAGATAACATCCTCTCTTCATCTAAATCGACAAGCTCGTTTGCCATCATGTTCCAGTAGTCCTCAGATGGTATTTCATGATGTCTTTGGATTTTTACTGATTGCATATGTATCTCCACATGCAACACAACATCATGTCCATATACAAGTCGAAATGGAGTAGTTATTGTTGCTTCCTTAGGAGAAGTTCTACAAACCCATAAGGCTTGATCTAGTATTTTATGCCAATTTCTTGGATTCTTTCCTACATGCTTCTTGATTAGGCTAATGATCACTTTATTAGCACCCTCAACTTGGCCATTTGCCTGAGCATAATAGGGAGTAGAAGTTAACAATTTAATTCCAACTTCTTGTGTGAATTCTTGCATTTTTCGCCTAGTAAAAACTGATCCTTGATCGGTTATAATGGTTTCTGGAATTCCAAACCGACACATGATGTGATTTTGTATAAAATCAATAACATCTTCTTGGTCGACATTTGTCAAGGCCACAACCTCGACCCATTTTGTGAAATAATTATGCCGACTAAAATATACCTTTGTTGTTTTAAAGACGCATGTTTTATTCTCCAATCACATCTAAGGCCCATCCTTTAAATGACCAAGGTTTTACAATTGCATGTAACTCACTTGCAGGAACATGTTGTATGCCCCAATGCATTTGGCATTCTTGGTAACCCTTCGCAAACTCAATGCAATCTTTCAACATTGAGGGCCAATAGACACCCGAGCGCACTAAAATCCATTTCATCTTGTGTCTAGCTTGATGTGCACCACATGCTCCACTATGCACGCTTGACCCCGCTGCATATGCCTCACTTTCTCCAAGGAATTTAAGAAATACTCCTTCAACAGTTTTCTTAAATAATTCGTTTTCTATCAAAACAAAATTAAGGGCACGGTATTTGATCTTACGCTCTGTCGAACCCGTGGGGAAATGAAAATAGTCGACCAACAGTTTTCGCCAATCATCCTTTTGCCCGTTGTCAATTGTTAAAATTTGAAAATTTTCTTCATCTAAAGCCCCCAACTTTATAATTGACAAATCTGAAGGAGATAACAAAGTTGCTCGAACTTTCTTTCTTACTTGAATAAACTCTTCATTTTGATCTTTTTTGTATCCTGAAGCTTCTTGCGCTAAATCATTAGCTTCTTGATTTTCTCATCGAGGTATATGTCGAATATTCACTTGTTCGAACTGTTTGAGTAACCTAATGGTGATCATAAAGTACATGATTAAATTCTCTTTGACACATCTATATTCTCTTGATACTTATTTAATCACCAATTCAGAATCACCCATAATTTTGACATTCCTTGCCCTCAATTCTAGCAGCAGCTCAAGTCCTGTTATTAAAGACTCATATTTTGCTTCATTGTTAGTGCATATGCCATCTATTGCATACTTGAACTCTGTTGGAATTCCATTGGGAGAAATTATAATTCCCCTTATTCTAGATCCAGTTTTATGGCTAGAACCGTCGAATTACAACTTCCATGGCACTAATTTTGGGGCATACCAACCATTGAATGGTCAACAAGGAAATTTGTCACTACTTTCCGTTAATCTCTTTCAAGGGCACATACGTCAAATAATATTCTGTTAATGCTAAAGCCCATTTACCAATTCGACTATGTAAAATTGGTTTGGACAACATGTGCTTAATAATATCAAAATGAGAAGACACATACACATCAACATGCTTTATATATTGCTTCAGTTTAATACAACAGAAATACAAACATAGGCATAGTTTTTCTATATCACTATACCTAGTTTCAAGATCATTTAGTATTTGACTAAGGTAATACACGGGTCTTTCGACACCATTTTCATCTTCTTGAACTAACATACTTCCTATAGTCGAATCTGAAGCTGCGATATACAGCCTCATAGACCAATATCTAATAGAGGTGCCAATATTGGAGGCTACGCTAATATTCTTTGATTTTGTCGAAAGCCTCTTGATGCTCTTTTTCCATATGAAGTCTTCATTCTTCAGTTGAAGCAGTGGTGAAAATACTTTAGTTTTTTCACTTAAGTTAGATATGAATCTCCTTAGGAAATTTATTTTACCCAACAAAGACTGAAGTTCCTTATTGGTCGACGGAGGTTTGACGTCCATTATGGCTTTGGTCTTGCTTTGATTCACTTCTATGCCCTTTTTATGCACCACAAAGCCAAGAAAGTCGCCTACCCTTTGATATGTTGCTCCGAAATTTTTCAAACCGAATGGCATGACAACCCACTCATAGGTTCCCAACGCTCCTAGGCAACGAAACACCGTCTTCGCCACATCTTCATCTGCAATAAAAATTTGGTTATAGCCAGAATAACCATCAAGCATACTTAAATATTCAAAACCAGCGGCAGAGTCGACCAACATTTCTGCCACAAGCATAGCATATTCATCCTTAGGAGTGACAACATTTAAATCTCTAAAATTGATACACACTCTCAGTTTTCCATTTTTCTTAATCACTGGCACTATATTTGCCAACCAATTGACATACCTTGCAGTTCTTATAAATCTGCTTTTGAGAAGTCTTTCTATCTCCTCTTTGATTTTCAACATTATGGCTGGAGCAAAACGTCTGGGTGTCTGCTTTACTGGCTTTTTTACAACTTTTATTGCCAGTTTTAACTCGACCAAATCCCTGCTTAAACCTGGCATTTCATTATAGTCCCAAGCAAAATAATCTTTAAATTCTTTCGATAAAAATATTACCTCATATTTCAGTTTTTGGTCGATATTGGCGGTGATATAGGTTGGTATTTTATCCCTATCATCACCAAGATTTATTTCTTCTAAAGGGTCTTATGGCTGCATCTTTTCAGGAGCCATTGGATCCTTTTCATATCCCAAAGGCTCATCGTCATATATGCAGTCAAGACGTTGCTTATCGATGTTTTCTTTGATCTCTTCATTTTTATCTGGTGGCTTTGGCTCAATAGCTAAAGTGATGTTTTCCTCCAGAATTTGTATTTTATTGGCATCGATAGCCATATTTTCTTCAGCCTCTAACTCCGAATTTATTTTGTTTTCAGCAATATACACCGAAATCCTTCTTAGAGCTTCCAGCTCAGACATCATTATCAATGATGTTTGCCCATCCTGTCGGCCGATTTTTAACATATGGATCCTCCAAAGGTTCCACATCCCACATGAAACCATGGGTTTCATGCAGTTTCAAAGAAACAAATGCCTCATTCAAGCTGGCATACATTTCTTCAGCAGGTGAGCATGGTGAAATATTAGCAAGTTTCTTGTCGAACTGCTTTTTTCCAATGTTGTTTACATCGCCCATAAAATACCCTTGGTCGGCCTTAATGTTTTCCATAATACATTCCTTCCTCTAGATTACTAAACGTTGGTGCATGGAAGAATGCACTAATTCAATGCCATGAAGCCATTCTCTTCCCACCAAGAGATTATAGCTTGGCTTCCATTGGATCACCATAAAGATAGTCGGCCTAGTCACTGAGCTGACAGTAATGTCTACGTGGATCACTCCCATAGTGTTCTTGGTTCTTCCTTCGTATTCTGATATGAACACGCTATGGGATCTGATATCGGTGTCGAACTTACCGATTTTCTTCAAAATATGGTCTGGCATGATGTTAACAGTCGCTCCATAATCTACCAACACCTTGTTGGTAGCGGTACCTTCGACTTTAGACCTGATCAATAGGGGCTTCAGATGGCTTCTCATAGCCATGTCTGGCCTTTCAAAAAAGGCATTTTGGTTCTCAATTTACCCATTATTCATGACAAAATAACATTTTGGCTTGTGCAAAGCCATCTCTTCAACATCGACATCAATATAATCCTCTACCTTAGTCGAACAATCATACTCTATAGGCAGAATTGACATTATATTAACTATAATGTCTAGACTCTCTTCAGAATCCGACTTAAAGTCAGCAGTAGCTTCCTCAGAGCATTTAGCTACAGGTCAATTTACGAATTCCCTGATTCGTTCTTTTGCTGCAGTTTCGACCTTCACCTTATACTGCTTTTGATTGCCTGCCTTATTTGCGGCAACCTGCCCAGCAGCAACAACCAATCTTGCAGCCTGCTTTCGACACTGAAAGTGTCTCCATTGAGTTCGAGACATGGGATTATTTCCCATGTAATTTTTAGAAACATGATTGTTTCTTTTAGATTTAAATTTGTGTCGGTAGTTTACAACCGACTTTCCTTTCATATCCCTAACAATGACATCAGCATTTGATGCCCCCATTCTGCCCTGAGGCTTAATCTAGGTGCCTTTGGGAGTAGCACCAGAAGGGATGAAACTACTTGGCTTGGCCTGGGAGCTTCCCGCATTTCTCCTATGATCCCTTGGATTAGGGAACTGCTGGTTGTACAACTTGGGCTTGCCTTTCTCTAGCCGCAACTTCTGGAAGTTCTCAGCAACAATTTTATCAGTCACAAATCCACATCTAGGGTACAAACACACTTGTGAGCCCTTGTTTTTTCACCGATAAAGGAAATCCAACAAATCCTCATCATCCTTGGGGTAAACATCAACTAGGTTGACATTGGGGCTTTCGCCAGTACTTTCCCCGACCATATTGTCTTCAAGAAATTCTGCCAGCTGCACCATACTTATTTCGACAGGTTCAGCAAACAAAGCTTCCTATTTCTTGAAAGGATCAACATCAATTTTCACTTTCCTGGAAGCGAACTTCAGTCGGACCTCCTGCAATGATTTTTTAACAAGATCCTTGAAAATAAAACATTGAGAGGTTGTGTGACCAAGATAGTTATGAAATTTGCAATATCCCTCTTTTCTATCGTTGTTCTAATGGTGGTAATTTATCATTTGGACGTACTAATATCTGACCATCTTTAACTAACAGATCAAAAATTTCTTCACATTTAGTTACTGTTTACTATGAAAAATGGTAAACAACCGCTGGTCCTCCCAAAGTCCTAAAACTAAGGGTTACTCGCAAGATCGACCAGTTGATCTTAAGACATGTGCTGAGGTTTTTGAAATTATATTAGTTCTGTCGAAATCCTTATCTAAGAAACAATTTTCTAAGACTAAGGGAATAAGTATAACGATTTTCCACACTATGATTAAATTTGACTGACTGGTGACTCGTCACCGACAGAAGAAACCTAAAAGCAACAATTAACAATCTGACTTCACAATGTGATTTTTACCAACTATGGTGACTCGTGACCGATAAATAGTTGTGAACTTCAGACTTGTTTTAACCAAAGTAAGTGTCGGCTGACTCCTTTGTTAACTCGAAACTTGTAACGAAAAGAAAACCAACATAAACGATAATGCAAAGATATTTCTGAAATGTAAATAAAATGCAAGTTTTCAGAAGAAATGACTGAAATGTAAAGGTTTTGCATTGAAATAAAAGTGGTGATTCACGTACATTGTAACACCCCATTTCTACCCAACGTTTATAATAAAATCAGAGTGCGGAAATTTCAACAAAAACGAGGCGTTACACTTATCCAACTTGAAAAACAACATTAACATAATACAATTCTTGGCGGATACGTAACACATAAATGAATACGAATAAAATTCACCATAATTAAACTTTAGCGGTTCAACTTAAAGAATTAACCGTAAACGGAAATCTCAACATAATTAATCAAACGACGTAGCATCTTTGAAAACAACGGAAACATAAATGCTAATTCAAAAACCAGGATT
Source organism: Vicia sativa (assembly GCA_021764765.1). Taxonomy (NCBI): domain Eukaryota; kingdom Viridiplantae; phylum Streptophyta; class Magnoliopsida; order Fabales; family Fabaceae; genus Vicia; species Vicia sativa. The sequence continues at coordinate 96,649,273 of CM038792.1, read as the reverse complement.
CTAGTTCAACGGATATAATTGCGAAATCATAAATAAGAAAAGGCGTTCGTTTCCCAGTGCTACGTATCGGGCGCGACACCAAGCTACTAATCTCCTTACTCCTCATTACTTGCACGTTACCAATATAAAGGTAACGGCCAACAAAAGAAAAGGGTGAGATATCGAATAATATAAGCGAACGTACGATAATTCATATGCTCAAGTAAAGAACACACATTAATTTCAACTTTATTCCACGACATACGATATCCACATAAGCAACTGATTAGTCAACGACAACATAAATTGCGACTCAATGCGACTCAATAAATGCAAATGCATGTGGATCCATTGGAGCAAAACTCCCAACGTAAAACATGCCAGGTTATCGAGGCATTCAACAAGGCATAAGCCTTCAACTTACAACGTGGTGCCAATCCAGGCCAACTTAGTAATGCACATGAATATGTATGCTACAACGAATACAACATCAACAACGACTTAACTCAACAACAACTTGAAATATGCATAATTCTGCATCAACTTAACAACCAACTTTAATTTCAACAATAATCCACAACGTCAACACGATGCAAATATGATTTAATCGACTTAATACTTAGTTTTCACCACATAAACAACACGTTCCGGCTGTATAGACAATCAAACCACAATGCAAATTTCAACGAAGTTTTACCGTTTTAATTAACTACCCGTATACCCGAACTGTCCCGTGAATTCTCGTTCGATTCCGACAAACTAAATTCCCCGCTTAATTTCACTGACAGTATAGTTTTCTGCACTATTTTCAGTTTTCTGCAACTTTACTACTTAGTACTAATTAACCTATTAATCAATTCTGATAGGTTATTAATAATCCTACATTATTATGAATCATTTTATTAATTAACCCATACTACTAGGTACCCCTGCACTATTAATTACACTCTGTTGATGTAATTCTCTCTACTGATGTTAGTATATTTCCTGCATTATATGAAGCATTCATTAATATATATATTTTTTTATACTACTTGTTACAATTTTATCTTCCTGGCACTATTTACCTATTACAATTCCTCTGTGTTTTATTCTGCTACAACCCTTTTTGCCATTATTATTCTAAAAGGAATACTCACAGTACAATCTCTTATGCCATGTGCCTACCCCACCTGCTTATTCCACTCACAAGTCACTATCCAACACTCATCGACCCACGTGGCATAAAGCCACGTTTTGAGACTCCCACCTGGCCCTGAGGCGGACGCCTCTTCTCTCCTAAGGGCTTGGAGACGATCGTCTCCCTCTCCATCTCTCTCAATGAGGCGACGCCTCCTTGCCTCACCGGGAAGGACGGTCGCCTCCTCTCCATGTTCCTCCAGCCAAATTCACGCCCACGCACAAGAAAACCACACACATTAAATCGATCTCAGTTTCAATACAACAACATGTAACAATTAATTTTAACACTATATTCCAGCAACAATATTTTATCGACGAAATCGGATTTACAGTATCATTAAGCGGTCTTAAACCCCACATAAAAATTATCCTACGATCGATTATAAAACCCGAATCCCACCCCTTACCTGTGGATTGACGGGAACTCGAAAACTCGATCGGAAACAGCAACTTATCGGACAGAAAATCCTTCTTAGCAACCTTGATTTTCAAAATCTTCCTTTCTCTCCTCCTGGTTCTCACTGCTACGGCTGGGGACTCTCTCTTCTTTGATTTTGCAAGCAAAAGAATTACCCTTGTTTTTCTAGGTTATGTAATATATAGTACTCCTTATTATTTAGTTTTTATTAAATCTTCTCTCTAAAATACTAATTTACCCTACTAAGTAATATTTATATTAATTCTAATAATTCTACTTAATAAAATAGTTCTAATAAAATTTTCATTTTTCAACTAATTTCGACCCGATTATTAGTTTAGTAATTCTACCGACGACTTTAACTTATACACTATCTTACTCGAAAATACTCTATATTCTAAATAAATTTATATTCTACATTTAATTTATTAATTCCAATTAATAGAATAATTTCTAATATTATTTTTATTCTAACTATTTTTACCCGATTATTATATTAACAATTTCACCTACAATTTACTTAATTACTAAATAAATCGGAACATACTTCATAATCTTAAATTAAATCACTTATTTAATTACGGGTGTTACATACATCAAGCACTCTTCAACTCTTCGCTTCCTGACGCTCGGAATGTACAGAGTTTTTGCAAGTGATTTGAGTATACAAGTGAACACACACACAAATTACATTGAAATTACTTATTTATAGTATTTACAAAGTAACTGCCCTAAAGATATCGACGGGTGATATTTGAACTCTAAGGTAACCGCTTCACCAGATGTTTCCACCTATTTGGCGCTTAAACAAGTCGTGCACTGCTGGTAACTACTTAGAGACTTTGAACTTTGAATCTTCCCACCTATGATAAACTCAATTGCTTCTTGCTTACTTCGACATGTACTTTTTTGGCAAGAAACAATAGCATAATTCTTCTATGTTTCAAATCCTTTGTAGTCGACACAACCAAATTCGACCACTTCTTTCGCTTCATGTGCCTTGGCCGATTCGACCATTTTCCTCACATCTTAACTTGATATTTTCTTCAATCACTAATTTTCTTAATTTGCCAAAACCAACTTCCAAACACTTTGTTCACAATTTCCCAAAAGATCCTTATTTCAGGAAACTACCCGTAACTTATGAGAACACCTTCTTTTAATACACGTGCTTGAATACCTTATGATTTTTTAAGGTAACAAAATACCCCCAAGAGATTCCATTTTCGAATTTCGACACATATGAGATAATGGCATCTTTGAAGTGTCGGTCTCAGCATTCGACTGAGTCGTTCCCACTACCTTCAAAAGTAGACGTTACTATTCTGTCTTTTTTGTGACGTCAAGTAATCATGGAAACATATCACGCCTTTAATTTTGAGATGTGTGATCATTTATTATCCATCATCATTACGCTTTTAGTGGCAGACATGGTCCACCATTCCTGCTTTAATCTCGCAGCACGTGTATTTCGACTTGACACGATTCTGACCTAGGAAATCACAAAGATTTTCTTATTATTTTCTTTTTTCTTCAATGAGTCTATAGATACCCCACTTCCTCATTTTCTTCTTTTCCCTTCGCTTTCTTCAACCTTTTTCTTCAGAGAAACCCAGAAATCCAAAATCACCATTCATGTTCATCTTCTTCAAACCTTCTTCGATGGAAAATACTAATTACATCACCACCTATCTAGCCATGGAACTTCAACTTCGCCTAGTTAATGGCAAACCCTATGTGCCAGAACATCCATTCGCTGATGAGAAAGCAAAAATCTAGAAATCTCAAGTACTCATTCCTTTCACTCTTGAAGGATAACCCTTAGCTTTTTTGGGTCCTCTCCATATTGAGACGCCCTCTAAAATATACGTAGATGATAAAGGGATTTTTTCCCTACTAGAACCATGACTAGACCCATAATATCTTCTTCAAACCCTATTTCTATGCAATATATAGATAGAAACTTCAGGACTGCTCCTCCACTGAAGTGCCCTAAGTTTAGTGCCTAGATGACACATTTAGAAACTGAGAAAATGAACAATGGAAGACAATGGGTATTTACACGTTGCTAGAACTTTCTTGATACGACCAACCCTACTCTAGCAGCATGCTATTGGCTTCTTTACATTTTTGGGAGGGGTTGACAAACACATTTCACACCAAGTGTGGTATGATTACGCCTACCTTGCTTGATGTTACCGCCATTACGGGGTTGAAACCAAATGACATAGTTTTCAACCACATGGATGTTGACCCTCTGCCCATACGATGCGACATTGGGGAAAGTAGAAGCCCAACATACAATAATTTTATCGACCACCATCAACAGGAATCCGACCCCATCACCGACGAAGAACATGTAGCATTTTTTACTCTCTGGCTCCCACGTTTTATTTTTTGCTCTAGTTTGATGCAGGTGGCCAAAAAGTTTTATTACCTTGCCACTCAATTTCACAATGGTGAGAATATTGCTTTGGGCCAGCTGATTTTGGCCACCTTATATGCCTCATTAACAGAAGTCTCCAAACAAATCAAGAATTTCGACCCCACTAATCTAAAAAGGAAAAATGTTTTGGTCCATGGTCCTTTTTGGCTTCTGGAGTTATGGTTAAATGTCACTTTCTCTGAAGATATTAAACCTTTCATAAGCAGAAATATGGTGTGCCCCAAATCCAAATGCATGTTGTTTGGCAGCGTCTTTTGCCACTCTCCTGAGGTTTTCAAATTGTTGTTCAACATTCTGTTAACAAGAGTCGAATTTACACCTTCTATGGCTCCATTCTCTGATGGACAAAGTGGCCCAGAGTGGCTTACTAAATTGTTTCCACCTGTGGAAGATGAAGACAAGAAAAAATCCCTCATCTTATGGAGACACTTCCTTACTCCTCTGTTTTTATCTTCTGTGATTTTCGGCCAAAAATCAGGTTTAGTTACTTATCACCCCAACTTGGTGGCTCGACAGTTTGGGTTTTGCCAACTTGTTCCCAAATCTCTGTTCAACTCTCATGAATTACGGGTCGACATCACCTCCGACAAACCTTGGGAAACTATAAAAGAAGACATCGACACTCTCTGGGCACAAAGGCCCATACTTACTTTCACAACTTTTAAGCCATCATTCTACTACACCAAGGAATTCGAGACTTGGAGGCAGTCATATTATGTTACTTTCGTTGGAGATTCCAATAAGAAAATAGTTGAACCGAGTGCAACTTTTGACAATTTTCAAGGCAAGACGACCAAATGTAAGGCCACTAGTATTAAGAAAATTCAAGATTTTCAGAAGTATTTCAAGGTGGTGTATCTACCAACTAACCTTTGTCGGACCATCTCTAACACGACCTGAGAGCTAAAGGAGAAGGTAACCAACAGGATTCCATTGCTCAATATTCCTGGTTATGTGACTAGCCCGTTGCCTTGGCTTTTCTCCCACCTATACTAGATTGGTTGTATAGCTCTAGGTCGAATGTGGAGAATGCTTATAAGAAAATGGGCGACAGAGTGGTACCGACGAAGCACTGGTTGCACGACTACCCAGGTTTTCTGCATATTGCCCCTCAATTTGTAAGAGAACTTGCTATTGTGCCAAATGGTAATAGCTTCTGGAAAGATTGATTTCTTTATTATTTTGACTTTTCCATTTATTTGACTTTGCCATTTTTGTGTTTTTTTAGCTATCCTTCTTCAGGTAGCATCACCAAAGGCTCCTATCAACAAAGCTTCTCCTTCGACAACAAAGGTTCGACTCTACTTCCTTTACCAATTATCTTTCGTAACTTAGCATTCCTAACAACAATTTTTTTTTGCAGATCGTACCTGATCATACCCCTTTTGATGATGAATAAATTTTACCCTTACTTAAGAAAACTAGTTCCTCTGTAGGTGTATTTACACATTTCTAATCATCTCAACTTTATAACTAAAAATGTACTAATTTTCTTTTTATCTGGCAGAGTCAAAAACGCCCAGCGAATTTCACTGCTCCCTGTGACATATCCAAAAGGTCCAAGAAGGACAAACAATATGTTTTTGAGAGGACCGAGGTATTTATTTGTTGTCGACTCAAGTTCTTCATATTAAATTTACACAATAACTTCAACTTATTTTAAACTCCTTAGTGCAGTAGTACGCTGGTCTAAACAGAGTAAAAGCAAGTTTGCCTCTTGAGACTAGAGGATATCAATGTCTTCCTTAATAACTTCCCAATGTCGATCACTTAAGATATCGGTGAGCGGCTCATGAGAAGTGTATAATGACTTGGGGACAAGCTGGCAGAGCCCAAATTGTCGAGCTACTAGGTTGGGTTGGTAAGATGTCAAACATGGACTCATGTTGGTGATAGCATAAGTGAGAAATTGGAGAGTTAGAAATTGTCGCCAGTACACCAAAGCATTTTTTCGGTTTGCCTCTTGGATGGGTGGAAACGAGTTTGTAAGCCATTCTGGTCCGCCCTTGTCATTAGAAAATGGAGCCATAGAGGCTTTGAAGTCTTCCCTTGTCAACATAATATTGAACAACAGTTTGAAAACTTCATCATTTGGAGAAGTTTTGTCGATAGGAGTCAAAGGGAGGTAACATGGCCAGACAACTCCACTTCGATTGGTGGAGATTGAAACTTTTTTTTTGTCAAAAGGGCTTGACATCTTCATAGAAAGTGGCGTTTAGCCACAATTGTAAAAGCCAAAAGGGACCATGTACCAAAACGTTTTTCTTTTTTGGATTAGCGGGGTCAAAGGTTTTATTTGGTTGACCACATCAGTCAAGGAGGCGTATAAGGAGGCCAAGATTATTTGGCCCAAAGCAATATTCTCGCCCTTATGTAGCGGGGTAGCCAGATACATAAATTGTTTGGCTATCTACATCGGCCGAGAACAGAAAATGAAGCGAGATAGCCAAAGAGTTGGAAATGAAACGTGGTCCTCCTCAGAAACGTCGCCAGAATCTTGTTGGTGATAGTTGATGAAATTTGTATATGTTGGATGTTTGGATTCGCCAACGTCGAATTTTATGGTAATGGGAGTATGGTCAGAATGATTAAAGACCCTTCCAGCAGGTTTCACTCCCGTTAGAGCTTCCAGGTCGAGAAGAGTTGGAGTTATCATACCACACTTAGTATAGAAGGTGTTGGTCGTGTAACACCCGTAGTTAATTAAATAACTTAATTTAATATTATTGAGTGTTTCCGATTAATTCGTGAGTTAGTCGAATTTGTGGGTAAATCGTTAAGTTAATGGTCAGGTGAAAATTAGTCGAAAGAAAAAAAATATTATTAGAATTTAATTATTATTTTAGAATTATTAAATTAAATGTAGAAGATTAATTAATTAGAAGGATGAATTAGCATTTTAAGGGTATTAGTTAATAAACCCAAGTGGTATAGAAAGAAGAATTATAAAAAGAAGGAAGTCACGTAGCATAGAAGAGAACAAGAGAAAAGAGGGAATAAAGTTTCTAGCAGTGTCAATTGGTTGTTCGAGATTTGCATTTTTCTGGTCGATTTTTCGAGCTCCTTTCGATTCAAAGGTAAGGGGTGGGGTTCAATTACTATAATCAATTGTATGATAGTTTTTATGTGGGGTTCAGGGTTATATGATTCTAGTGCTAATTGTGTTTTCTGCGATGAATTTGTGTTGCTGGAATGTGTTGAAATTGTTTATGTTAATTCTGTTAGCACTGTGATGATGATTCTTGTGTGTATTATAATGCTAGTAGTAGTCTGTTTTCTGAGAAAAATATACAATTCTGGTAAAACTTATAAGCACACGCAGTGTTGATATAAAAAACGATGACGAAGGAGCAGGTTGAAGGGACGACCGTCCCACCCTTGAAGGAGAAATTGGTGTGGGCCCCACCAGCCCAAGAGGGCGGGCGCCTCAGCTTGGGGGTGGGCGCCTCACACATCCTTTCTTCTTTTTCTTTGCTGCCACGTGAAACTGTTGGTGTAGGCTTAGGCATGCGTTCTTGTAACAATAGGATCTTACACCTTGTGATATTATAAGTAGTATAGTTTAAGTGGCATATTGTTTAGTAGACATAATAATTGAATTAGTGTGATTACCAAGTAGTAGAATAAATACTCCCAGAAGATATATATGCATAGATATAGCAGAACATGTAGTAGTGATAGCAGAATAACATTTTTAGCAGCAACAGAAATTAATAGCAGAACAAGGAAAATAATAGCAGAAGGTTAGTTTAGCAGCAATTAGAATTGGTAGCAGGCAATATAAAATTAGTCTAGCAAAATAAACTATTAATGCAGGAAAATAACTTGTAGTGACAGAATTAAATTAACAAAATTTATGCAATTAAGTAGTACTACTGCAGGAGACAAAGCAGTGCAGAAATTAGACAGTTAGCCAAATTAAACGGAAAAATTAGTTACTCGGAATTGGATGAAAATTTACAGGGAAGTTCGCGTATACGAGTAGTTAAATAAAGTTGTGTCGTTCATTGAATTTCGCGTAGATTTTTGTAATTGCAGGTACTTTCGGAACAAGTTGTCTTATCCCCAAATTGGATAAATTTGAGTTGTAGGCTTAAATGGCCAAAGTTGAAAGTTGAAGTTGATTTCATTATTATAAGTTGAATTGTTGTTGGTGTTGTTGTGTGTATGCCATTTTCTAAGTTGGAGCTATGCTCACCATGTTGGCCTGGATTGGCACAAGTTGAAAGTTGAAGGCTTATTGTTGAATGTCTCAATAACCTGGCATGATTTTAAGTTGGGAGTTTACTCCAATGGATCCACATGCATTTGCATAGTCGAGTCTCATTCGAGTTGCATTCTGAAGTTTTTGTTGATTATTACGTTATTTTGTGGAATGTCGTGTTGTGTTTTGTGGAAGTAGTAGTTATTGTATGATTCTTTACCTAATATATGAATTATCATACTTTTGCTTATATTTTTCGATATCTCACCCTTTCTATTTTGTTCGTCGTTACCTTTATATTGGTAACGTGCAGGTAACGAGGAGTAAAAGATTTAGTAGCTTATGGCGTCGTCGCTCTAATACGTAGCACTCGGGGGGAATGAACACTTGTTTTTATTTTTACATCATTTCCTTCCGTTGGATTAAAAGTTGTAGTTTTGAGAAGTATTGGTGATTTTCAGTTGTTAAAAGATGCTATGTTTATTTTGCAATTAATTCCGTTGAGAATCCGCTGCGGTTTAATTTATTAAGTTTGAATTGTTGAAGATTAAGTATGTTTCAAAGCTTTCTTAATTACTATGTGCTATGTATCTGCTATAAATAAGTTGTTTTATCGTTGGTTTTAAAGTTGAGAAAATGTATTGCCTCGAGTTTAAGTCAAATTTTTGGCACTCTGATTTATAAAGCGTTGGGTAGAATTGGGGTGTTACAGGTCGACCCCTCCCAGAAGTGCAAGGCAGTCAATACCATGCCACTAGAATAGGGATGGCCGACACAAAAGAGTTCCAGCAGATCATAAATACCCATTTCTTTCCATTGTTGGCCTTTGATGGGTTCCAAACGCGTCATCCAGGCTTTAAACTTAGTGTAGTTCAGAGGAGGATGAGTGCGGAAATTTCTGTCAATAAATTGTAAGGAAATAGGGTTTGGAGACGTGATCAGAGGGCTACTACGATTACTAGTTGGGAGAAACACACCCTCATTGTCAACATAGATTTAAGATGGGACATCCACAGGTAATGGGCCTAAGAAAGCTAAAGGGTCATTATTAAGATTGAAAGGGATAAGTACCTGAAATTGCCAAATCTTGGTTGTTTCTTCAGAAAAGGGGGTTCTGGCACATAGGGCTTTCCATCAACGTGACGAATGAGGAAAGTTTCTGTTGGAGCTATTTGAATGTGTTGATTCACCATTGAAAGAAGAAAGGAAACTTGGATATGGTGCAAAAACAGGTTTTGAAATTTTTGGGTTTTTTTGCTTGGAGGTAGAAAAACTGAGGAAGCAGAGAAGAAAGATGAAGAAAAATCAGAATTCCTATTTATAGGCTCAAAATAAAGTGAGGAATGGGCAAGGAAAACATCTTGGTGATTTCCTAGGTTTAAAATCGTGTCCGTCGAAGGACACGTGTAGCCGGATTAAAATGGAAGCGTGATGGGCCATGTCTGCCACTAAAGTGTAATGATGGTCAACATTGATGATCCCACGTCTCGAAGCTAAAAACCTGGTACGTTTTCATGATTTCCTGACATCACAAAAAGATCGGAATAGTGAACTACTTTTTGGAGTAGTGGAAACGACTGAGTCGACGGAAGATATAAAGCTTCATAGATGCCATTGTCTCATATATTCGATAGAATAAGAAAATTCGATAATGGCATCTCTGGGGGGCATTTTGTTACCTGAAATTTCCTAAATATGTTTAAGGACACGTGTCAAAGGCAAACATCCCTACAGGTTAGGGGCCGATCCTGAATGAATATAGTTTCCTCAGGAGAATTTATGAAACCAAGTCAAAAATGTTGGAAAGAAGTGTGTCGACCAAGAGAGTGAACCAAGAAATTGGTCGATTCGACCAAAGTATCAAATGAACCTGGAAAAAGTCGAGGTTGGCAACCGGAAGGAAAAAAGGGATCAAGGCGAAGATATCGAAGGTGAACCACATCGACTGAATGAAGAAAGAAGGATTGTTGGTCGATTCGACATATTATGGGCTGGGTGAAAGAATTGATTGAAGTTCAGGTGTCATCGAAGACGTAGTCTAAGGGACTTATGGAAATTTTATTCTTCCTGAGATGTATAAATTAGGAGCGGTTAACTCTTTTGAAGTCACGAGCAGGAAGAGTTAAATTTTGAAGACCGTGGGTAGTTACCTCAAGATATCGTGGCTGTTAGGCCCCAAATGGATGGCAGAATCTTATGTAGCGGTTACGTTTTTGTTTCATTTTCGTCCGTTGATTGCTTTCAGCGGTTATCTTATAAATTACTATAAATAAGTCACTTCGTTGTAATTTTTAGTGGTGTTCACTTGTATTCTCAAATTGCTTACCAACACTTTGCCCAATTCCGCGCTTAAGGAGGAAAGAGTCACTAAGCTTTTGATGTACATGAATCACCACCTTTATTTTTAATGCAATCAGTTTATCTTTTCAATTTTATCTATTTAATGTCTTTGCTTTTTGTATTCATTTCGAACAACTTTGCATGAACGTTTCAATATTGCTTGTCGGTCACGAGTCACCAACTAGTTAGTTCGTTGAGTGTTGTTTCGGCCAGAATATACTATCGGTCATGAGTCACCAGTCAGTCGGTCGAAACTCATGTGCGGAAAGCCGCTGTACTGTTTTCCTTGGTCTTAGAAAACCGTTTCTTGACTAGGGCATATTTTCGACAGAATCAGTACAATATACAAAATCTTAGCATGCGTCTTAAGATCAACTGGTCGATCTTGCCAACAACCCTTAGTTTTAGGACATAGGGAGGACCAACGCTTGTTTACCATTTTCCACAGTAAACACGACCCTAGCTTCATTTCAGCCACGTCGACCTCTGCCTCAATCGACGAGATATAGTTGGCCTCATATATGGCATCGGTATCATTGTAGTCTATATAGGCTACTTTTTTTTCTTGGCTTTAGCCTTAGTATGCCTAACCTTTTCTAGTCTCAGTCGCTCAAGATGTCGAACTCTATCAGCTAACTGTGACATACTTTTAACAAAGGTCGGATCTATTTTCTTCCTAATGGAATAATCTAAACCACCAGTATCCATTTGAACAAGTTCATATGCTAGAACTTGGGTAAAGCATCTTGGTTTTAATGACTTATACCTATTGAGATAATCATCAATAGTTTCAGCAAATCTTCTCTTAATGTTTGACAATTCGACCAAACTAATTTTCGAATGTCCCTCATAAAATTGTTCATGAAAAAGCTTTTCCAACTTAATCCATGAATCAATAGAATTTGGAGGCAGCGTAGTGACCCATGTAAAGGCTGCCTTAGTGAGGGATGAAGGAAAATGCTTTACCCTTAGGTTTTCATTGTTGGCCATATCACCAGACTCTATCAAGTACCTAGCAATTGTTTGACCACCGATTCCCCAGACTCTCCCCCAAACTTAGTGTATTTAGGAATTTTACATCCTTTAGGGTTTTCAGTTTGTAAGATATATTCCGACAAAGGGGTAGAATATGTTGGCCTTTGAAGTGTGGAATTCATGTCGCTCCTATCCATAATTCTTTCGACAATCGTAGTTAGATTATTTTCTACAGCTAATTCATCTTGTCGAATTTGATCAACAATATGATCATCCTCTTGTTGTCGATGAACTAATACCCAAGGTGGGTCGACAACGAAGTTCCTTTGAGGCACTGCAGCTTGTCCTTGATGGACAGTTTCATCTTCTATTCCCCCCATATCTATTTGACCAGGGGCATCTAGTCGAACAGGTGGCGCCTGTCGAACAGGCACTGGGGGAGCACCCAAAAAATTACACAAACGTGTTAATTGGGAAATCACCCGTCGATTCGTTTTAGCGGACTGCCTATTAGTCTCAACCGACTCTTGTACTATAGAGTTAAATACATTACCCATTTGGTTATTTAACATATTAACCAACTCATGGTTACTATCAACCATTTGTTTCCTTAATACTGCTACTGAAGTGTTAGTAAGGGGCAACACTACATGCTGAGAAGGCGCCCCTCTATTAAGGTTGCCTCTATTATTTCCCCTTGGTACAGATCCTTGTAAAGGGGAATTCAGATTTTGAACATTATCTGACACCACTGCTGCTTTAAAGTCGAATGATATCCCGACATTAAGGAATACGACATTCCATAAAGAGTGCCAAAATGGGGCACTTGTGGTATTTCAATCGTAGTCATCGTAGTTCCTGGACTCACCGGCTGAGTCTGAGGAATAGTTGCAGTGACTGTGGTCGACACTAAGACAGGTGGTGGAGGTAATTGTGCAACCTGAGAAACTATTGGATCTGTCGAACTTAATGTTCGTGACGGAACTTCGTCGACATTACGGTTAGTCATATTGGGTGTATGTCTCCTAGTTGGTGGTTTATTATACTCTTTGGTTAAACTCCCACTTCTAAGTCTCATACACTTATGACATCTAAAAACATACACTTAGCACTAGTCCCACCAGGTGTGGCAATTTGTTTACTGTGGAAAATGGTAAACAACCGCTGGTCCTCCCAAAGTCCAAAAACTAAGAGTTACTCGCAAGATCGACCAGTTGATCTTAAGACATGTGCTAAGATTTTTTGAGATTATACTAGTTCTGTCGAAATCCTTATCTAAGAAACGATTTTCTAAGATTAAGGGAACAAGTATAATGGTTTTCCACACAATGATTAGACTCGAATGACTGGTGACTCGTGACCGACAAAGAGAGCCTAAACGAAACAATTAACAATCTGATTGCTCACAATATAATTTTTACCAACTATGGTGACTCATGACCGACAGAAGGCTGTGAACCTCATTCTTGTTCTAAACGAAGTAAGTGTCGACTGACTCTTTTGTTAACTCGAAACTTGTAACGAAAGTAGAATCAACATAAACAATAATGAAAAGGGATTGCTGAAACGTAAATAAAATGTAAGTAAAGGTTTCATAAAAAATGACTGAAATATAAAGGTTTTGCATTGAAATAAAAGTGGTGATTCATGTACATCAAACACTCTTCAACTCTTTGCTTCCTGACGCTTGGAATGAACAGAGTTTTTACAAGTGATTTGAGTATACAAGTGAACACACAAAAATTACATTGAAACTACTTATTTATAGTATTTACAAAGTAACTTCCCTAAAGTAATCGACGGGTGACATTTGAACTCCAAGGTAACTGCTTCACCAGATGTTGCCACCTATTTGGTGCTTAAATGAGTTATGCGCTGCTGGTAACTGCTTAAAGACTTTGAATTTTGAATCTTCCCGCATTTGATAAACTCAACCGCTCCTTGCTTACTTCGACATAACAAGAAATAATAGCATAATTCTTCTAAGTTCCGAATCCTTTACGGTCGACACGACCAAATTCGACCACTTTCTTCGCTTTATACGTCTTGGTCGATTCAACCATTTTCCTCATATTTTAACATACTTTCCTTGTGGTCGACTCCATTATAACTTGATATTTTCTTCAATGATTGATTCCTCTAATTTTCCAAAACCAACTTTCAAACACTTTGCTCTCAATTTCCAAAAGGTCCTTATTTTAGGAAACTACCCTTAACTTATGAGAACACCCTCATTTAATACACATGCTTGAATACCTTGAGATTTTTCAAGATAACAGTATCTTGATGCAAATTTGTTAGGTCATCTCTTAGATCGGAGATCTTGATATATCTCCTTGAGAAAAACAAGTTTAAAGATTCTTCCATACAACCAAAGCATTATCAATCCACAATATTGATTGAGCAATAGTCTCATAGATGAATTTTTGAAGCTAGGAAAGAACCATGTTATTACATCTCATCCAAGGGACATGTAGTGTGTGACTGAAAATTGGTTAAGGGAAGGATCCGTCAACGAAATGAAGTTTGTTTTTGGAGATGAGAACGACTTTCAAGGCCTTTGACCATGAATTGTAATTCATATGGTCAAGAACAGGGGTGACAAGAATGAGAGAAGAATTTTCGTTTGGGTGTAGATGGTAAGGATTAGAAGCGTTTGTGGAAAAGTCAGTGAAATGTGCCACGGAATCAAGAAAAGGGGATGAAAATTAGGGTTTTCTAGGGAGAAAAACGCAGAGAATGAGGAGAGGAAGAAGAAAGTCACGCGTGGAGAGAGAAAAGATGCGTGAAGGAGAAAGGTGTCAGACTGATACCATATTAGAATAGATAAACCAATCGAGTCATATGTGATTATTATTATAAAATTATATGTAATACAAAGTGATGGTCATATATATATATATATATATATATATATATATATATATATATATATATATATATATATATATCCAATGAGAAGGCTAACAGAAACTAAAAAAAAAAAAGGAAAAAATAAATTGAATTATTTGGTATCTAATAGTTTGGATATTTTTGCATAGCTAAAATAATAAATTATATTTTTTAATAATTAAAATGGTGTGTATGGAATCGAGATTTAAAAATTTTATTTTGATGGAAAAAAACTTTAAAATTTTAGAAGAACTTTTAGAATTATATTAAATTTTTATATTTAAAAAACTAATGTTTATCATAAAAAAATAGTTTGGATTTTAAAAAAATTATAATACAAATTATATATTAAGATTTTAAAGTATTTTATAGGTTTTAAGATTTAAAATAATTTAAATTATTTTTGTAAAAAATTAAAAAATAAATAAAAAGGACGATCAATACAAATGTTAAATCTTCTTAATAATAAAACGACTCTTGTCTAAAAAATAGCAATGACTTTAACCTCATATCCTCTTAAGTAACATTTTTCGACATATTTTGAATAAGAGACATTTAGCTCTCAGTCCATTTCCCCCAAAACACTTGTATTATTTGTTATGTGTTTGCAATTCATTTGTATATATTATATAATGAGATAATTTTTTTGAAATAGATTTTGTTTTGTTTTGAGTTTTGATATTAAGTTTTTGTTTTAATAAATAATAATATAGAGTAATAAATACAGAAATTTATATATTAAATAGTTTAAAATATATTAATTATTTTTTAACTATATTATTTTATTATTAATAATTAAAATATTTAATTGTTAAGATAATAATTTAATACTTTGAATTATATAATATGTAATATATTAAATAATTAAAATATTTAATAAATTATTTTATATTTTTATGATAAACATTAGTTTTTTAAATTTTTATATTTAAAAAACTAATGTTTATCATAAAAAAATAGTTTGGATTTTAAAAACATTATAATACAAATTATATATTAAGATTTAAAGTATTTTATAGGTTTTAAGATTTAAAATAATTTAAATTACTTTTGTAAAAAGTTAAAAAATAAAAAAAAAAGGACGATCAATACAAATGTTAAATCTTCTTAATAATAAAACGACTCTTGTCTAAAAAATAACAATGACTTTAACCTCATATCCTCTTAAGTAACATTTCTCGACATATTTTGAATAAGAGACATTTAGCTCTCAGTCCATTTCCCCCAAAACACTTGTATTATTTGTTATATGTTTGCAATTCATTTGTATATATTATATAATGAGATAATTTTTTTGAAATAGATTTTGTTTTGTTTTGAGTTTTGATATTAAGTTTTTGTTTTAATAAATAATAATATAGAGTAATAAATACAGAAATTTATATATTAAATATTTTAAAATATATTAATTACTTTTTAACTATATTATTTTATTATTAATAATTAAAATATTTAATAGTTAAGATAATAATCTAATACTTTGAATTATATAATATGTAATTTATTAAATAATTAAAATATTTAATAAATAGTTGAAATATTTTTAACCTATTTAATATATAAATTATAAATATTTTAACGATTAATATTTTAACTATTTATTATCTTAACTATAAAAATTATAATTATTTAGTTCATTAAGTAATTATTTTAATAAATATTTCAGTTAATTATTAAATATTTCAATTTTTAATACCAAAACTAAAACTAATATCAAAAATCAAAACAAAACCAAAACCAAAATAAAAATCATATGAATTATGGTATAACAAAAACTAAAACACAATTGTACTATAGTTTTATTTGTTTTATTTTTATTTTTATTATTTATCAATTTTTAATATTTTCGTAACATTAAATTCTACTTTTATAAAATATATATACTATTTTAACACATTTTATTAAAAAAAAATGATAATAATGTATAATTAAAATAAATAAATTAAATTTTAAAATGTATAAACAATAATAGTTAAATAAGATAAACTATTTAAATAAATAAAATATTTAATAAAATAATTATTTAATAAATAAATATTCAAAATAAATTAAACTATTTAGTTTATTAAATATTTTAAAAATTGAAGTTAACATTCGTTATATACAATGCATTGCATATAAGTGACAAGCAACACAACTGATTTAGATGTCTCAGACAAGCTTACAAACAAGGACCCCGAAGTATGTTCCGATTTGACGGACCTATCAAAGTATGCTCTGACTTGACTTGGCCGACACAGAGCAGTGGTAATAGCCCAAGCTTACGAATAAGGACCTATCGAAGTATGCTCTGACTTGATTTGTTTATAAAAAAGACTAGGTCTAATTTTTTAAAAAAGATCATTTAATTAAATAGGTCAGATTTAAGTTATTAAATTTTTTATCAAATATGATAAACTGATTTATATGTATATTTATTTTTTAAAATATTATAATATAAAATGCATTTATGGTTAAATTAAAAACCCTAATACAATAAAAAAATACACTTAAAATGTCAAATCTCTTTTTGAAGAAGATTTCACCTCTAAGTTTTTGTTCTCTGTATTCAGTGCATTATTATTGAAGGAAGTTAGAAGCTAAAATTATTTATTTTCTCCTCTTTCTTTATAATCTATGAAGCTCTGACAAGTCAATTAGAAGGTGTGTCACTGCACCGGACACATACCAGACACCAACACACGTATAACACGCGTATGACACTTATCAAACTCATTTTTGAAGTGTCAAATGAAAAAATTAATTGAAGCACAATGGACTCAGATACGACACACTATTTTAAATAACAAACACACCCGCCTCTCAAATTCTCTGAATTTTAAAAAATACTTTTCATATTCCACTTTTCCACTATAAAAAAACTCGTATTCCTAGTTTTTTTCATCTTCTCTTTTTGTTTTCAGCTTCGCCGCACGTCGGTATTCCATCGTCGCCACCGCGATATTCCATTTTTTCTCTTTCGATACTCATTCCTTTTCTTTATTTATTATTTATCTCTGTTTCTGTTTCCTGTTATTAATTACATATATCGGTGACGGTGCTTCACTCGTGTTATTATTTGTAAATTGTCTCTGTTATTTGTTTAAGTTTCATGTTAATTACATAAATGATATATGTTAATTAGATATGTTATATGTTATTTGCTTTTGTTTCACTCATGTTACATGTTAATTATATATGATATATGTTGAAGACATGTTTTTTCAACGTGGAATGACTATGATACAATTTGTATCAATTTGTTTTAGATAAAAAAATTAATTAAAAATACTCAATTTTTAAACTTTTTTAATTAATTGAAAGTACTAAATTTAAATAGATATAAATTTTAATTCTCGTTTTAGACTCTTCATATATTGTTTCATAAATTTTATTATTTTATTACTATATAAAATATATATATATATTATGAAACTACAATTCTTACACCATGAAATTAGAAAAGAGAGCTTGCATTGAGGAAAAAAAGGAGATAACCTCTTGTATATATAACTGGTTTACATCAATACAAGGTGTCAAGTATATATAACTATCTAGAGTTAGTTAGATTCTAACCAACTTCTACAACCAACTATAACTACCAAACAAATAATGAATTGAACAGTAATGTGAATACAAACAGTAGCTCTTATTCTATATGCTGCCCATTAGGCTTAACGTCCCCATCAAGTTGGAATAAATATTCAACATTTTTGAAAATCGCTAAAAGGTTCTATTTAAAATTTACCCCTCTTCATTTTTGAGGTTTCTGATTTATAATTACTTTATCATAAAAATTTATGCATGTACATGCATAGCATTCATCATATGGTTATCAGGTTCCAAATACCTTAATTTATGGAAGAAACTATTCGTTTCGGCTATCTCAGATCATTTCGAGTTAAAAATCGATATTTCTCGGTTCATATGACTATTGCAAGATTTTTTGGTCAGAAAGTTATTTTTGTTTGATTCCATGAGCATTGGGATCATATCAATTTATTCTCTAGTTTATCAGTTCAGATCGGAGGCCGTTTCATCAAGAAAAAAAATTATATTTGCTTATTTCTCAATAAAGTAAATTTTGGGTTTTTAGTGCGTTTTGGGCGCTCCGGAAGTCATATCTCTCAGCTCGTCGGTTATTTTATGATGATTTTTTATTGTAAAGTCCCTCTCATTATTATCTACAACTTTTGTTCACGAGGAAGACGCAAATTATGTGAAGAAGGTCCCCAAAGGAATTGATTTTTCAGGTGGATTAAACTGAATTTTAGTGTTGTACTGTGCGCTCAGTGCACTTAAACCTTCGCAATTCCTAATTGGAAAATCGAAATTGAGCGAGGTTGGTGTCTAAAATTTCGTATCAGACTCCTATCCGACTTTATTTGCAACTCCATAACAAATTTCTTACCATTTAAGAGCAGTTTTTTATTCTTCGGAGTTGTTTTCGAGTTGAACCGAGCAATTTTCATCTGATACGCGAAGTTCGAAAAATTATATCTCGCTCGATTTTTATCGAAACAAGGTGGTACCAGTGCCAAAAGTTCACAAATTTTGTTGGCTTCATTTATCTCAGAGATACTCAAGCTCAAATTTTGATCAGAAGACGCTCGTTCGAGGCAATTTCTTCAAAGTGCGCAAATAAAATTCTACATGTGTCAGACGCCTGAGAACTGTGCTGAAACTTCAAAAATCCGTATTGCATGGATCGTTCGACCGATCGAGTCGAAATTTTGACTCTTAAAAGCAAAATCGCGTTCCAGACATTTTTCGTTTAGGTCCGACTTCAAATTCAGCACGGATTTGGCTGTTTTGGACTGTACACAAATTATTCGGATAATCTCGATTTTGGCCTAATTGTGTATCCAAGGCACTCCAAAGCCCAATTTTTCACACTATAAATATATTCTACCACTCACAAAATTGGTAGAGAGAATCATTTGCTAAATTTCACCCAAGAACTCTCACTTTTCTCTTAATTCTCTCTCGACTCAAAGTTGCACAACCACCTCAAACTACCAACAACCACTATCGGAATTCCAAAACCACCGCGCCGAAAAACTTTTTCTTATTTTTTCTCTCCTTCTCCGGTACAGCCCCACACTCTTCTATTCTCTCTCAATTTTCAAGGATCAAGTCAAGCTTTTCATCAAGTTTTTTCAACAAGTAAGTGATTCTTCACATAATCACTTATTTTAAGTGATTTTTCAAAAGAGATTATTCTTGAAATTGATTATTGGAATTGATTGCAATTTCCTTGTGGATTCCGATTCTTGAATTTTCGATTGTGAATTCCTTGATTTACTTCCGATTTTGCAACGTTATTGTGTCGGTGTGAAAGAAAATTATACATAACACACATGCACTCATGTAGTTCATTTTCTTTGCATTTTAGCCACTTTAATTGAACATTTGCATCACCTATTACATGCTCATGCATTAGATAGCATATAGGTTGATTAAATTACATTGCAATCATGTGAATTAAGGCTTAGTTCATAATTTAAATTGTGTCGAAATGTAGCTTTAAGTGCATTTTAGTTGTAGGTAGCATTTGCATTGTACATAATGCATCTAATCTTACATCTATGACATAATGTGCATCCTCGTGCATTGACATACATGCACATGGAATAATTGAATCAAGCTTGTATGTCGGTGTTTTTTATAACGTTAAAGTGCGTCGAAACATCACTTTCACTCACTTTTTCACATGTTGAAGACACTTTTTCACATGTATGAAATCACAACACCACAACACATCACATTCTTGATTTTATTTGACTTTAACACACACTTTGCATCATTATTGGATAGAGTTTGTATTGAACATGCATTGAACATATTGTATGACATTCATTTGCATTTTACTCATGCATAAACATCATTACATGTGTACATGAACATGCATTTTCACATTTCATTTTTGCACACTTTTTGATTCAAACTTCAATCAAACTTGTACATACTTTGCACTTTATTTTGTTTTGTGTTGTTGATTACATGTAGGTGAATAAAGTTCTAATTCATTTCACATTTCAAAACCAAAACAAAAATGAATTGGAACTTAATTCGGTACATGAATTTTGTTGTTCCATAAGCGTTTTTAGCGTTTTTATGCATCGGAACTCATTTTTCCGCAAAAGTCCAAAGTAACGGTACATGTCCCCTATGTTTTGGCACGTTCCGAAACCGTTTTTTGAGGTTTTATAACCAAGTTTTGAGTGTAACATGCCTAAACGGAGTTGCTGCCCCGTCACTTTAAGGTCCGAAATATGCCACTTCCACTCAGAATTAATTAAAACCACTCACGTTTTTGAATCCATTGACGTTTTTGCAAGCAACCATGCGATTCTTAATCGATTCCGAGAAGTTGACTTTTTTGCTTCGATTTCGAAAAACCGCTTTCCCAAGCCGAGTTTTGTGATTTTATTTCACTTCTTACATGCTTATACTAGTTTGTAATCATATTTGCGATCGGTTTTGCATTCGGTGCTTTATTTCTAGCACTTGCTTTATTAATTTTGACACTTTATTTCATGTGCAAGGTACTTGGAGCCTTTACACTTGAGATTTGGACTCATAGCTTGCTTATTTTGCGCTTGCACATATACATGTGCATTCTATTGTCTGGTTATTGTGGATTGACATCTTTCTTGCAGGTTATCCGATTACTTGAATGCGTATGAATGCACATTCCATCGCTTGTGCACATTCGTGTATATTCTATTGTCTGGTTATTGTGGATTAACACCTTTCCAATAAACTACTAGATGAGCAGTAAAAAATAGCTCTTTGTAAAATCCTATTGCATTATGTTTGAAATTTTTCAAAATTGTTCTAACGAAGTTTAAAAATATATTTACAAAGAGAATGAATTCATCCTGAAAAATACTACAAAAAACCTGAATTTTGTAATAACAAACTAATTAGTTGTGAACGTATCTATGAAATACTAGTTGTAAACTGTTTATTTTAATATAATTTTTTTTCTTCAATTTAACAGTAATAGATTGTTCATCGTAATAAAAATCCTTACGAATATAGATCCACTTATCCACCGGTAAGTGACTAAGTGATAGATCGATCATTTTAACATCCATATTTTAAATACTTATTTGTAACTAAATGAATACAAATGAATATTATTCAATTGAAAAATAAATTCAATCTTTATAAATAATACTTATTTGATAAATATGTGATGTCATCGCACGTTCTTACTAATTTTATAAAACCATATTCTTTGGACCAAACATTAAATATCCGGCTTGAACAACCAAACTAAATGTTTTTTTTCTATTTTTTTTTCTTTTCAAAATAAACAATGGGTATTACCTTAGTAGTGAGTCCATCTACATGCTCCAACCTACACCCACATTATGTATGTCAATTTCATAGATTTCTAAATATGATCTAAAATCACATTAAACATCTCAATAGTGTTTTTAGCATAATATCCCTATAAAGTTTATAGTCACTAGACAATTAAAATAGATTAGTATTTGAATTTAGTTTCTGTTAAATGCATGTAGATTTTGACCGGAAATAATTTGTAAACATTTCTAATAAAATTGCTTTACTCTATGATTAAATTGCTGATATTAGTGAATAATAAATGATGAAATAGAATGAAACAAAATGAAATTTATCCTATTAATTTGTTTTATTCTGCTTTAAGGTGTATAAAATAAATTAATATTATTAGTAAAATATTTAAAACATAATTTAAAATTAAAATTCATCTCACTCTGATTCACTTTATTTTATTATGGTTTATATATGTATAATTCATTTTATTTTGCATTTCGCTTCATTCCATTTCACTTAATCCATCCTCTATTTCATTGCACTTCACTCTCTTTGAAGCACTTTTAATTTAAACCACTTTTTAAAAAATTATCACAACTAATAGGGAGTCATTATTTTTGCTTTTGGGTAATAATAATAAGTTCTAGTAATTTTCTTTGACAAGTCAAGCCCACAAAATAATGACAATATACTGGTCCTGCTACACACACTTATTCAGTCACGGACGACCTTCAATATTTTTCCTAGTTTATTGCAAGCAGCATAATATTTATAAATTTAAAGTACAACAATAGAAAAAAGAAGTCGGCATCATAAATAAAGAAAAGATACAAGGACAAAACTACGATCAATAATATAATCTTAAAATCGTTTCTAACTTAAAATCAATAATATAGTTTTAAAATCGTTTCTTAGTGTGTTTGGATATATATAGTAAAGAACATTAATTTAAATTTGAATTGATTTTGAAAATTTCTTTTTGATAAAAAATGAGTTAAAAGATAACTAAATCTTAAAGTTCTCCTCAACAAATCCTTTAAGTATTATTCGGGTTTAATTTTTAGTGGAAATAAATTTAATTATTAAATTTTTTTTAAACCACAAAATCAGATTAATTAATTAAATTTATTATATAGATGAAAGTTGTTTGACTAAATTAAAAAATTAAAGATAAATTAATTTATTTTTTTGATAAATTTATGAAAAAAATAAGGTGAATACAATATTTTAGGATTAATACTATTTTATCTCTAGCTAAATAGGCGACTTCTGATTTTTTCTTTTGTAAAAAAAAATTAAAAAATACCATTACCATTTCAAAATACTTACACTTTAGTCCTTAAAATTAAAATTCGTAGATTTTTTGCGAAATTTCTTTCGAATTTATCCGTGAATTTTGACTTTGTGAATTAAATTTTTAATATTTTGAAATGGTAAAAATGTCTTTTAATTTCTTTTACAGAAAATAAAATCAAAAATCATTTGTATGACAAAATAATAAAATGGTAATGACCCAATACTTTAATATAAAAATTATCTTTAATTCTAAAAGTCACGTATGCTAACTTCAAACTAATTCTTAAAGGTTAAATTAATTTTACTCAAGAATAACTAAACATATCAAAATTAATTATACACTCCCAAATCAATTTTAAATTTATGATTACTATCATTTTACCATTATATGTGGACTTTTGGTTTTGCCCTTTGTAAGTTTTTTTTATAAAAAAACACCCTTGTCATTTTAAAATACTAGCAATTTAGTCTTTAAAGTCAAAATCCGCAGGTAGATCTGAAAGAATTAACTGGAAACCTGCAAATTTATCTGTGAATTTTGACTTTAGGGACTAAATTGTTAGTATTTTGAAATGGCAAGTGTGTTTTTCAAAAATAAAATTTATAGGGAGCAAAACCAGAAGTCGCCTATATGACAGGGGATAAAATCGTATTAACCCTTAAATGTAACACTCGCTTTTAGAGAGTGTTTTTTGTTTTTGTATTAATACTATTTCAAATATCAATCAGGTCAAATACAAAAATAGAAGGCAAGCAGACAACAAGTTGCGCCACTATTCTTTTTTGGATCGCAAAATTAATCATCTTAAAAACTACATCCATAGACCTAGAAGATACAACATTGTTATTCACAAGTCTTTGAACTTTCTATAAAAGATTCACTGCTTATGGTGCTAGAAAACCAAAAGTGTCAAATGCAAATGGTATAAAAACATGTTGATTTTCAAAGCACGCTTTCTCATGTTTGACCATCTTACTAGAAGCAACTTTGAGAGTTCTTTGTCTCACAGTAAAACCATCATCTCTCAGACCTACCAGTGGAGAAATTCCCGTCAAGTCCACACAAACATGTATCCCTCCTACCCACTCGTACACCAAAATATCAGCTGACCTAAGTGTTGATCTCCTTTCAAGTGAATCTCTCAAAAAATTCATTGGAGCTTATTTCTTCAAAGATACTCCGGCACGTCGGAATATATCAAATAAGACATCTCTAACAAGGTCATGTCGGTATTTGAAGCCTGGAAGCTCCCTACAATGAATCGCGTGTTCTCCAAATATATCCAAACATGCTTTACGATAAACAGGGCAAACCTCATCAATAAGAAGTAAAGGGATCATAAGACGGTACCTTAGGATAATACTATACTTTACCGGTGACATATGTTGGCCAAACTCATCAATGAAAATAACAAGAAGAAAATCTTGAACAATTTTTAAATGTGACAAGTATTTTTTGTAATTCTTTCTTATTCATTCCTTCTAAACTTTGGTGAGTATTTTCCTATCATGAAATTGCATTGAATTTTCTACCTTGCCATGGTTCTAATGTTGTTACATATATCATAAATTAGGGATATTTTTGTTGGAGTAAAGATGAAGTCATACATTATAAGAATATTTTTGACCAAATAGGAGTTTTTGTTAGGTGATTAACCCTTCACTGAATTTCGATATTGTTTAGGGATAAATCCCTCACAAATTAAAAACAAAAATTAAAAAATTAATGTAAGAATGCTCCTCGCAAAATAAGTGAAGGTATTTTTAAAATTAAAAAATATTTATTGCTATACATTTTGCGAGGAACATAGCGTCTAAAAAGTGACCGCTTTTTATATTAATCAAATGTGTGTTCATCTATGTGTTAGGTATCAGTTGCCATCTTAATTTTAACTTTTGAATGATGAAGAAAAAAAATATTCTTAAGATTGCCAAAAATTATAAAGTAGTATGGTTCGAGCAGTTCACGTGTATCAGATTCAGTCGATTTGATTAATAAATTCATTCATTAATATTAAAATATTTTATATTAATTTAGAGGTCATATAAATTAATATAAAAAATATTATAAGATATTTATAATATTTTAAAAAATATTATAAAATAAATATTTATATTAGTATAACATATATTATAAGGGGTGATAAAATGGATCGTCTATTCCGCTCCTTCCCGCTTTAAGTCTGCTAAAAAAAGAGTGAAGCGAACAAGTCTGTCAATTAGAAATGAGCATAAAAATCTAACCCGCTCTACTAAGGTAATGGACAATAGGCTTACCTGTCTATTTATTTATTTTTTTCATTTTTCTTAATTGATTAATAGAGTTTTTTACATTATAATTAAATTTTCAACTTATTTTTTAGAATAATTTTTGTAAAGAATATTTTTAACAAATTTTACTTAAAAAAACATTACATATATTCACAAATAAATCTATAAAACAAAACCATAAAAAATTGTAATACTATAATTAATTGAAAAAGACGCGCTTAAGACATGAGGGATTGAATAGATAGGCAGGACAGACTTTGGCAAACGACGAACTTTGAAGGGCGGAAGGCTTTGTCGGAACGAGTTTTGGCGAACGATAGGGCCAAAATCCCAACCCAATCTACCATCTTTAGACGGGTGTGCGGGTCGATCTAGCGAACCACAACACGTTTTGCCACCTCTAACTTTGACTATTATAAATATGTATCTTTCTGTTATTATAGTGTGACAATTTTAAAGGTCTAGAGCAAAAGGGAAAAATAAAAGGTTTAGGGAATTCCAAGAAAAAACTTAGAAAGTCAAGGGTTTTTCTGGAAACTTTTGGAGTATCTAAGAGCACCATTATCGGTGTCATGTAAGCATTTCTACACTTTTATCAAAGAGATCAAGTCAAAGTTTTTAGGATATTTATGGGTACACATTCGTTATTTGGTTTGAGCACATCTCCACAATAAAGCACGCTCTTTACACATTACTTGGACTAAAAAAATAGTAAATAAGTAAATGTGTAGTGTAATATAGTGTTTAGCAGGATCCGTTTTAAATTTTTTAAAGGGTTATATGGATATTCAAGAAATATAGAGGAGTTGTTTAAATAATTGAAAAGTGTGTAATAATATTAAAAATTAAGTGGGATTCAACTAAAGAACTCAAATTAGAATGAATGTTGATGCTCTAAGGGGATAGGGAAATACTACTTCTAAACATCTTGAGTTTGTGTGATTCTTATATTGAAAGTTAGAGAGATTGAAAAACACTTACGTAGAAAATATGGTTTGTTCTTGGGAAGTTAGAAGACTATTTTTTTGTAACTCATTTGTAATCGCTTGTATCAACTTTTACAATATAGTGAATTGAAGAACTGCTCTATCCCTCAGACGTAGATCTTTGATCGAACTAGGTAAACAAATTTTTCATGTTTCTTATCTTTAATTATCTTTTTCTGCTAAATTATGTGTCTATTTATTATTATTGCTGAAGGCCATTTATTTTAGTTGTAATGGTTCTTTGTCCCCAAACATTAAATTCCTTGATTGAATTGAACCTTAACAGTATCATAACATTAATCAATTCTCTCAAATGTAAAGGAGAGAAAACATTAAACTCAAATAAAATTATATAATTAAAAAATAGAGATTCATTACATATACGATGATAAAGAATTATAAAGATCATATATTCATGGCAGAATCATCTAACCTAATCTAGATAACTTTTCATTCATCCTTAGTTGATTAATGGTTTTAATAATAGAAAAAATAAAATCTCACAATGATTATAGATGATCCTCTAATGACAATCTTCATTTTCTTCTTTCCTTGGTACAAAAATGTGCCTTAGACTCTCTTGAAACAGAATTTTTTAATAACCTAACATGTTTTTCAATTTATAAAACTTCTCAAAAATGGTAGATCATGTCGCGCTTACACTTAATCGCATTATGATCGGAAGATTGTCTCTTCTAGCAATTACGATAGAGTGTTTGGATTGCACGATTGACTTTTGAGCGTGCCGCCTTGACACTTTTTCACTTGATAGTGCCACAATGTTTTGAAGGCGCACCGCTATTGATCCATTTTTTTATTTTTTTTTCTAATTCTCTTCTGTTTTTTTTTTGCTGTAATTTTTCATAATTTTCTTTTGATTTCAGGTTGACATTTTGATTGATGGACTCAAGACCCACGTAAAACACATAAAACCAGATATGAAAGCCGTATCAATGTTCCACATTGTTAAGAGTTCTAGACTATCAAATATATCATTGTTTTAGACATCCTCATCTTTTGAAAAAACTTTTAGATATAAATTATAATATAAGTACATTTAAAATAATATCCTAAAAAAATTTAAAATGAGAATGTGATTTAAGTTAGATTTTGGAGTGAAATACAAGCTCTTTAATCAATGAGTAACATTGATATTTGAATTAACCATAAGATAATACTGCCAAATTAAGATGATTAGGGGATTGACCTTATACTAGACAATATTTCCTGCATATACTGATCAAGATCTTCATGACCATCACACAATTGTTTTCGACAAACCAAACACCTTAGAACTTAGGCACTCCAAAAACCACATAGACATGAAATAGAATTAACATTGCCATGGCTACAAAATTTTGATATAAATATACCAAAGGAGTTTCATTTGAGTACAAAGCATGGTCCAATTCTGTACCTAACTGTAACTCTGTAAACATAGCAATGTGATTCACTGCATTGTCCTATCTTTTTCCCTTCTAGCTTAAACGGTGCTGTCAAAAACAATAACGGATAAAAGCCTCATTTGTCTTGCATGCATTCCCTTTTCTCTTTCTCTCTCTCTTGCATGAAAAATGGTCCCCTCTCCACAATACCATATCCCAACCTAACTCACTCTCCTCCAAATCCTTCAATATTTCAACCACCAATAACTCTTTAACACTAGTTATAATACCACCTCAACTTGTGACTATTGACTAATGCTGCTTCATAATCACAATCTAGTAATCTATAAGAAAAATCAATTATTACTTCACTTTAATAGCCTCCTAAAGTTGTGACTAATCCTATTGCAGAATTCCAAACACTAGTTATCTATGTATACTAAATAAAAATCAATAAGACAAATGAATATAGGGTGTGGAAATTGTATAGTATATAGGTACAGAAAAAGGAAAGCCTATATTTGCCATCCATAATATAGGTCTCACAGAGTTCTGATCATATATTAAAGCCATTGTTATTATTATGACTTTTGAGCTTCGAGAACTGTGATTACAAGATATTGTGTTTTTCTTTCTTTCTTATTCATATATTCATATATATAAATACATTATTCTTATTCTTTTATATATATATACACTCCACACAACAACATGGTTCCTTAGTTTTTTCCCTAAACACAAGGAAGAAAACACAGGTTATCAGGCTTTGTTGTTCAGCTTTTTTGTTTCCTTCATTCTCATTTTCCTTTTCTTTCCTCTTCAACTGGAGCATATTTTCAGGATCTTGTTCTTTCTTTCTCCATACTACAATCCATTTTTCTTCTCCTCTTATCTTCACTATGCTCATATCATTATATAGCTAAGAACAACACTCATGTTTTCCCCTCAATATAACAACAACATCATGAAGTGTATTAAACCTATGATTAGTACCAGTAGTATCATTTTTACTATGTTTATTATTATTCTATCTATGAATCAAGTTTGTTATGCACAAGATGAACCTTCTTCTGATGTTACTCCAATGGAGAAACAAGAACTTGAAGCTTTGTACTCAACCATTCAAGGCTTTGTTGGTGATTCATGGAATGGTTCTTCTCTCTATCCAGATCCTTGTGGTTGGTCTCCTATTCAGGTACATTTTTTTCAAACTTTTTTATTTATTTAGCCAATCAATTCCGATCCACATAATTAACTAACTAATCTGATTTCGTTCACAAGCCAATTGTACATTTTTTATACTATGCTAGGAATCAGATTTTGAAACTGTTCAAGTTTATGAATTTGTACTATTAGGTGTTAACGATTTGCATGTTACTGTATAATTGCATTACAGTGATTGTCCTTATCTTTATCTCTCTATTTTCTGAAACTTTATTGGCCACATATTAAATTGTTACATGCCATTTAAACCATATGTTTCAGAACTTTCAGAAAGCTTTCAATTCAATATTGAAATTATATATAAAAAAAAAGTCAGATTTATTTTAAGCAATAATATAGTATTTATTTGTTTTTGTTTTTTGTGTGCAGGGAGTTTCTTGTGATATTTTCAATGGATTCTGGTATGTAACAGTTCTTAACATTGGACCAATTCATGAAAATTCTCTTACATGTTCTAATGAAAAAGTGGAATTTAGGCCAGAACTATTCAACCTTAAGTACCTAAAAGTTTTATCATTCTTCAACTGCTTTCAATCACCAAATAGTCTTCCAGTTTCAATTCCAGACGGAAACTGGGAGAAATTAAGTGAGAATTTAGAATCAATTGAGTTTAGATCGAATCCTGGTCTGGTTGGAAGCATTCCTTCGTCTTTTGGGGTGCTCAAGAATCTTCAATCAATGGTTTTACTGGAGAATGGTTTATCCGGTAAAATACCGCGGGAAATTGGAAATCTTGTCGAATTGAAGAGAGTTGTTTTATCCGGGAACAATTTCAGTGGCAATATTCCGGATAACTTCGGCGGGTTAAGAGATTTGTTGATCTTAGATTTAAGTCGAAATTCGTTATCCGGAACATTGCCATTGACGTTTGGAGGGTTAATTTCGGTATTGAAGATTGATGTTAGTCATAATTTTCTTGAAGGGAAGTTGATTAATGAGTTTTCAAGTTTGAAGAATTTGACACTGTTGGATTTAAGGAACAATAGATTCTGTTGTGGATTGGTTACTTCTTTGCAAGAGATGGATTCTTTGGAGGAATTGGTATTGTCAAATAATCCATTAGGTGGTGATGTGAGGAATTTGAAATGGGGCAATCTGAAAAATTTGGTGATTTTGGAACTCTCTAACATGGAATTGAGAGGTGAAATTCCTGAGTCATTGTTTGAGTTGAAGAGATTGAGATTTTTGGGACTTAATGATAATAATCTTACAGGTAAAGTTTCACCAAAGCTGGAATCACTTCCTTCTCTTAATGCACTTTACTTAAGTGGAAATAATCTTAAAGGTGAGATTCAATTTTCAAAAGGGTTTTTAGGTAAATTGGGTAGGCGTTTTGGTGCTTGGAGTAATCCTAAACTTTGTGTTGATGTTGGTGTTATGTCATCAAACAATGTTCCATTTGGGGTGAAGCCATGTCATCAACAAGAAGAGATTCATTTGGTGAAATCCAATTCAAGAAAACAGATTCACAATGGTGATATGAATATGAAAAACAATACTTCAAATTTCATAGCCTCCATGGGATTTTCTAGCTGTGCAAATTGTGGTTTTTGGTGGATTTTTATGATTTTGGGTCTAGTGGTTAATTGTTATATAGTTTTTTAATTATGAAATATGTACTTTGGAGTTTGATTAATTAACATTTTAGGTGTTACATTACATTACAACAAGTTGTATTGTATGTCTTTTTTTTTATGTATTATTCTAACATAATCTAATAGTCTTGTCAATTTGTTAATTGGTTATGGTTTAATTATTTTGTTTAATATATATAATATTATTTTTAATAGTTTGGTTTTTATTATTTCTCAATTTATGGTCAACAAAATTTGCAGACAATTCTGCAGAATTGGAATAGTAGCTGATGGGAAATCATATATACACATGGGGACTGTATGTAATCTGTGTGAATATTGTACTATATTACACAATATGAAACCACTTGGTTCTTAGAGTGTTCTTGTTGCCTATAACTAGTTTCTTCTAATTCAGATAATACACATTATTTGAATTAATTTGTGCTTTGTTACATAATATAATTGTTTAAGTATCATAATAAAATATACTAATATTTCAAAATTGGATGGTTTTTTTAGGCGATAATTATAATTTTTATTTAAAAATATGATATCCAATTTATTAAGAACAAACTACTTCAAGAGTTAATACCTAATTTATAAATTATTGACTTAAAAGATTTGAACCATAACCAACCACTACTCCTAATGTTATAATTCGACACCTTACATTAGCATCTTATAGTACAATGTAATGCTGAGCTTTCAAGTGAACATAGACAAGAAGAATTGACTCAAGATTTGAACCATAAATCTAAATCACCTACTTCTCCTAAGGTTAGAATTGGGCATCTTATAGTACAATGTAATGCCAAGTTGAGCTTTCAAGTGCACATAGACAAGAAGAATCATCTCCAACATTATCAATATTTATCTTTAATGTATTTTGTTCTTTTAGAAAATCAGACATCCTCTTCATACAACTGTAAAAATTAATCTCACAAGAAAAATTATAATAAACAGTAAAAAGAATTTAAAAATCAAACATTCCATATATAGAGTTGAATTCGAACTTAAAATTTCTAATTAAGTTGAAAAAAAATTCTTATAATTTCATTTTAGTGTTTTTTAATATGTATTAAATTTTATATTATTCATATAGTAGCTTTATTTTTGTGTGAGCATTTTTTGTATTTTCCATCTTTTACTATTATTTTTGAATGCATGACGGTTATGAATTAAATATATGAAAGTGAAATATGGAAGATTAAAGATAGTAGACTTGTATAGCTGTTGAAGCAGAGTGGTGTCTAACTATGTATGTAGTTAATAATATAAGAGTAGGGTGGTACAAAGCTTTTAATGGACCTTAGGTTTTTAAAGAAGGCTATTATGGGTTTGGGTTCATTACAAAAGCTATGTTCTGGCCATATGACAGATCTGTGCTCTCTTTGTTCAAACTTAGTTTTCAAAGTTGTTTTCAAGGTATTAAACATTGTACAATAAGAGAGGAAAATTGAATGTTCCTCATCTTTTACTTGTTGGAATTCTCCTTATTTTGTTCCCCTCAAGGAAACTTTGGTCACAATCTTACCACGTTTGTGGTTCCATTTTCATCATTAGTTTGTGCCCTTTATTTGGTTGGTGTAAAATATGTAAAAAAAATCTAAGAAATTTCTTCCCGCATTTAGTGGGTTTCTTCTCCATCCTGATGAAAAATAAAAGATATTCTCAAATTTCGTAAGTTCACTTACGAATTCTCAAAATAAGGTGAGTTCGTAAATGCACTTACGAAATAATCCAAGATTTTTAAAAAATAAGGTGAATTCGTAAATGCACTTACGAATTCACCTTATTTTAGGAATTTGTAAGTTAACTTACGAAGTCAGCGTGTTGTTTTAGAAAAACACAGACCCACCCTCAATACCATTTATTTCAAAATACCCCAATTCAACCTCTCTAATCCAAACCTTTGCAATTTCTACCACTTCAAAATCACTCAATCCAAGTTCAACTCATCATTTCAACTTATTCTAACTCCTCCAAAATCAACTACAACCTCCATTTTATGTAAGTTTTCTTAACTTATTTCTATTCAAATTTCTGAATTTTTATTAGATTATTAGGTTAGGTTATAGAAATTTAATAGTATATGATGTAATAATAGGTAAATATAGTAGGAAAAATAGGATTTTGGGAGTTTTGGGTCCGAGTTTCTGGTTTTGAAGAATTCTGGACGAAGGGGGTTTCGCAAGTTAACTTGCGAAATGAACCAGTAGAGACTTCGCAAGTGAACTTGCGAATTTACCAAGGATGGGTGATTTCGCAAGTTAACTTGCGAAATTTTGTCTGATTTGTTTTTAAATTAGTATTCTAACAATTATAATGGTTTATTTTAGGAAAATGGCAGAGAATGACAACCAGATGATGCGTTTGAGACATGACAGACAAAGCCAGATAGCATCGCCTCGTCGAGAGAGAGAGGCAGAGAGAGAGAGAGAGAGAATGGCAAAGGAACAACGGGCACAAAGGGCATAACTTGATATAGTATCACCTTCTGCACCGTCACGGAGGAGTCGTCTCCATGAGGCGTCTTCCTCTGGTGCACATGAGGAGGAGGTATCGGAGGTAGAGGTGCCAGTGGAGGAGGATGATGATGGCTATCCAGGAGGGTCATATGACAGATTCGTCCTGATTTATTATCAGGACCATACTTCCCGTTATGTCTGGGGTGAAGAGGTATTATAATTTTTTTGTTACATTTTGTATTATTTATTTTCGTTTAATGCCCATTCTTTTTTATTTATTTTCGTATACTGCCCGTCCATATTATTTATTTATTTTCGTTTAATTTCGTATACTGCCTGTTCTTTTTTATTTATTTTTGTTTGATTCTTATGTTTCAGGAAAGAAAGCCCTTGAAACATGTCAACCACTACCGCAAAATCTTTGATCTATACGTTTCAAAGACTCAATGGTTCCACATTGCCATCATCGCATCTGATCTTGCCGGATTATTTAGTACTGGTTACGGTACCATTAGCACCAGCATGTAGGGTGATTTTACTGAGAGATGGCATAAGGAGACGTCATCTTTCCACTTTCTAGTTGGGGAGTTGACGATCACCTTCGACGATGTTGCCTGCTTGCTCCAACTACCTATCAGAGGTAGGTTACTCAACCATGCCAAGATAACCAGAGTTGAGGCGGTTGAGTTGATGGTTGGGTATCTGGGAGCTGATCTGTGTCATGCTGCTGAGGACTGCGACTCCACAAACGGGTACACGTGAGGTTCTCCTACCTAAAAGAGTTATATGAGGAGAACCTCCGTCAAGCAGCTCTTGCAAAAATAACTGCACAGGCAGATGGGGAGCCTATGGAGGCAGATATTTTTGTTCAGTTTCACCGTGGCTGTCCTATCCAGTGTTTTTTTATGTACCTGGTAGGCACGTCCATCCCTGTGAACACAAGTGGCCACTACATCGACGTGGCCTACCTGAGATATTTTACGGACCTGTCTATAATTTGTGACTGGAACTGGGGTGTCACTATTCTGACCTACCTCTACCATAAGCTGAATGAAGATTGCAGATGGAGGGCGAGGGAGCTCACCCACCCGTGCACACTCTTCAAGGTACCTTTTTATTTTAACGATAAATTTTAACTAGTTTTAATTAATTTGTACTTACACGTTATATTTTTGTTGATGCAAAGCTGAATTATATTAAAATTTCACCGCATCCATGGTTACACCGTAGATGCCGACTATCAGAACTTCATGCCAAGGGTTGCCAGGTTTATTCTCAACAAGGTCAATAATAATGTGTTTCCTTACCGGGTGTTTATTGATCGCACCAACCATGACGATATCAACTGGACCATGTTTGAGTACTACAAGGAGGTTGTTGTATTCGATACCATCTCGTTATACTCTAGGTGGCTAGCCTGTGGGGCTAACATAATGGTCAGGTATCTGTTAGAGCGGTGTATGCGCCAGTTTGGCTTTGTGCAGATGATAGGTCTTCTAGGATTATGAGAATCATCTCGTGCCAGATGAGTATCGGTTGATGCGGGCATTCCGTATGTGGCACTGTGTGGAGGGGTACGCGACATGGTTCTTTAGAGTGTCACGCCCTTACATGACACTGGAGGGTGAAAGACGTCCTTCGAGACCAACACATGAAAAGCTCTTAGAGAACGAGCGGGTCGAGGATGGTCATGCCATTGATCTTGTGCCCATCTGTCAGCGTATCAGGCATATTGAATAGGAGGTGTTGGATGACGACGTTGTGCATGAGGGCGTACCCGATGTAGTTGCCGTGATGGAGAGGATGGTCGCTGAGGTAGACGTGCAGCGCATTACCGCAGGCAGAGGAGGGTGCGGGGGTCAGGATTAGGCATACATAGTAGTCTATATGTTTTTTTATTTGATTTTGTTTGATCACATTTATTTCGAAACAATTTATGTAATTTGATATTTCTGACAATTTTTCTCCTTAATATTTATAACATATTAATATTTACATGGTTTGCGTATATAGAATGCTCTTTAATTGAATTTCTGAAAACGGAAACATAATATGAGTTATTGTGAAAAATCATAGCAGTTTTAAACATGGTTTAACACATTCAGGAAAGGTTTCATAAGTGCAATTACAAAATATTTCCTGAATGTGTTAAACCATGT
Organism: Vicia sativa; assembly: GCA_021764765.1. Lineage (NCBI taxonomy): Eukaryota > Viridiplantae > Streptophyta > Magnoliopsida > Fabales > Fabaceae > Vicia > Vicia sativa. The sequence goes on along the minus strand of CM038792.1, from coordinate 96,614,181 downwards.
TTAAAATAATAAAACGTACAAAAATAAGGTGAATTCGTAAGTGCACTTACGAATTCACCCAGAAAGGTTAATTCGTAAGTGCACTTACAAATTCACCCTACAAGATGAATTCGTAAGTGCACTAACAAAGGGCATTTTTTATTTTTTAGGGGTGTTGAATAAACCCATTAGGTGGATGAAGAAATTTTCAAAATTTATGAAATTGGAAGAAGAAGAAAAAAGGAAGAAATGAAATACATTTCTTGAAGTTGGAAATGTAAATCTCACCTACAAAAATATTAGGCGATTATGATTTGAATTTATAGTATGCTTGAATTAGTTTTGGAAGACTCGAAATTAATTTAGATATAGAATTGATTCTTGGTGAATTTAAGGTGTTTGGTTTATCAAAATTAGAATTCATTTTGTCCTCCATAATTGATTCTATTTAAAATGAAGAATTATAATTTCTATATTTTAAAATTGATTCTGAGTTACATTGTAATTTCTTATTCAACTCAATTTTACATAAATGTTTGTATGATTTAGTAGGATATTTGATTTGAAGTATAGAAACAAAGTCATTTAAAACCATATAAAAGATTCAATAGAGACAATATTATCTCCAAATGCACCATATTATATTTTTCCTGGGGTATTTTCGGAGATGTATGACCGAAACAATATTTTTTTAAATCAGGGTGTTTCGGAGATACATCCTCCGAAATAGGGGGTTTACAGTGTCAAACACTAACGACCATCCCTCATTCTCATTTATTTCATTTTTTAACTATCAAACAACCAAAAAAACCTCCAAAATCTCAACTTTCTAAGGCATAATACTCATTTTGATCCCTTAACTATATCTCTGGGTTCACATTGGTCCCTTAACTTTTTTTCGTGTCATTTTGGTCCCTTAACTTTCAAAATGTTTCATTTTTGTCTAATTAGCGACGAATTTCAAAGTTTTTCCATTGCTAATTAGACAAAAAAGACTAAAATGAAACGTTTTGAAAGTTAAGGGACCAAAATGACACGAAAAAAAATTAAGGGACCAATGTGAACCTAAGGGTATAGTTAAGGGACTAAAATGAGTATTTTGCCACTTTCTAACTATCATTTACACTTGGTACAAGTCACTAACTCTTAATTTCAATACATTGCAACAACTCTAAAAGCTTCAAAATTGAGTAAGTTATCCAATGTCTATTAATCTTTGCATGTAGATTTTTAGTTGAGATTTTGTATAACCTGTTATAAGCTTGCTAATATGTGAAAAAAATGAATTTTATTGTAAGAATGTTGTTAGGTTGAAGTTTTGGGTTTGGCAGTCACAAGGTTTTTTCGGAGATGCACCTCCGAAAACCCATTTGAGGAGTTTTGGATGTGCGTCTCCGAAAAAAGGCCTGAGATAATTTTTTTTTAATTTTCAAAATTGTTCTTGTTCGTTTGATTCTATTTTATTAAAGATTATTTGTTTTTCCATAAAAATGAATGAGAACCCAAACAGATTGAGACTTGGTAGGCCTAGCCAAACTGCATCTGCTCGACAAGAGAGAGCTGAGAAGGTTACGAGCTATCGAGGAAGCGTTCGGGTACTGCATGAAGAAGTGGAGGGAACATCAACTTTTAATCCGTGGAGTCGCCTTTCACATGTTTCCTTGTCTAGGGATTACGAGGAGGAACCCGAACGTGTGTATGTTTCGGAACCCGAAGAGGCCGATGTTCCGAAATTAGAGGATGAGGGGAACCCAAGTTTGCTTGAAGGGTCGTTTGATATGTTTCGGAGGGACTTATATTTTACTTTTTGTTTTCACTTTTCATTTTAATGATTTACGCATTAATATGTTAAAATTGATACTAACTATTTATGTTTACTGGAACGACGACCACTAAAATGTGTGAACCACGCGCATAAGATATCTGATTTGTATCACCCTCGTAAGGATTGGTTTAGAGAGGAAATTTTTTCCTTTGGATTTGTTGGCATTTGTTGGTCCTATTACAACAATATCAGACACGCCATGTATGGGGCATTTATCGAGAGGTGGCACAAGGAGGGGTCATATTTCCACTTGCCTATTTGGGAGTTGGCAATCACACTTGATGACATCATCTGCTGCTACACCTTCCTATCAATGGGAGGTTACTAAAACACTCATGGATACATCATAATGAGGCGGTTGAATGGATGATCGACTATCTGGGAGCTCAACCAGAAGAGGCATTTAAGCAACGTTCCTCCACCAATGAGGCTTACGCCAAATTCTCATTCCTTGGGGACCTATACCACAACTTCTTTGTTCTGTATCATTGCCAACGTGCTTTGAGGTGTTACTTCATGTTCCTGGTTGACACTTCCATTTTTGTGGACAAAAGTGTCAACTACATGGATGTAACATACCTCTGGTACTTCATGGATTTGAGTACGGTGAAGGAGTGGAACTGGGGGAACGACTGTTTGGTATACATGTACTAAAATATGAATGAAGCCTTTAACTGGAGGACACGACAATTGAGAGTCTATGGTACACTGCTAATGGTAATTTTGATTCCAACTATTAAATTTCATTTTAATTTTCTATTAATAACTATAATTTGTTCTTACATGAATCTTATTCGTTTTTCAGGGTTGGATCATTTCTCACTTCCACCGCATCCATGGTTTTGAGTTGGATATGCAGTATAATGAGCAGATGCCGAGGAATGATATGTATGTCCTCCACGGAGGGAACCAGGCTGTGTTGCCGTTTTGGGTGTATCTGGATCGGAATGTCCATAAAGATATCATATGAACTTCATTCTAGGATCACCGGGAGATTATCCACTTCGACTCCATCTCATTGTACTCTGAGTGGCCGGCATGTGGGGGTACCACTATGGTCAGGTATTTTCTGAAGTGATGCATGCAGCAATTTGGCTATGTGCAGGCCATACCCAGATCTCCATTTTAGGCTACTTCTGACACCATTCACCATAGGGACCTGAATGACATATTTCAGAACTAAGAGCATCATTCGGTGTCAGAGGAGTGTCAGACGATGCAGGCATTCATCAATTGGCTGTGTGTTGAGGGATACGTGACATGGTTATACAAAGTGTCACATCCTATCATAACATTGGATGCTCTTGGACGTCCATCTAGACCAGCTCATGAGAAGATCTTAGAGAACCAACAGGTCGAGGATTACCCTGCTATTGATCTCTGTCGATCTGTCGTCGGATACAAATGATTGGGCGAGAGGCTTTGGACATACATGTAATTTATCGGGGCGGTTATGAGGCGGTGGTCATTGTAGAGAGGATGGTCGGAAAGATAGAGAGTGTGGCGAGATACAGGAGACAGAGGATGAGCCAGAGAGTGAGGATCATACACAGTATGCTATGTCTTTGTTTTTATTTCAGAATAATTTATGAATAATTATTATATTATTTTCTGTTTTAAACAATTTTTTATGTTTACTATCATTATTTACTTGTTATCATTTATCATTTGCATTTTTATTATTGTTTAATCTAATTATTTATCAAAATATTGGTGATTTAAAAAAAACATTGTCCAGGGTTTTGGAGTTTTACCTTCGAAATAACTAAATCAAAGTATTTCGGAGGAACATCTCTGAAAATATTATTGTATATTTAGATATAATATTAAAGTGCAAACTAATTATTTTCGAATATGCAACTCCGAAATACTCTAATTTAAGATGCATTCGAAGATGCATGTCCAAAAAATATTTTCGATTTTTCAGAGGGTTTTCTCCACCATAAGAGGTGTATAAAGATATTCTCCTTATTTATTATTGGAATGGAGCAATACTCAATAATTACAATCCACCAACAACAACCAAACTTATAAACCTACACATATTACTTGGAGTAAACCTTCAATAAAAGTCTCTAATGCAATATTCGCGCATCTTTCTCGACTACCAATAACAAGATTCATAGTAATTCGAGCTTTGAGTGATTTTTCTTTCCTATCAATGATTGATACAACAAAGGCTTTGGGCTTTTTATCGGCCATCAAATGTGTACATGAACTCAACCTTTGACAAAATGGATTTTGAAGGTAGTAGACATGGTGAATAGTCAAAAGCTCTATTCTCAATCATCTATCTATTTATATCTATTAAATCTAGTGCTTCACATAATTTAATGACACCTATCAAAGTCTCAAATTTTTTCTTCTGACATCTCATCATCTAAACTTGCCACATCAACTAAATTTTTCACATCAAATATATTTCTATGTGACATATAGGAATTCATATTCACTTTTTTAAAATGACATTTTTTTACTTGAAGTCCCCGGTTCAACTCCGGATAACTAAAAAAAATTTATTTATTTAACAACTAATTAATAATAACTTTAATATAGTATAAACCTTATACAATTCTTTATTTTTTTCAATCTTTTCATATATTTCATCATTGTTAATATATTTGTGAAAGATATATTGATTCTATAAGTTTAGTCAATACAATGAAATAGTTTAATACAAGTTTTAAAAAAAATTACAAGTTTAAGTTAGTAATTAACAATTTACAAAAGTTTAGATTTTAGGTGAACATTCAGTAAGACAAAAAAAAATAAACTTAAAATATTTACACTAAATATTAAAATAATAAAAATATGTGTAAAAAATTAAACAATATTTAAAAAAAATCACATACAAAATTAATGAAAGAATTATTCTAAACTTAAAAATTTATCATTTTCACACAATTAATAAATACTCTAAAATTAAGATTTATCGTTTTCATAAATTTTAATTGAAGAAAAATTCACCAAAGAATAAAAGATTAAAAATCATTTATTTCAATAAAATAATTTACACAAGGTTAAAAAAATATAATGATATAACTTAATGATTTGAGTATTTGATATTCAACGGTGCCTATTAGACATGTTTATTTTTCGTGAGAAATAAAATACAAAATTAAAAATGCACTCTTCGAAAAGTGGAGAAGTTCATTTTTTATCTCAATATTAATTGTGATAATTTGTTACATAGAATCTAAGTCATTTGAATATAGAATATTTCTCATCCTTAAATAATGAAGATTTAACATTTTTTAATATATTAAAAAAAAAAAATATAAAATAATTATTGAATTCTTTTCACTTATTTTGTATTTTTACAATTTAAATTCAAATATATTTTTTTATTTAAAGTTAATCTCTCTTTATTATTCTTTTCACCTTACCTACTCAATTACAATTCTTTTTATATTAAATAAAATTAAAATTTATATAATTTAATACTACTTAAGAAATTCTTCAATATTCGCACATCATGCAAATCTCGATATAGATATTATTAAAATGTGCATGCTTATTATCACTTCATGTTATGAACTCTTATATTAAAATTTTCAACATTACTACTATTCAGTACGATGAATTATCTTCTTAAAATTCACGAACCATGACATGTTTTACCTTAAAATATAGATTGATTTTTCAATTTTAAAGAATACATGGGTAGTGCTGGGCTGCTGGCATAAAAAGAGGTCACAGAAATAGTCATGTCACTCATATATTTTTCTCTTTTTATCACAGAGAAATTTTTGTGAAACACACTAAAGAGTTCACATATTTTGACACGTGTAGCCTCTTTTACTTCTGTTTTTTGTAATTTTATTATATTCAAAATATTTTTTATTTTTTCCTATTAAAAATAATTATTCTAAAATAGCTGATATTAATTTATATTAAATAACGAATAAGTTATTGATAACAAGTTATCTGATTGAATTTGTTAAAATCTATAGTTTTTATAGGAGGAAAAACAGAAATTCAAAAAAATTAAAGAATTATCTAATAAATAAAGTTTTGTTAGCATTATCTAATAAGAAATTGATGATTCTAGTAGAAGGCGCCACAAATACATTGCATTATTATTGTCCACATATTTTGTTAGATAATCAACACAAGTCTTTTATTATTGAGAATATTAAATATTTGAACTTGTCATTTTTTAAAGAAAAACTATTTAATATTGTGAATGTTGTAATATGTCTTGAAATCTTAGTTGATGAAGAGAAGAAAATATGTTTCGAGATTGCCAAAAATTAAAAAATAATTTGCTCGGAACGATTTACAGATATCATATTCGATCAGCTTAGTTTATTGATCCATTTATTAATGTTAGAATATTTTATATTAATTTGGAGATCTTATAAATTAATATAAAAAATAAATATTTATAATATTCTAAAAGATGTTATATATATATATATATATATATATATATATATATATATATATATATATATATATATATATTGTAAGAGATATTATAAGATTATATTAATATCCTTTATTCTAACAATTAAGGAGATATGTTTTGGAATTTGTAATGGATTTGTTGGATTTTGGCTATTATAAATATATATATCTTCTATTATTACAGTGTGACAATCTTAAAGCTTACACCAACAGGGGAGAGCAAGGGTTTATAGGCATATCATAAGGTTTTGACTATTCTCCAGGAAACCTTAGAAAGGAAATGGTTTTAGAAATTTTGGGGGTTATCTAAGATTATTGAGAATTGTGAAACACTTGTTTATGTTAGAACAAGATTTGATTATGCAATTATTTCTTTGAGTTTTGATGATAACAAAGAGTATGTTTGTGTGAAAATTTTTGATACTTTAATGTTTGTGTGTTTTTAAGAATTAACAAACAGGTTCTGCTTCTAATGAATGGCGTGGCCAAGACATTAGAAGAGAAGAGGTTCCGCTTCTAACCTACAAAAGTTCTGATGAACAGTAGCGAGAAAAGCTTCATAAGGCTATGGAGGTTTAGTGACTCTGATACGTGTTGTTTAAAGAAACCAGTCTGAAGAACTCAAGACAGAAGTTCTGAGTGAACGTAGTCCAGGTGCTGGAGATTCAAGTTTTAGAAGACAAAGGATTCTGAAGACCAAGTGCTGAAGACTCTGAAGACGTAGCTCTGAAGACTTGAAGCTCTTTTGACCTTAAATTCGATAAAAGGTTTTCAAGACCAAGTGCTAAGAACTCTGAAGACGCAGTTACGAAGACTATGAAGACTTGAAGTTTTGATAACCCAGAAGTTATGTTCTCTCCTCTTGTTTATGCTCGCAGAAGCCTCTGAAGTACAGAAGGTTAGAAGATAACGTTAACGTGGTATAAATAGTACATGGTACAAACAAAACATTGTATTCCACTACCATGAAAGGACGGACATTGCGTACGATCTTGTCCCCCACGTTCTCTCAAGCCACCATAAAATTAATAATTCCATATGTACCCTTCAATGGTCACATATAATGCATGACTCTATATAAAGGCTTAAAGACTTGAAGAAAATACTGCTAATTACTACGTGAAAACGCTCACAAATTCTATTCTAAAAAAATGTATATTTTCTTAAGTCAATGTTCTAAAAATCTGTTTACATATTCAGCTTGTGTAGAAGCAAGTTACTTGTAAAAAAAACTTGTATTTAAATAGTTGTTTGATGTTCCTTAAGAGACCAATTAGGTCAGTATTCTTGAGAAGTATAGGACTAGTGTGTATTAGAGGTTGATATTGAGTCACATACAGTTGGTGTGTGCAGTTGTTAGTCACATACAATTTATGTGTGTAAGTGTAATAATCTGTTTGATTATTGGATTAACACCTCGTTGGAGAGAGGCGAAATCACCTGGAAGGGTAGACTAGAGTAGCTTGAGGTTATCAAGTGAACTAGTATGCAAATCTTGTCTTCATATCTATTTTCCAATCTTCTCTACCTTATATCAAAAGTAAAGTAAATTTCAAAGGGGGTTGTTTTCAAAGAAAAAGTTTTCAAAGATAAAAACCCAATTCAATCACCTCAATTCTTATGTTTTTCACACCTTCAGTGGCATCAGAGCTCCGGTTCTGAAGTGATAAAAAGGTTGGATTTTTACCAAAACACCTAACAGTGTTTTGTACCAATCCAGTGTGTGAAAAACATGGCTGCAACTACTGAGGTTGTTAATGTCACTTCTGATAACAAGGAAAGAAAATCATACAGTGCAAAACCTCTCATCTTTGATGGTGAGAAATTTGATTATTGGAAAGATAGACCAGAAGTGCTCTAACAGATGCTCATAAGAAAATGTACAAGAATTATCATAGAGCAAGGACCATTCTTCTCAATGCTATTTCATATACAGAGTATGAAAAGATCATAGGTAGAGGAATAGAAAAGTCCATCTTTGATTCTCTTCAGATGACTCACGAAGGAAATGCTCAAGTCAAGGAGAGAACGACTCTGACCCTAATCCAGAAGTACGAAGCCTTCAAAATGGAAGAAGATGAATTTGTGGAAACTATGTTTTCAAGATTTCAGATGCTTGTTGCAGGACTCAGAGTTCTGGACAAAGGTTACTCTACTGCCGGTAACATCAAAAAGATTATCAGAAGTATCCTATTCAATGGAGACTCATGGTAACTGCTTTGAAATTGGCGAAGGATCTCAACAACACCAGTCCTGAGGAACTCATTAGTTCTTTTAGAAGCCATGAAATAGAGCTTCAAGAATATGAACCTTATAGGAGAGGTAAATTTATCACTCTTAAGTCTAAGTTTGAAAAGACAAAGGCTTAACAAGCAAATGAATAATTAGAAGAGTATGAAGAAGACTCAGATGAAGATGAGCAGTCTCTCATTTCTAAAAAGATAAATTAGTTGTGGAAACACAGACATAGCAAGTTCAGAGGGTTAAGATGATTTAAAGGTAGGCATGAGTCTGCATCTAACCAAAGGAAAGATTCTAGAAAGGAAGTCACCTGCTACGAATGCAAAGATTCTGGGCATTACAAGAATGAGTGTCCAAAGCTCAGAAGAGAAAGAAAACCTAATAAGGTTTTCAAAGCTAAGAAAGGTCTCATGGCAGCGTGGAATGATTCAGACTCAGAAGAAGAAGATTTTGATGAAGAACATGCCAACGTAGCTCTTATGGCAAAGACCAACATTAGTGAATCATTATCAGAAGACGAACTACTTCTTAACGAAGAGTCAGACTCTAATGACGATAGAGAGGTACTTTCTTCTTTATCTCGTTCAGAACTTGAATTAGGATTATCTGAACTTATGAAAATGTATCAGCTTCTTTTAAGCAAACACAAAGATCTGAAAAAGACTTTTGTGGCTACTTTTGAAAATTCTACTAAGAGTGAGCCAAATATTTTAGTTTTAAATGAAAAATTATTTTCTTTAGAAAAATTAGATGTTGCTCTAAAAAGTAAAGTTTCTAAATTAGAAGAAGAGATCATTTCTAGCATATCTACTTATCGTGACTTTAAGAGTCTATAAGATTTGTGACTGCAAGTGCACAGTCGTATCGCGTAGTTTTAAAAGATATCGAACCCATAGAGACCAAAAATCAAACTTATCGTTATCTAATGTTATTGTGTAAATCTAAGGTTAATGAATACTTGGATTTTTGGGGTAAACTAAGATAAAACTAAACTAGATAATATTAATAAGGAGGATATCGGTACGTAATTCATCTAACCTAGGTGATCTAAAGGTTCATTGGCCAACTTTCGAAATAATGTAAATTCCTTTTTCATTTGACAATATTCATTTAAAAGCCCTTATCTCAAACTCCCTTTCTGTTGTATTATGTTATGCTATTAAACCCTAACATACGCTTTCGCTGTCCCACCAAATTTAAAAAACACTTTTTGAAATAAATAGAATCTAATCACTTTTAAAGCGCTCCCGCTGTATTTAAAAATGATGCCTAGTATCTACTATTCGGAGAAAAAAAAACTCAAACTCCCACTCTATTGATTTTTATCCTTTGTCCATTTTTACTCCCGTAACAAACTCTTTTAAAAATATAATTAGATACTAAAACCAGAAAAAGTAATTTTGATAAAATATAATTTGGCCAATTTATTTCGGATCCCTTAATTTGATTAACTTACATACCGATATCTAGACAAACATAGTACTTATTAAAAACGCATAAATAATTATAGTTACGATAAAAAGAAACATGGTGGATAAATTTATGATAACAATAATAATAATAATAATAATAATAATAATAATAATAATAATGCAATAAATAAGAACCTCTAGAGATCGAAAATAAGAGAACGAAAATGCTTTTACTAATGGTGGCAAGATTGATCCAAGTGTTACATAAATTATAGGCCTGATACTAATGGTGTGGTACTTCCCCGGTGTGAGAAACTACCACTTTTACAAATGTGATTTCTGCTTAAAACTATGAACAACACTTCCGCGCACAAACGTGGATCCCCAAAACTAGTTACTGAAGTGTATATATAGAGAAATAAAATGGAAGTTACATGTGAGAAGTGGTGGAGAAAGTGGAGAGAGAAGTGGAAAATTGGGAAGTTGACCAGATCATGGGAAGTTGGGCTTCGTGAACTTAGCTTTGCTTTGCTTCCAATCCGTTGAGCGTGTAGAATTTTGTTGAGAAAATAAAGGAAACTACACCATGTTGTTGGTAACAAATGAGAAAATGTCCTCCATGCCGTTCGTAACAAGTAAAACAAAATATGGGACATAGTGTTAGGGGGTGTGCCGATCGGCACGATGGAAATGGGGGTGTGACGTTCGTCACACTTCTCTTGTGGTGGGCCATGCTGAATGGGCCTTTGGGCTCTTTTCAAATCCTTTTTATATTGTGGACCTTTTTACTTCATGTCTCCTCCATTTTACTTCTTTTCTCGCACAAGTCTTGTTTAATTAAATATCTGCAACACAAAGAAAAATATCAGTGTAATACTAACATAAATTAACATAATTAAAATAAAATAAAGACACAATCTATGCAAATCAAACCGAATATGTGATACAGTTTTGTGTTATCATCTACCACTGATGAAATGATTAGATATGATAGAGCTTTTCAGAACTTCTTTGCTAAAAGCATAGATAGAAGCAAGATGGCTTCCATGATCTATGGAGTTAACATAAATGGAAGTAGAGGTTTATGATACTTAGGACCATCAAAACCAATTGATGAGACTGAGAGTGTAAAACCAAAACCTCTGTCGAAACATTTCGTGCTTGCTGGCACTGAATTGGAATTTCAGAACCAGAAAGTTTAGATTATGTTGCACCACAATCACAGACACAAAAGGAAACTTCTAAACTTGAATATCATGCACAAATTCCACATGATTATGTTGTTGCACAAAAATCCAAAGGTATAAGAACCTCTGGAAAGACTAACAGGAAATGACCCAAAGTGTAGGTACCAAAAGATCATATAATCTATGTTGCAAATATTCTAGACAGTGCCTCTAAGACACCAGTCATTACACTTTGAAAATGGATGATTGCCACACTAGATGGGAAAATGATCCATGTTCCAAGATTTGGAACTTAAATTTAGAAGGATCGTCAGTTGTGTTTGTCAGAACAAGATTAGCTATTGGTCTGCCAACTAATGAAAAATATGAAGGAAGTATATAAGAATTGTCAACATAACTTCTCTATTTCCTCCTTTTATTTTAATTTTGATCTCAAACATCAGAAGATGCTTCGGTCATAAGTATCTTTGATCAGATGGAAACCTTTTGGTTATCCAGAATATGAGAAGATTAAGCGTGTCTCTTAGTAAGTGTAATGATTAACGCGTGTAACCTTCGGTTATCCTTAACCACACGATATCTAAGCTAGATCTTAAATAGTACGTTGTTTCTTGGAATTGATCTATTCATGATTACCTTCATTAATTGCTCCTCATGATTATGTTTTTTTAACTTTAATTGAAGTATTTTTCATTTTACTCTATTTTAAATTCTTTTTCTCAAACTTTGTCTTTAATTATTTTATTCTTGAATCTCTTTTTAATTCTTAATTTTCTCTCTCACTTCAAAACTATATATATTTTATCCTTCTCCTCACGTTTCACTTTCACTCATCACTCGTTTAGAAACACTAAAAACCTTATTCTCTCAAAATTGTTCAATTGATTTCTTCTGCAACCTTCAACTTGTCTTCTTCATTCACCCTCATATTCCTTCATGATGACCAACGAACAACAAGAAGTTTTCAAGTTCACACAAGAAATGGAACTTGCATAAAAATCCATTGTTACCTCAAACGCTCCATCTTAGTCAACTAGTACTCGACCACCCTCATCATCTGTTCCATCACCATTAACCATGCATCCATCTTCATCATCCTCTCCGTCCTTGTTAAAATGTTTTGGGGAGAACCACATCACACATAAAGTTCTTCAAGTTCATTGCAACTTGGTAATAGAAAAGTTATTTGTTCTCAAAGAATTAATGGTTGATTCCAAAAACCTTGCAGAAAATATGTGTGACCTAAAAGAAGAATTAAGCGCTCAAGGATATGAACAATACTTTAATAGGATTTAAGGTCCTGCTTATGAAGATTTAGTCAAGGAATTTTGTAAAATGGATGATTGTGATGATTTACTCATTGTCTCTGATGTGATGGGACAAAGAATCATTATCACTAAAGAATCTATTGCTCAACTTTTGAGACTGAAGTTTCGCCAAGGAAAATGAGTTTATGGATTGGATTTTATGTCAAAATCTGCTAAGAACTCCATCAATCAATTACTATTTAAAGAATATTCTACTGAAAAGAAATATTACAAGAGCAAAGATCTTCTCAACACTCTTAGAGCTTGGCACAAGATTATTTTGAACTACATAAACCTTAGGCGTCCATCTAGCTCTTTTGATTACTTTGACATCAATCAGAAGTTCATGCTGTATTTTTTGTTGACCAAACAGAATATAAATCTTCCCTTAATTTTGTTCAATTATTTAAGGGATTCAATCAGAAAAACAAGAACTACAACTCCAGATAAGAAGATCTCAACCTATATTTTGTGTGGACGTCTTTTGAATTTTTTTTTTTGTAGAAAGTGGTTTAGTAAAGTTCTTGGTTGATGAAGAAAAATTTATAGAATATCTGACTTCAACCCTTGGAGATGACTTCAATGGATACACTCTGAATAATATGAAAATCATTGATGAACTCACTGCCAAGCTTGAGATTGAATCTTTTAAGTATTTCTTTTTCAAAAGATGTCATGTTGCGTATCCTCTCTTCTCAAAGAAATATCTTGTTTCTTGTGTTGCAAATTATGTTAGGATGATGGAAGATGAAGGAAATGATATGTCTATTTTTTATTACACCCAACTATCTACTGAAGAAGTTGAGTGCTCCATCAAAAAAGAAAGAGAAGCTTTAAATCCTCTGATCCAAAAAAGAAAAAGAAGAAGAAGAAGACAAAACTTCTCAAGGACTCTATTCTGGAAGCTGAGAAATGCTTTAGTAAGTCAACTTCTACCACTTTTGTTTATGTTTCTATCCCTAATTCTGTTAATGTTTCATCATCTATTGTCACCAATCCTAGTTCTATTGTCTCCTTCAAATCACCTTCATTTTCTCTACCATTATCCGAACATTTATCATCTAACATTGCTGCTTCAAATCCTTTTACAATATCCTCATTTTCTGATCTCATATCCACCATTCTCATACCCACTTCTAAATCCACCTCAACAACCATTCCCTTAACAAGAAACGTCTATTCAACTACTTCTGATGTTTTTGCATCTTTTTCAATTCCAACTCATCAATCCACTATTAAAACATCTTATTCTATCATGTCTCCAATTTCAAATCATTATGTATCATTCTTAACTGCTCCCATTTCATCAACACCAATCAACACATCCACCTCTCCCATTGTTTCATCTGCTCCAGAATTCCATACAACCCAATCACCTGAGATTCATACAATTCTTCATTTTTCCTTTTTCAATAAAGCATCATTCTCTCTTGATCAACAAACAGTCTTCCTTGACCCTATCTCACCTTCTAACAATGATAATTCTGAAACAATGGTATCTGATCATTATGAAACTTTCGAGATTCCCTTAACTGAACCCTATTCAATGTCAGATCTTCTGGAAATAACTGAAACAGTTCATCCTTTTGAACCCTCTTCCTCTGAATTATCCTTGATTATTTATGAAAAACTAAACCCTAGAACTTTGGATGATTGCATTAACATGTTTAGGGACAAGGATTATAAGAGGATCGCCAAACTCAAAGATAAGGCTAGGAATTGCTCTGCTCACAAAGATCTAAATGCCTCTTGGGCACACTTTGAGAAATGGATGACATCTAAGGTAGAAAATCTATTCAACTTCTCAACAACGTCCATAATGGTGGAAGTTGAGTTAGTTAAACAAAAAGAAGAGGAACTTGAAAGAGTTCATGCCTTTAGAATCATTGCTTAGAAATAGAGGGAAGCATAGGAAAAATCTCTATAGAGTTAAAAAGAACAAGAAGCTAGACAAAGAGCTAAATAAGAAGTGATAGTCAGAGCAGAGAAAGCCAGGTTGGCTGCAAAAGCTGAAAAGAGAGAAACACCCGCTCAAGCTACTATGGTTGTGTCTTCATTTAATCCAAACTTTGCGCGTCTGGACACCGTTATGGAAGAAATAAGAGTGGAACAAAAAGAGGTTCGATAAAACCTTGAAGAACAAAAGAAGGTCAACACTAATGTCCTGAACATGCTGAAACTTACTCTCAAGAAGACCTCTGGCCCAGAACCTTTTCCCTCCAGCTCTTAGACCCCTAGAACTTAATTTGTCTCTGAATCATATAAATTGGTTTTGATTAAGTACTTTATGATCTTTTTAATGTTGTTTTGGTTTCTCTAGTTCTGATGAACTCAACTATGTTTTCAAAGGAATATTAAAGTCTTTTAATCTTATTCTCTTATTTTATCTATGTTTTTCATTTTTTTTTAAAATAATAAAACTTTTTTATTATGACAAAAGGGGGAGTATTTAAAGAGGTAATTTTGATTCTAATTGGTCAAATTCTCTACAAACTCTTCTTACATTCTAACCAATATAAATTGTTGTTTCTTGGTAGAATTGTGTGTGCTTCTCTATTTCAGAATTTTTTAATAAGAATCTGAAGAAAACTAAAGAAAGTTATCTATCTGACTCCTGAAACTAGACTCTAAATGAGTTAGTTCTAAGTCAAGCTCTAATTGGAGAATCTGTAATTTTTCTGAGTAACATTATAAGTTCAAGATCTCAATTAAAAATATGTGTATCAAGAATTAAGACTCTCAAGATCCTTCTATTTGATCTGTTGGAACTGAAGGTGTGAAGAAAACACAAAAAATGGGGGGTTTGAATTGGATTTTCACTTATTGATAAACTCTTCATTTATTATTCAACTTCACGTTGATTCTTGCTTATGAACTTTTGCTTATCAAAGATTGCTTCTAATGATTATATCTAACTTTTGCTTCTGACAAACTGTAGAAATATAGACAAAGAGGCATAAGCAAAAAGTAAAGAACACATGATTTTATCCCGGTTCACTTGATAACCTCAAGCTACTCTAGTCCACCCTTCCGAGGTGATTTCGCCTTAAACTCAAGGTCTTAATCCAATATAATCAAACCAATTACATTTGAACGGGAAACCGCCAGTGACTAACATCTGATGAACCGTTCAGGGATCCATTTCGGATATAACGTTCATGGCACAAGCTTCCTGCAAGTGACTGACATCCACTAAGATTCCATCTTAGTATTTTTAGAGCTACTGAACTAACTGTTCCTTTGAGGAACACAATACCTTCTAAAGTTTCAGACCCAACTGGTCCTTTAGAAGAATTGTTCAAAACCCTCCTAGAGCTTGTGACCTAACCGGTCCTCTAAAAGGAACAAACAATTGTTTGTTTTTACAGAGTTTGCTGTCATACCCCAAAATTTGCCCTCCATCTTCTCAAGATATTTCATACATCCATACTCAAGGATTCCTCAAGAGTTGATCAGACAAACTCTCTCCTAGACAATCAACCCAAACTAGGGTTTGGCAATTCTCAGATCAAGATGGACTTCCAACATCTCCAATGGTCTTCATGACTCCTCATATGCTTCAAAGATTCTCCATGTCAAGTTTCAAGCCTTACAAGTCAAGATTGCTCAAACAATTGCTCAGATGGTTGAAAATCAGTTGTATTGGACAAAAAGTCAACTGTGGTCAACATACAGTCAAACTTCATAATTTTTGGTCAACATCCTCATTTTGAAGCTACATTCATCATTTGATCAAGGGTTGATCATGATTCATCAAGAAAACTCAAGATTTGCTCAAAAGTCAAACTTTCTAAATTAGGGTTTCTAGGTGAAAAGTCAACTGAACTTTGACTGATCATAACTTCTTCATACTTTCTTAGAAATTTTCCCACCACCTCTTGTTTTGAAGGAAATTCAATTCTCTACAACTTCATGTCTCACAAGAATGTCCAAAAAATGCTTCATTTGAGAGGTATGGCCCAAAACATTACAGGTCATTTTCAAAGTCAACAAAAAGTCAACTTTTTGCTTTGAAGATATATTGAGCATGGAAACTCCAATTGAGATGAGACCAAAAAGGTTGGTTAGAGGACTCTTAGAGCTTTTCAAAAAGTCCAAGAACACTCAAAAATGTGAAAAATTGAGCAAGATACACCATTCACAAGTTGGGCAATTTTGAAAGAGTGCACGAAGAGAGATGCTTCTAAAAATCAAAAACTTTGCAAATGGGCTTACTTTTTCTTCATCCAAACTTGTTCCTTATACAATTAGGAATATCCAAGCCCAATGCCACGAATTTTTATTTTATTTTTCTATTTAATTTGGAATTTATTCATTTAAATACAAATTAAATTTAAAAATAAGATATAAAATCAAAATTAAATGCAAACTTGATTTTTCTCTCTTCCTTGATATCCAAGTAACTCAAAAAAGCCAACAAATTTCGAAATTTGGTTGAATATGGCAAGATTGGATTGAAAATTGATCAAAAGATGAAAATTTGATTTTGTACAAAATCAAATATGATTGATTATTGATTAATTCTTTCCCAAAACAACTCTGAATCCTTCTACTATATATACATGATACATACCACACGAATTAGGGTAGAGAATTTGGCTGACGAAACCCTAGCTCAAAGCATAACCCTTATTCTTGCAAAAATTTTCTCAAACTTGTGAAATTCGAATTTTAATTTCTAGCAAGATTCAAGGTGTGCCAGCCATCCAAACGTGCTCAGGAGGTTCCCAGCAAGCAAAAGCATCACTTACTCAAGCCCAGAACTGCCCAGATCGTGCCATACAACTTGCTCCGATTTGGTATATTCTTGATTTTTGATTTCACAAATTCATGCATTGTTAACGTTTCTTGTGTGTTTGTTTGAACTCAGGGCACATATTAGGTCACATCTGGGCCATTACATGCAAGCTCAGACGTGAGAAACACGATATGCCATAGTTAGGGCTTCTCGAGCTGTTTCGATCGAACCGGATCATACAAGCGTTTTCAGAGGAAACCAATATCACCAATGGATTCGTAGGGTCCGATTTAGGGGGGTACCGCTTCCATTTATTTTACGATTCGCAGTTTCGTTTGAGGTCGCCGGAGAAGACGACCGGAGCTAGGGCCCTTGGCGTGGACCGGCGAGGGACTGACGTGGCACGAGGAGAGCTTCTGATTCGTCCATTCAAAATAACTGGGTCCACGACGATCACTGTGTTTGGAATATAACCATGACGCGTCAGCACTTATATTCAATTGATTCGTTTTTAAAACACCGATGTCACTTGTCCGATGGTTAAGGCTTGGCTTTTGGAAAGATGCTCTAACAGTCACGAGTTCGATTCTTGACAGATTTGCTTTCTTTTTTCACAAACCTCATATTTTCTTATTTTTCCATATTTTCATATTTTCTTTATTTAATATTTTGCATTTATTTTAATTCTTTTCATGTTTTTATTTCATGCATTAAAAATCATCAAAATATTTTTTCCTTTTGCATTTATTTCCAGAAAATACTTATTTAATTTATAAAATTAAAAAAATACAATTTTGCATGCATATTTATTTTTATTCATAATTTAGCATTAAAATCAATTTTAATTAGTTTTTAATTATTAAATTGCATCTAAAAAATCCCAAAAAATTATTTTAGCATATTTATGTTATTTCCAGCCTGTCATATTTTTCTCATTCAAAAACTTGCATTTTTACTAACGTTTTCCTCTTATTCGATTTCTCTCGTATTTTCCGATTTCTCATCTTTTCACAGGTTATCTCGTTTCGGACGTTTTCTTTTATCATTTTCATTTTTTTCCAATAATGTAATTGCTCATGGGATGTAATAGTTTAAACTAGGCTTTTATTTTTCGCAAGTTTAAATTATGTATCCCCAAAGCCATGTAATAGCGAGGACATTTATCTTTCCGCATCTTTACATTTCGCATTTTAATTTCCGCACCTATAAACCGCTAGTAATTAGGCGTATGGCAAGATAAAATTGAACATAGCTCACTAATTTCAAGATAAAATATCTGAAATCAACACACCCTTTCACACATGCACCCTTAGGGTAATTCTCTCGTTTTGCGAATTCAAAATGGTCATGTCCTCGAACGTAGAGGTATTCTAGCACCGCTGCCTACAAACAAATCATCATAGTCCCTTCGATACAAAGATCATAGACCCACGATGTCGCCTCCGAATACATGATCTTGACCTCGATTGTCGCCACGAAAATGATGATAGTCCTTCGAATGTGCTAGGATGCCTCCTACAAGTTGCCTTCTATGACCATCCGATGTCCCTTCGAATGTCCCGCTTACATCCAACGAATAGGGTTACCTACCAACTAATGATATGGATAGCGCTATTCTAAAGGAAGGTAAAACAACACGAAAACGACCAATTCTGAGTAGGTAATAAGACTTTTAGTTGCTTGCTCAATCAAAATACTTTTCACACCTTACACTTTTGTCAAAGTTCAAACTCTTTTCAAAATGAAACATTTCCGAACACTTTGTATACATTCCTACATGAATCATTATAAAGTCAAAGCGAAATGCCTTTTTCAAAACATTTTTGTCAAACACACAGAAAGCACAATTTTTAAAGTGATCTAAGAGCAACTAAGAGCCCGTAGATAACTACGGATGGAAAGGGGTGCTAATACCTTCCCTTTTCATAACCTTCTCCTTACTCGAATCTAACGAAGGTCTTTTTTACTTTTACCTTCCCTTAATTGGATAAAAATAAAAGTCGGTGGCGACTCTTGCTATCCGCACATTTGCGATGCAAAAACCTACAAAGTCGTTCACCGTGTTACGTAATCGCGACTACTGCTGGGGACACCCTAAAGAGAGAATGCCTTAGGGATTTCTAGATCACCTTTATTGCTTTCTCTTGACTTGCTTGCTTAATCTTTAAGGGTTGCTTGGGTGTTATATTTGTGGGGATCCTACACCGGATCCGGTTTTTTTAGGTAAGTAGCAATAAATCGTCGCGACTGTTAGACGATATCAAAACGGTCAACATGATGGCTACGTTAGTGTGACACTTTGGATGTCCCGATACTCTTCATTCCCAAGTTGAGGATAGTATTTGGCTTCGTGGTGTCATCAAGCACTAACTAAACTTTTAGAACCTTAATTGACCCATCTTGGCCATTAGAAGGTAGTGAGATGGCGGCTTTGTGTAGACCAAGGTTGGTTGATACTGATGCTACGCTCATTGAGATCCGACTTTGGGATATTTTCGATCGACCACTTGGTAGTCGTATTGAAATAAACGCCTACGAGAAAGATCAATGATTTGAGATTCCTAGAACCCTACTATTATAGGACAGATGAACCAACTCAAACTTTTGGTGGGTAATCACCTATACCTCATGCAAGCCTTAACCCTAGGCTCATTGTGTGAATTGCTTATGTGTGCCAAACATGACATCATGACATCATTTGCATTGCATATCATTTCTAACTATTTCAAGGACCTAGGATTTATCTTTGCTCTGCTTTTGTAGGGATTATGGCTTCTAGAAAGACTATCCGAATCAACTTCATGGGTATACCTTCTCAACTCAAAGAATTGGTTTCGTAAATTCCGACCATGCTCACCATCAAAAGACATGGTTATCTACTTGATTTGGTTACCTTCGGTTTTGAAGAAGATATGATGCATGTCCTATTCCAGTTTTTGATCCGAAACACCATTGCTTTACATTCCCATTATCGGTTGGTTCCTACCTTGAAGAATTCTCTAAGCTACTTGGGGTACCTATTCTTGACCAAATGCCATTCACGGTTTAGAAAAGGTTCCTAAGTATGAAGACATCGCATCTGCCTTACATCTTAAGCGCTCAGACATTGAAGCCAATTGGGAAACAAGAAGTGGAGTTAAGGGTTTACTTGCCAAGTTCCTAATTAAGAAAGCCCGAGAATTCCTCAAAGTTATGAGTTTCCATGCATTCGAAGACATTGTGGCCTTGTTAATCTATGGTTTGGTTCTATTCCCTAACTCGGATCAATTCATAGATGTCAACGCCATCAAGTTGTTCCTTACCCGCAATCCGGTGCCTACTTTACTTGGAGACATCCTACATTCTCTCCACACTCGTACTATCAAAAGACAAGGAACTCTCATGTGTTGTGTGCCGTTACTTTCCAGGTGGTTTATTTCGCACCTTCCTCCATCAGTTTTGAAGAATGAACAAAGGTTGAGATGGTCTCAAAGGCTAATGTCACTCTCTCATTCAGATATCCGTTGGAACCTTTTCTCTCAAAAGGACTTCACCTTCATTGAGCGTTGTGGAGAATTCCCTAATGTACCGCTACTTGGTATAAGGGGAGGTATCACTTACAACCCTTCTCTAGCTCTACGTCAGTTTGGTTTTGCTCGAAAAGATGGTCCACATGATATGCTTCTCCAAGATATTGTGTTCGATTACAACCACGATCTCCAGAATTACCGACGAAGGTTTATACACGCTTGGGGAATGGTAAAGAAGACTGATACCAAGACTTTGGGGCACCAGAACTCCATTCCTTGGGAACCCTACCTCAAATGGGTGAGAGCTCGAGCTCAAAACCTCATGATGCCATTCACGCCTGTTTTACCTGTAATTATGGAACCTGTTGCTATAGGTGACGTACCCTATACTGTTCTCCATCCTGACATGCCTACTGATTTTGAAGACTTGAAGAGATCCTGGATTCAGCCTAAAGAAGAGAGGGATACCTTTGAAGCTCAGTGTTATGCAAGTGAGAAGAAAGTGCTAGAGTTGACTAAGCTACTTCACGAGGAGCGAAGCATCAACGCCTACCTCGGCACCAAGAGGAAGCGCCCATGGGAGACTTAGAGCTTTCGGATTTTTTTTATGCTTTTCTTTTGTTATTGTTTTGAACTATCTTTTGTACTTAAAAAGAAAAAATAATAAGAAGAGTACTAATAAATGTTTGTTCATTGCTTGTTTAACAAATTTAAATATCTAAGGTCCTTGAAAACATTGCATTGCATTCGCATAAACATGGCATATCATAGCATAACATTGCATCACAGGTACATTGAAGATTGGTTTTCTCATTTGCTCGCTATTTATTTTAGCAAATGGCTCTTGAACACTGTCAAAGATCTTCAAGCTCGAATGCTGGCCAAGCAGATGTTCACCAGTTTAGTCCAAGGCCAAGAAGATCTGAAGAAGCTCATCAACAAGAAGAAGAAGGTTGTTGGTCTCCTCAACATGGGTAGACGCTACAATGGGGGTCCTAAAGTGGTCAGTCGGATAGAGCTCTCTGAAGGAAGTGTCCATACTGAGGAGAGTACCAAGGGTGATGAAGATGACCAGCGTGAGCCTAAGAAAGAAGGAGAGGACCGCTCTGACTCTAGCCAATACTCTGATGAAGATGGCAAGTATAAACAACTTGAAGACCGTTTGAACGCTGTGGAAAACCTGAAGATGTCCGGGCTGAGTCTTGTCCCTGGTGTTGTGATTCCTCCTAAGTTCAAAGTTCCTACTTTTGCCAAGTATGATGGCATTTCTTGCCCGAAGCTGCATTTGAAGTCCTATGTTCAGAAAATCAACCCCACATCGATGATGAAAGTTGTGGATGCACTATTTTCAAGAGAGTTTGTCCGGAACCCAGTTGGAATGGTACTATCAGCTAGAGAACGACCGTATCCGTACTTGGAGTAACTTAGCAGATGCTTTCTACAAGCAGTATGAGTACAATGCTGAATTGACACCCACTCGCATGCAACTACAAATCATGTCTATGGGTCGTGATGAGAAGTTCAAGGAGTATGCTCGAAATGGAGAGATCTAGCAGTGAGTTCACCACCCTTGTCCAATAGGGAGTTGGTTGATATGTTTATGGAACACCGACAGCCCATTCTTCAATCATCCGATTGAAACTCTTCATCCGGATTCACCGAAATGATATTGACAAAGAGCGATTGAAGCCGGTATCAAGAGTGGAAAGATTCGTAGAGACATCTTCAAATGAAGAGATCTTTTGGTGCTAAGAAAGAAGCCAATCGTGTATGGTCGAAAAGTCGAGCCAAGACCGATCGCTCAACTGGGGGCGTTGTGATCTCCAATCCTACATCAAGCAACCTCAAGAAGACAACGCGAGCCGTAACGCCACGAAGACGTTTACGAAGATCAACATGCCATTGTCGCAAGCTTTGCAACACATGTTGAAAGCAGAGATTACCTTGAGGATCCTCCTCGAATGTCAATACCTCTCCGAGATACAATCTTAATGCTAAGTGTGCTTACCATTCCAATAGCCCTGGACATAGTACTGATGATTGTTGGGCTATGAAGAACAAGATTCAAGATATGATTGAAGCTAAGCAGATTGAGTTTGATCCTCCTGTTGAGACTCCGAATGTGATCAACGCGCCTATGCCTAACCATGACAAGAGTTCCAATGTTGTTGGTGAGGATACTTATGTGTTCAACATAGATGACTTGACCATTCCTCTGATGATTGTTAAGAAGAATTTGTTACAAGCCGGTGTCAATCCAGGATGCCCAGAGAATTGTCGTTGGTGCCCATCTGCACCTGATGGCTATCCTTGGTTGAGAAGACGTGTTCAATGCATGATGGACAACCGTGAGATACTATTTCTGAAACCTCCTGTGCAGAAGCTGTGTGAAGATATGTCTAAGCTGAAAATCGAAGATGTGAACGAAACTGCACCATCTGTGTGGGATACCTTGGGGCGGCCGAGTGGAAATTATGATTACATGGTGAAGTACACTGTTCCCGAAAGCTACAAAATTCCTATTGAAGACGTTAAAGCAACCGGATGGGGTGACGATTTCCCAGAAGACTATGCTGATGTAAACACTATAAGGATTTCTCTGATCCCGCACTAGAGTGGCACCTCTCATTATTACTTCTCCCAGGACAGTTCCGTATTCCACTGATAAAGCTATTCCTTGGAATTATGGAGCTGATGTTTACTATCATGGCGTCAAGCAAGACCCTCTGACCATTGAAGATCTTACAGTTGAAGCTACCATTCCTGACATTGACAACATCACCGGATCAAGTAAGGTGACCGTAACCGGAAGGGTTTTCTCCGAAATCTCTCCTCCAAAAGACATCGACTCAAAGATTCCAGCTATTCAACCCATTCCCAAGCTAGAGGGAAAGAACCAAAGGACTCATCCCTCAACCGTAAGTACCAAAGGAAGTTGTCAAGACACCTCCAAACAAGAAACGGAGGAAATTCTGAAGATTATCAAAAAGAGTGACTACAATGTTGTGGAACAATTGGGACAAACTCCGTCCAAGATCTCCATGCTTGCTCTGCTCTTGTGCTCCGAGGCTCATGCTAACGCCTTGGTGAAATTTCTGAAGAATGCTCACGTACCGCAAGACACTACCACCGACCAGTTTGAATTTTGTATTGCTAGCCTGGCTGCCAACAACGGCCTAGGCTTCTCTGAATATCCTTCCGAAGACTGCTTTTGATCGACTTGATGTCGAAGGGTTGGTTCTGAGACCCAGTGACATTATTGTGAGAGCTTTTGACGGTTCTAAACGAACGGTGCTTGGAGAGCTCACTCTGCCTGTTAAAGTCGGTTCCCGACTTTTGACTCTACTTTCTTTGTCATGGACATCCGTCCACCTTGCCTACTCGGACGCCCTTGGATACATGGGGCAAGGCCATATTTCTACCCTACATCGGGTTGAAGTACCCGATGAAAGGGAAAGTTATGTGTGGTGAAGAAGAATATATGGTCACCATCTACACCATTCCGATACCTTGAGATGGAAGGTGAATTCTTTGAGACAAGCTTTTGAAACGATCCCGAGTCATGCCTGCTGACTCTCCTGTCACCCCGGTTACACAAGTTCCGCCTAGGATGGCCTCGTTGAAAGATGCTCAAGCCGCTGAAGAAGGAGGTAGTGCTATTTGGGGTCACCGATCTTCCTTTCAAATTTGACAAGACTGGTTTAGGCTTCACCATCAAGGGTCGAAATGATACGAACGTTTGCCAACTTCCTTTCCGTGATCCCAAAGTGGAATTCATGCTATAGAAGACGACAACACCGACTTCGACATCAAGAATCGGATCTTCCCAACCTGCATAATGGCTCAAGAATTGGAAGATCAAGACGCCATACCAATCTCCTTTAGTCAGGAGTAATTGCTCTTGTTTTGTTTTGCTTTTCGTATTTCTTTATGTTTTGAACAATAAACTTTGAAAGCCTAGTGCCTTGTCCGGGGCATCATGGCTCGTTTGCGAGGGTTATTATCTTTCATTTGCGTATTTTCATTTAATAAATTCGTTGGACTTTTGCATTCGATTGTTTGTTTTCTTTCTTTACTTTATCACCCCTTCAAAAAGCTATGTGTTTCTTACACACACTCACGTGATACACTGCAGAATCACTCCGAATCTCGTTAATAACAGCTATGCTATTGCTAAATATGATTTCGATAACCCGATCTACCAAGCTGAAGACGAAAGTGAGGAAGATTGTGAAGTGCCAGGAGAACTTGTCAGATTGCTACAGCAAGAAGAGCGAGTTATACAGCCACACAAAGAGCAGGTTGAGGTTGTGAATTTGGGTACTGACAAAGATAGAAAGGAGATCAAGATAGGAGCGGGTCTTGAGAACAGTGTTAAAGAAAGATTGATTCAGATGCTACGAGACTATATTGAGGTTTTTGCTTGGTCATACGAAGACATGCCAGGTTTGGACATTAATATTGTGGTACACCGATTGCCGACAAAGAAGGTTTTCCAAAGGAAATGTAGGTCTCGATGCGTCCTAAGATGTCGAGAAAATCAAAGCCAAGTTATGAAGCGCTCAACGCCGGTTTCTTAGTCATACTTCCTATCCACAATGGGTTGCAAATGTGGTGCTTGTACCTAAGAAGGATGGCAAGGTACGAATGTGTGTGGACTACAGAGATCTGAACAAAGCGAGTCCGAAAGATGATTTTCCACTTCCTCATATTGATGTTCGTTGACAACACCGCCAAAGATAAGGTTTTCTCCTTCATGGATGGTTTCTCCACAATCGATCAAATGGCTCCTGAAGACATGGAAAAGACTACTTTTGTTACACAATGGGGCACTTTCTGCTACAAGGTTATGCCATTTGGACTGAAGAATGCGGGCGCCACTTATCAGCGTGCTATGGTGACATTATTTCATGACATAATTCATCACGAGATAGAGGTCTATGTCGATTTACATGATAGCTCGATCACGATCAAGAAGAACATCTTGATCATTTGCGTAAACTGTTTGATGTGAAGAAGTACAGACTGAGACTCAATCCTAACAAGTGCACCTTTGGAGTCAGATCCGGAAAACTCCTAGGGTTTGTTGTCAATGGTAAAGGTATTGAGGTTGACCCCGCCAAGGTTAAAGCTATTCAAGAGATGCCGGCTCCCCGCACCGAGAAGGAAGTCAGAGGTTTCTTGGGCCGATTGAACTACATTGTCAGATTCATTGCACATCTAACTGCTACTTGTGAGCCAATCTTCAAGTTACTTAAGAAAGATCAAGTAGTAGAATGGAACCACGATTCCCGATCGCTTTTGACAAAATCAAGGAGTACCTATGTAATCCTCCTATCCCGATGCCGCCCATCAAGAAGACCTCTTATCATGTACTTGACAAGATTAGAGAACTCAATGGGTGTGTGGGCAACATGACGAGTCTAGTCGAAAAGAGCATGCAATATACTACCTTAGCAAAAGTTTACCGATCGTGAAACAAGATACTCACAGCTCGAGAAAACTTGCAACGCTTTGGCTGTCACGACTAAGACAAGATATGTTGACTCACACTACTTTGTTGATTTCAAGATGGATCCGATAAAATACATATTTGAGAAACCAGCTCTCTCCGGAAGAATATCAAGATGGCAAATGATCTTGACCGAATACGATATCTAGTATACTTCCCAGAAAGCGATCAAAGGAAGTGTAGTAGCCGATCATTTGGCTCATCAAGCCGTAGACGACTATCGTCTATGCAGTTCGAATTTCCAGATGAAGATGTTTTACTAGTTACCGATTTCGAAGAACCAGGCCCAGACGAAGGACCTGAACAAGGATCCCGATGGACCATGGTCTTTGATGGAGCCTCAAACGCACTTGGCAATGGCATTGGCGCCATCATTACATCCCCTATAGGCGGACATACGCCTTTCACCGCCAGATTATGTTTCAGTTGCACCAACAACATGGTCGAATATGAAGCGTGCCTCATGGGTATTAAAGCTGCTATTGACTTAAGAATCAAGTTCTTACAAGTGTATGGAGACTCGGCTTTAGTGATCGGTTAGATTAAGGGCGAGTGGGATACGAAACATCCGAATCTTATTTCGAATCGAGAGCATGTTTTGAGTTTGATCCCCTACTTCAAAGAGGTTACTTTCAGTCACATTCCACGAGAAGAGAATCAGTTGGCAGACGCATTAGCTACTATGTCATCTATGTTCAAGGTCAGATGGGACAACGAGGCTCCCTAGATCATCATTGAGAAGTTTGACGAACCAGCATACTGTTACGAGCTTGATACAGAAGAGAAACCTTGGTACTACGACGTGAAGAGGTATCTTGAGACTCAGGAATATCCCGCAGGGGCATCTGTCAATGATAAGAAGTTCTTGAGAAGGTTTGCATCCAAATTCTTCCTCAGCAACGACATCTTATACAAGCGCAACCACGACTTGTGCTTACTCCGTTGTGTAGACCGAAACAGAAGACGTATCATGGAAGAGTTACACGAAGGCGCATTTGGTACCCACTCCAGTGGACATACAATGGCTAAGAAGATTTTGAGAACAGGTTACTATTGGTCCACCATGGAAGCTGATTGTCACCGCTATGCTCGATCTTGTCACAAGTTCCAGATTTATGCCGACAAAGTACACGTACCTCCAGTACCTCTGAATGTTCTAACAGCTCGTTGGCCTTTTGTAATGTGGGGCATTGACATGATCGGAGAAATCAAGCCCACAGCTTCCAATGGATATCGTTTCATCCTTGTGGCAATTGATTACTTTACCAAGTGGGTAGAAGCAGCCTCGTTCACATCTGTTACCAAGAATGTTGTGGCTCGATTCATCAAGCATAATCTTATCTGTCGATATGGCACTCCTGAAAGGATTATCACAGATAACGGCTCTAATCTCAACAACGAGATGATCACCGAACTCTGCATGCAGTTCAAGATCAAGCATCATAATTCTTCTCCTTATCGGCCTAAGATGAATGGCGCAGTGGAAGCCGCCAACAAGAACATTAAGAAGATCATACAGAAGATGACGATGACTTACAAAGATTGGCATGAGATGTTACCATTTTCTCTTCATGGTTATCGCACTACAGTGAGAACGTCAACAGGGGCAACCCCCTTCTCTCTTGTGTACGGAATGGAAGCAGTCCTACCCATTGAGGTTCAGATACCCTCAACCAGAGTCCTCCAGGACACAGAGTTAGGCGAAGACGATTGGATCCAGACTCGCCTTGACCAAATTAACTTGATTGATGAGAAACGACTCGCATCCATCTGCCATGGACAGATCTATCAGAAGCGAATGATAAGAGCATTTAACAAAAAGGTCAAGCACCAAGTCTACCAAGTCGGTGATCTAGTAGTCAAGCGCATCATTCTTCCACAAGGTGATCCCAGGGGCAAATGGACTCCCACCTACGAGGGACCATTTGTAGTCAAGACAGTATTTTCCGGCGGAGCTATGATACTTAGCACCATGGATGGTGAAGACTTCCCACACCCCGTGAACGCAGACATAGTCAAAAAATACTACGCCTGAAGAGACCCGCTAGGTCGACTGACCTAGGCAAAAGTAAGGGCATCCTGGCGAACCAAAAGGGTTCGGGCAAAAGTTAAGGATATATATAAAAGATGTACACCCGTAAAGTCGAAAACCGAAAAGGCGGCTTGGGCAAAAAGGGTATCCCAGACTAAAACCCGAAAGGGCGGTCTAGGAAAAGCTAGGATTTAAGCGCACGACTATGTCTCTTCCAGATCACCGCCTGCACTACTATCAAGATTCAAGATTCAAATGGCGAAGATCAATTCACTCACTTTCTCGACAGAAGGAGATGAGATAATTGAAATATATGAGTACTAGCATAGTTGGAACTTAACGAGATTGCTTCCGCATAGCTTTTTACTTTTCTTGTGTATAAACTACTTGGCCATACGCCACCTTCCAAATAAATGCAGATTCTTTTTCTTTACAATTTTCACTATTGTCGTTTGCAATAAGTCCAACACTTGTTTTGAATGACTATACGCATTTGACAATAAGAATCTATTCACAAACATACGAAAAGTGAACATACAAAAGCAATTACTACAGGCTCCAGGAATTGAGATGACAACAAAGGTCACCAAAAACATTCCCCCGCAGAACATAATCCCCGCAGAGGTGTCACTCACTAAACATCCCCATGGAGTATATGTTAATCCACGAAAGTGATTCCACTCAACCGAGCAATGTTACATCAGCCTCCAAGCAGAACACTTCATCCTCAAATGAGGTATTTATCATCGCAGAATATCTCTCAATAATTCCCTTTCTCCAGCAATGTATCCGCTTGAGACTTGGTCAGATAGTGCATCGGAGAAAATCTACATCTTATATTCCCCCAGTCAGAGATTCCAACGGGCCCCAACCCGGTCTCCCAGCAACCATCAAACACTCTCCAGTGAGATCTGCGCTCAACATCCCCAGTAGAGTGCCTCCTAATTCTTCCCAACAAGGTCTACATACAAGATCCCCAACAGATTCCCTCCCGGACTCTCCCCAGCAAGGTCTATGCATGAGACCTCCAACAACGAGTTTCTCAATCTCTACCCTCCTCAATGGTATCTAGGCCCAAGACTTGGTCAAATAGTGCACCGGAGGAATCAAAGTTTCCTTTCTTCTCAGGGTTTCCGTCCCCAAACAGAAGTCAAAAATCTCCAAGCAGAACATCCGCATCTTCTTCAAGATGGATATGTTTTGAAATACCACAACATCTATCATTCATACATTGCTCATAAAGTCATAATTCATACACATGTCATTCATATACATTGTCATGCATCATACATTGCATAAGACTAACAAATATTCTATCAAAGTTTCTCTTGTTTTTCCAAGATAGGTGAAAGTCACTTCTGACGCAAACAGGTCCAGGATTAAGCCCTGAATCTCGACGGGAAAACTATCTGAAAGACCGCCCCTAGTTGTCCTCCGACAGCTGGTCCAGGATTAAGCCCCGAATCTCGACGGGAAAACTATCTGAACGACCGCCCTCGTTGTCCTCCGACAACGGATCCAGGATTAATACCCGAAGCTAGACGGGAAACCCTATCCGAACGATCACAAGTTATCCTCCGATAACAGGCAGTGGATCCACACCCGATGCACAACAGGGAAGATATCCACATTTTGCCAATTACTACCTCCCTCAGAGTAACCAGCACGAAGATCTATTCTGACCCTCTCTTATTATCAACAGCAACTACAGAGTCTGGCATACGACTCGGTTGCCCTGGATGGCATCTTAAGCCCATCTCCGACTACTTATCAACATTTCTCCGCTTTCGTATCGCGCATATTTGGTTAAAAATCAATACAAACCAGTAAATTCATTCAAAAATGAGCACGAAGTCTAACGTACGACTCCCTCCGGATGGCATCTTAAGCCCATCTCCGTGCTCCTTCCAGAAACGTCTACAGAGCCTAGCGTACGGCTCACTCCCCAGCATCGACCTTTCCGGATGGCATCTCAAGCCCATCTCCGACGATTCTCCTCCTGTCAGCAACCTCGAGTCCAGCGTACGACTCATTCCCAAATAAGTCTCTGCCTTCTCCAAATGGCATCCGAAGCCCATTCCCGCATCATCATCCGACGAGTGCAAATTGTGTATTGAGTGTTCAATCATCTTCTACCTCCGTGTCACGAAAGAAGCGTGTCAATCTAACCTTCCAAAGACAAGAAGATTGAACAGGGCTGTCATACCCCAAAATTTGCCCTCCATCTTCTCAAGATATTTCATACATCCATACTCAAGGATTCCTCAAGAGTTGATCAGACAAACTCTCTCCTAGACAATCAACCCAAACTAGGGTTTGGCAATTCTCAGATCAAGATGGACTTCCAACATCTCCAATGGTCTTCATGCCTCCTCATATGCTTCAAAGATTCTCCATGTCAAGTTTCAAGCCTTACAAGTCAAGATTGCTCAGACAATTGCTCGATGGTTGAAAATCAACAGATTGACAAAAAGTCAACTGTGGTCAACATACAGTCAAACTTCATAATTTTTGGTCAACATCCTCATTTTAAAGCTACATTCATCATTTGATCAAGGGTTGATCATGATTCATCAAGAAAACTCAAGATTTGTCAAAAGTCAAACTTTCTAAATTAGGGTTTCTAGGTGAAAAATCAACTAAACTTTGACTAATCATAACTTCTTCATACTTTCTCAGAAATTTTCCCACCACCTCTTGTTTTGAAGGAAATTCAATTCTCTACAACTTCATGTCTCACAAGAATGTCCAAAAAATGCTTCATTTGAGAGGTATGGCCCAAAACATTACAGGTCATTTTCAAAGTCAACAAAA
This sequence comes from Vicia sativa, assembly GCA_021764765.1. Lineage (NCBI taxonomy): Eukaryota > Viridiplantae > Streptophyta > Magnoliopsida > Fabales > Fabaceae > Vicia > Vicia sativa. Next base: position 96,583,215 of record CM038792.1, on the reverse strand, counting down.
AGTCAACTTTTTGCTTTGAAGATATATTGAGCATGGAAACTTCAATTGAGATGAGACCAAAAAGGTTGGTTAGAGGACTCTTAGAGCTTTTCAAAAAGTCCAAGAACACTCAAAAATGTGAAAAATTGAGCAAGATACACCATTCACAAGTTGGGCAATTTTGAAAGAGTGCACGAAGAGAGATGCTTCTAAAAATCAAAAACTTTGCAAATGGGCTTACTTTTTCTTCATCCAAACTTGTTCCTTATACAATTAGGAATATCCAAGCCCAATGCCACGAATTTTTATTTTATTTTTCTATTTAATTTGGAATTTATTCATTTAAATACAAATTAAATTTAAAAATAAGATATAAAATCAAAATTAAATGCAAACTTGATTTTTCTCTCTTCCTTGAGATCCAAGTAACTCAAAAAAGCCAACAAATTTCGAAATTTGGTTGAATATGGCAAGATTAGATTGAAAATTGATCAAAAGATGAAAATTTGATTTTGTACAAAATCAAATATGATTGATTATTGATTAATTCTTTCCCAAAACAACTCTGAATCCTTCTACTATATATACATGATACATACCACACGAATTAGGGTAGAGAATTTGGCTGACGAAACCCTAGCTCAAAGCATAACCCTTATTCTTGCAAAAATTTTCTCAAACTTGTGAAATTCGAATTTTAATTTCTAGCAAGATTCAAGGTGTGTCAGCCATCCAAACGTGCTCAGGAGGTTCCCAGCAAGCAAAAGCATCACTTACTCAAGCCCAGAACTGCCCAGATCGTGCCATACAACTTGCTCCGATTTGGTATATTCTTGATTTTTGATTTCACAAATTCATGCATTGTTAACGTTTCTTGTGTGTTTGTTTGAACTCAGGGCACATATTAGGTCACATCCGCCATTACATGCAAGCTCAGACGTGAGAAACACGATATGCCATAGTTAGGGCTTCTCGAGCTGTTTCGATCGAACCGGATCATACAAGCGTTTTCAGAGGAAACCAATATCACCAATGGATTCGTAGGGTCCGATTTAGGGGGGTAGGGTACCGCTTTTCCATTTATTTTACGATTTGTGTTTCGTGTTTGAGGTCGCCGGAGAAGATGGAGCTAGGCTCTGCCGTTGATCGTGGACCGGCGAGGGACTGACGTGGCACGAGGAGAGCTTCTGATTCGTCCATTCAAAATAACTGGGGTCCACGCATGCTGACTGTGTTTGGAATATAACCATGACGCGTCAGCACTTATATTCAATTGATTTCGTTTTTTAAAACACCAGATGTCACTTGTCCCAGTGGTTAAGGCTTGGCTTTTGGAAAGATGCTCTAACAGGTCACGAGTTCGATTCAGCCCAGGACCAGATTTGCTTTCTTTTTTCACAAACCTCATATTTTCTTATTTTTCCATATTTTCATATTTTCTTTATTTAATATTTTGCATTTATTTTAATTCTTTTCATGTTTTTATTTCATGCATTAAAAATCATCAAAATATTTTTTCCTTTTGCATTTATTTCCAGAAAATACTTATTTAATTTATAAAATTAAAAAATACAATTTTGCATGCATATTTATTTTTATTCATAATTTAGCATTAAAATCAATTTTAATTAGTTTTTAATTATTAAATTGCATCTAAAAAATCCCAAAAAATTATTTTAGCATATTTATGTTATTTCCAGCCTGTCATATTTTTCTCATTCAAAAACTTGCATTTTTACTAACGTTTTCCTCTTATTCGATTTCTCTCGTATTTTCCGATTTCTCATCTTTTCACAGGTTATCTCGTTTCGGACGTTTTCTTTTATCATTTTCATTTTTTCCAATAATGTAATTGCTCATGGGATGTAATAGTTTAAATTAGGCTTTTATTTTTCGCAAGTTTAAATTATGTATCTGCCCCAAAGCCATGTAATAGCGTAGGACATTTATCTTTCCGCATCTTTACATTTCGCATTTTAATTTCCGCACCCTATAAACTGCTAGTAATTAGGCGTGTATGGCAAGATAAAATTGAACATAGCTCACTAATTTCCAAGATAAAATATCTGAAATCAACACACCCTTTCACACATGCACCCCTTAGGGTAATTCTCTCTCGTTGCCTTTGCGAATTCAAAATGGTCATGTCCCTCGAACGTAGAGGTATTCTAGCACCGTTGCCTACAAACAAATCATCATAGTCCCTTCGATACAAAGATCATAGACCCACGATGTCGCCTCCGAATACATGATCTTGACCCTCGATTGTCGCCTACGAAAAATGATGATAGTCCCTTCGAATGTGCTAGGATGCCTCCTACAAGTTGCCTTCTATGACCATCCGATGTCCCTTCGAATGTCCCGCTTACATCCAACGAATAGGGTTACCTACCAACTAATGGTATGGATAGCGCTATTCTAAAGGAAAGTAAAACAACACGAAAACGACCAATTCTGAGTAGGTAATAAGACTTTTAGTTGCTTGCTCAATCAAAATACTTTTCACACCTTACACTTTTGTCAAAGTTCAAACTCTTTTCAAAACGAAACATTTCCGAACACTTTGTATAAATTCCTACATGAATCATTACAAAGTCAAAGCGAAATGCCTTTTTCAAAACATTTTTGTCAAACACACAGAAAGCACAATTTTTAAAGTGATCTAAGAGCAACTAAGAGCCCGTAGATAACTACGGATGGAAAGGGGTGCTAATACCTTCCCTTTTCATAACCTTCTCCCTTACTCAGAATCTAACAAAGGTCTTTTTCTGTACTTTTACCTTCCCTTAATTGGATAAAAATAAAAGTCGGTGGCGATTCTTGCTATCCGCACATTTGCGATACAAAAAACCTACAAAGTCAGTTCACCGTGTTACATTTACGTACAGTAAAATCCTTCTACACAAGTAGTTGTAAACTCTATTAAGTACATCAGAAGATCCTAATACACACTAAGAATATTAAATTGTATTTTATCTTCAAATGTATGGTCTGATGTTCTTCAAGTTGCTTCTTCACGGACAACTACCCAGAGCACTTGAATGATTGAAGTCTTCTTCTACATAAACTTCTGACAGCTTGTTGATCTTCATATAATATGGAGAATAGCTTCTTCATCTTGATTCACCTTGGAACATTCTAGTCAGCAGCCCTTGTTCTCAAATATCATGAAGAAACACATCATATGTGTGAATTTACAAATTGAATCTTCCATGATTATCTTGTTCTTCTTCTGCATCTTCAAAAGATTTCCTTGCAGCATGTATATTTGAACACCGTGTGAATCGAAGATTTCTTGTTTGAGTTATCAATTAACATGATTCAAGATAACATTTTCTTCATGTTAATCTTGCAGTTGATACTTGATTGATAACCTTGTTGCTTGTGTTTATTAACAATGGCCTTCATTATTGTTGCATTGTGGCATGAAGCAACAAATACTTAAACGATAATGCTCTTCTTTTTATAGCCAGATAATAATACATCCCTTGGCATTTGAAAAAGATAGTCGTTACAAATTATTACTTTCATGTCCTTTTTATATTCCACACTTTACGTTGGTAAGGAGATAGTGCAATAAAGCTTTTTCGTAATATGTACTATTTGTACCATGTTAAAGTTATCTTCTTTCCTTCTACACTTCAGAGGCTTCTGCAAGCATGAGTTTAGAAGTGGAGAATCTAACTTATGGTTTATCAAAACTTTAAGTCTTCAGATCTTTCTCTTCAGAAGCTTCAGCACTTGGTTTTGAAGAACCTTGTATCATAACCAAAAGGTTGAAAGAACTCCAAGTCTTGGAATCTTCAGAACCACGTTCTTCAGAGTCTTCAGCACTTGGTCTTGTAACCTTGTATCGTAACCTAAGTTTAGAAGAACTTCAAGTCTTGGAATCTTCAGAATCACATTCTTCAGAGTCTTTAGTACTTGGTCTTTAGAACCCTTTGTATCATAACCTAAGTTCAGAAGAACTTCAAGTCTTTCGAATCTTCAGAGCTGCGTCTTCAGAGTCTTTAAGCACTTGGTCTTAAGAACCCTTTGTCTTCTGAAACTTGAGTCTTAGGCTTCTTTAAATAAGTCACACTTCTATCTTTAGATCTTCTGACTGGTTTCTTCAGAAGGACGTATCAGAGTAACTTCAAAGCCTTCTGAAGCTTTTCCTTGCTACACGTTCAACAGAACCTTTGTAGCTTAGAAGAGGAACATATTCTCTTATAATGTATTGGCCATGTCATTCATCAGAAGCAGGACCTGTTTGTTTATCTTAAAAATACAACAAACATTAGAGTAACAAAAAATGTTCTCTCAAACATACTCTTTGTTATCATCAAAACTCAGAGACATAATTGCATAACCAAATCTTGTTCTAACAAGAACCAGCGAGAGTTTTTACTCAAATGGTCCTTAGTCAAAAGTTCTGATCTTTACTGTAACACCACATTTCTACCCGGTAATTATAAGAAAAATCAGAGTATAAAATTTTCAACAAACAAATGAGATGCCACATTTTCAACTTAGAACAACTTCATATAACCATAATTAATTCAAATACATAACACTGGTTCAGATAAACTGATAACAACCTGATTTATTCTTTTTGAAAGTAAAACAAATTTTATTATAAAAATTATTTAATAACAACAAATTAAAATTAAACTACTAAAACAATAACAACAATTAAACAATAATTGTTCATCCCCCCGAGTGCTACGTATCAGAGCAACTAAACCGACTTGGACTAACAACGACTAAATTTCTCCAAAGTTTTGGCATCAAACACAACTACAAGCTAAAACAAACCATCCTAAGGTACTAGCAACATGGGTAATCAAACAAAAACAACATTTACCACAACATTCAACAAGTTCCATGGATTTTCAAGTTTTAAATTGAGATTTCAACAACAACAAAACACCAAAACAATGGCAAAACTATAAACCTCATCCCACATATTATCCATCATGTATCCCGTTATAGAGTTAAAACCCCACCCTTACCTCTTTGATGGAAGCTCTAAACTTTGATCAGTTTTCCGGAACTTGGCTCTAGCAATTTTCTTTGTTCTTGCCTCTTCTCCAAACCCTAGCCCTCTTTCTCTTCTCCTCTCTATTTCTCTTCTCCTATCTATTTCTCTTCTCCTCCACTCATAAACACCCATTTACTTTCTTTTATAATCTGACCAATAATAATAATAATACTATTCTATTTATTTATCTTACTAACTCATCATAATGGACCTAACAAATAACACCTCCTTATTACTTTGTGATACCACAATTAAAGCCCAACTCAATTTAATAAAATAGTCCATTATTATTAATAATATTATTTCTAATATTATTTCTTCAACGTATCAACTTAATTAATTCTCCGACTAACCGAATCGAATCCTACTTCGACTTAATAATCCAAATACGTTTCCCAAAATAATAACGACAAATCCGATTGATTCTCGAACTTCGAGTAAATCTAATAATCAAATCCTTAAATAATCTAATAAATCAATTAATTAAATTTGGGCGTTACATTTACTAAGTTTGTGATTCAGGGGGAGTATCAATATAAAGGTTAATTATTCCTTACCTTTATTATTTCTACTTTATTCTGATTTCGTGCAAAATTTTGTCATCAAAATACATGGTTTTGTCATCATCAAAAGGGGGAGATTTTTAGAGCAAGATTTGATTCTGCAATTATTTCTAAGTTTTGATGATAACAAAGAGTATGTTTGTGTGAGTTTTAAGGTTTATTAAGTAAACTTTATCACAATATAGATGAAGATGTATTTATGTATGTATCCTAATGGAAACAAAGGAAACATATTCTATAACATGTTATAGGACAAAATTGTTTTGTTGCTAAAAATGGAGTCTTCCATTAGAGATAATATGTATCTAAAGGAGCCAGTGGGAGTGATATAGAACTTGAAGAAATTCAAGAACCATAAAATACATATCTTTATGAGAATGGAATATGATCCAATTCAACAAGGGAGTTGTTGTTGGACAATTGGTTCGCGTTGCACAAGATTCTATAAATGTATGTAAGTTGTCTATATCCATTTATGAATTGAGGAAAACTTCTTAGAATTAAACTCTTTCATTAATAAAGTTTTGTGAAAACTTGGATTAATAAATGTCAAATTTAAACCTTATGCATTCAAGAAGGTTAGTGGGAGTATTTGCATTAATCTAGTATAGTATGTAAGCGACATACTGACCATCAAAACAAATTCCCTGCAATGCCAATGTAGGACATGGTTAAGGAAATGGTTTTGATAAAATGCTTAGGAGAGATTTCCTAAAAGGTTAGGAATCAAAATCTATAGAGATAGATGGCTGATGAATCTCAATCCTAGCACAAGTACATATTTCGACGAAGTATTGAGATACCTAATATGCATAAATCTCACATTAAGATTATTACATGTATGGTAAAATGGTTTGTCTAATGGACAATGTCTTATCTCATTGGATGAGGAAAATGACACCATGATATGTACTGCACTAGATACGCAATATGCTATGAGCATAAACAATAAGTACCAAAATAATTAAAGTGTTAATCAGTAGATCCCTATCAAGAAGGTCTATGAGTACCTTAAAGGACCTGGTGTTCCTTTTCTCAAATGTAGATGGGAATAATAATTGTAAATGAGTTACAATGATTTTATTCCAAAATTTATGAACATATTCATATCACAGTGTAAATTAAATATTATGCTTAGATGGAAATTGTATAAGTTGAAAGGAGTTTTCAGATAATTGTCATTTATAGTACAAAGGTCAAATATATGATTTGGATCACTTTGATAATTTTTGGGAAGAAAATTGTGTTTCTTGTATTGCAGATCCTATTGATCTCATTCCCGATGATAATGGGTTAATCTTGCAAGTTCATAATACTAGATCTCACTAGTGATTTATGTATATATATTTTGACACTTCAATTTATTTCGATAGAAGATCGAAAGTTGAAATTGGAAGAGGTGTATATTACCAAGAGGAAAGAGTTTCTTATGCCCTAATAAAGTATCATGCTTAGATGATGCTTGATTCACATGATGAGCAACTAGATATTAAATTAATATCTGATTGGCTTTAGTGCTAGTGGGAGATTGTTGGAGTAAGCTCTAATAGCCAATCAATATTGACTTAATATGCTTTTGTATCATGACTTTGATATATGTTATTTGTTAATACATATAATTGTTAGGCCTCATATTTATTATGTTATTTGTATATGACATAATAAAGTCCTTAGAGTACTTAGTCTATTAATGATCTATTAAGTGTGACTTAATTGTGAGAGCTCATTAAACATAAGGACATTATTCTTAAAGTATCCGTAGTCAAGCTTTACTATCAAATGGGACAACAGTAACGCATAGAGACTATTACGTGAGTAAAGTGATGACTGTATCTCATAAGTCATGGATATGAGATATCAAGTCCTCACATAGGTATAATATTTATACTGGATTGACCCGCCATGAGAATACTACATAGTTTGTTATGTAAGTGTCATAAGTTATTCTCATAGTGATAGTGGTGTATACGACCATTCGACCCGAAACCACTATGGACCCTAGATGTGGAGTCGAGTACTTTATTATCAATCAAACATTGTATGTAACAAGATGACCATAAAAATGGTTGATGGGTACTTTATAAATCATGATGAGGGACATGAGTGGCCTAGAAGGAATTTGCCCCTCCTACATATACGGGAGTAATATCAGTGGGACCCTTGATAGAGTATGATTGTAAAATGCATGGTCGTGCTCAAATAAGTCAACATGAGATATTGAGCTTATTTGTTATTATCGGGGATCAAGAAATAAAATATTGAACTATACGAGGGTGACACATTCTATAGATATAAGGGCAAAAGGATAATTATACACATAAAGGTTATGTCAGGGTAATTATAGATATAAGGGCAAAAGGATAATTATACACATAATCATTATCACATAAAGGTTATGTCAGATCACATGACATTCTCGTTACTTGGGTAGCAATTATGTGTTGCTAGATACCGCTCATTGTTTATAATATTAAATAGGTGATTTAATATTATTGCCAATGTTACGGGAACCTACAGGGTCACACGCATAGAGTACTTATAGTGGAATGGATGATTAAATTAAATGTGATTTAATTTAATTATGTATTAATATTGATTAAATTGTTTAATACATTGACACATATAATTTATTTGATTAAATATGATTTAATTAAATAAATGGGAATTGACAGTTGATTAAATTAAATATGATTTAATTAATAGTTTATTTTATTTAATTAAAAGAGTTTGATTAAATAGAAATAATAATTATTTAATTAAATAGTTTAATTAGATAATATTGGGCTTGTTTTAGAAAAAGCCCAAATTAAGAGCATTAGGGTTTTAGAAGCTCTATATAAATAGAGAAGCTTTTTCCCCTTGTTAATGTTATTTGTCAATTCTCAAGAGAACAAGAAACAGCTAGCACCGCCTTCCACTTTGCACTCGCGTGGACTACGTAGTGACGCCGGTATCTTCCGCCGTTCGTGATTGTAAGAGAAAGCACGCTTCAAGAGGTAACTCTTGAATCCTTATTTCGGTGAGTTTTGATTTGTGATTAATGATTTAATCAAGATCCGTTCATCGGGATTATTCCGTTAAGAGGATAAATTTATTTAAAAAAACCTCTTAGATCCCAACAATTTTGTCCCCCAGGTTCTCTCAAGCTACCTTAAAATTGATAATTCCAAATGTACCCTTCAACGGTCACATCTTATGGCCGGCTCTATATAAAGGCTTGAAGACTTGAAGAAAATGCTGCTAATTATTACGCGAAAACGCTCATAAATTCTATGTAAATTTTTTTATATTTTATTAAGTCATTGTGCTAAAAACCTATTTACATATTCATCTTGTGTAGAAGAAATTTACTACTAAACAAAACTTGTATTCAAACAATTGTTTGATTGTTCCTTAAGAGACTAGTTAGGTCAGTATTCTTGAGAAGTCTAGGACTAGTGTGTCTTAGAGGTTGATAGTGAAGTCACATACAGTTGGTGTGTGCAGTTATTCGTCACATACATTTTGTGTGTGCAAGTGTAATAATTTTTTTGATTATTGGATTAAGACCTCGTTGGAGAGAGGTGAAATCACTTGGAAGGGTGGACTAGAGTAGCTTAACGTTATCAAGTGAACTAGTATAAAAATCTTGTGTTCATATCTATTTTCCAATCTTCTCTACCTTATATCAAAAGTGAAGTAAATTTCAAAGGGGATTATTTTCAAAGAAGGGTATAAAAACCCAATTTAAACCCCCTTTCTTGTGTTATTGACACCTTCAGTTTACACCTTGGAATTAATTTATTCATATATTGAAGGTTGAAGAGGTTGGAAAACACTTGGATCGAAAATAGGACAATTCCTGGCACCTTCAAGATTGTTCTTGGGAGCCTGAAAGCGAATGCTATTTTCTTGTAACTCACCTGTAATCTCTTGTAACAACTTTCTGAGTATAATGAATTATAGAGTTGCTCTCTCCCCTTTAGTACATTGTTTGATCGAATTGGGTAAAAAAACATTCGTATTTTTCTCGCCTTATTCTGTTATATTATCTTTGTATGAATAATTGTTGTTTTAGACCATTTATTTTGGTTTCTACTATTATTTCCCTCACAAATTTATATTGAATTTTTTTGTAAATAACAACAAGATTCTCAACAAGTGGTGTGGTGAGCATGGATCAAAGAGATATTGAGCACCATATGCAGATGAGGGATCAAGAAATATTTCGGTAACAAAGAATTTGAGTTGTGGAAAATTATGATGCAGACAATTTTAATTCAAGAGAAGTGTATTGATGCTTTGAAGCGTGAAGCATTGATACTTGCAGATCTTACACAGGTACTGAAGACCGAGAAGATGGATAAGGCCAGAAGTGTCATTATCTTGTGCCTCTGGGATAAAGTTCTATGAGATGTCTCTAGAGACCAATTTGCGGCTGCTATGTGGGAAAAACTTGAATAACTATATATAGCAGTCTTTGGCTCATAGGTTGTGTCTAAAACAACAACTTCATTCATTCTGAATGGTGGAGTAAAAATCCATAGTTGAACAACTTAGAAATTTTCACAAGATTATCGATGATCTTAAGAATATTGAAGTGAAGATTGATGATGAGGACAAGGCTTGGCTCTTGTTGAGTTCATTACTAAGATCCTTTGAACATTTTAAGGATGCCCTTCTTTATGGTAAGGAAGGTACTATTAATTTGGATGAAGTTCAAACGACAATGAACTCCAAAAAAAAAATTCAAAGTCGAAATATTTGAAGATTGAAGATAGTGGTGAAGGCTCAAATGTATCAATAGGAGGAGGTAAGCGTAAAGGGATGTCAAAATCAAAGAGGTATGACAAGTCAAAGGTAAAATGTTTTAATTGTTAGAAAATCAGTCACTTTAAAAGGGATTATTATGAGAGAAAGGTCTATATAGATTATGTTCAAGCTGCAGTTGCGTTGGGTGACAAAAGTTATAAGGATGAAGATGTACTAGTAGTATCGTGTTTGAAAATTGAAAATAGTTGGGTCATTAACTCAGGTTTCTCTTATCACATATGTCCAAGAATAAAATACTTTTAAATTTTGAAGATGGTTAAAGGTGTAGTTGTTTGCCTTGGTGATGATAAGGCTTACAAGGTTCATGGTATTTGTAAAGTCAGACTTAAAATGTTTGATGATCGTGACTTCTTATTCACAGTGCAAGGTATATTCCAGAACTCAAGCGAAATTTGTTATCTATAAGTATTTTGATGATCAAGGTTATTATACTAGAGTTGAACATGGAGTTTTGAAGATTTCGGGTGATGGATTGATTATTGTTAAAGCGTCTAAAATATGTGGTTTTCATATTTTAGAAGGTTTAAATGTTGTTATTAATTCATCATTAACTAGTGTAGGCTTTCATGACAAGGGAGAACTATGACATTTGGGTTTAATGCGTTATGAATGCCTTGAGAAAGTTTCAGAGGAGTATAATCAATTTTGCATAAATCAAGGGATTAAAATGCATGTTTCCGCCGAGTTGTTATTGAGTTTTTGGGGAAGAGTTGAGGTTAAAAAAACTTACTTGGTTGATAGATAATTTCTTCAGAAGAAGAATAGTGAAAACTAAGGGAGAAACCTGGTAGAAACTATAATGGAGAATACTCAGTTTGAGGTGAAGTTTCCTACTATGGATACTAGTAGTAGTAAGGGAAAACCTACAGAGATCTCTGATTATCATTAACTCATGATAAGGTAAGGAGAGTTATTGTAGCATCTCAAAGGGACAATTACGCTAGCCTTGGATATCATGTTTTTAATGTGGTTAAAAGAAGAAAAACTTTCAAAGAGGCATTTGAAAATAGGTGAAGTCAATGGTGGTTGAAAATCATACTTGTAGGCTTGTTAAATTACCTAAGCATAAAAAGTTAATTTGAAACAAGTGGAGAGATCAAGGTTCAAGGATTGTTTGAATTTAATCAAGGTTATAGATTAAGAGTTTCAACCTGGTAGAGAGCACCGATGTTGTTATTGATTAAATTGGTATCAACACGATTTAAAGTTAAGGTGAAGATTGTTGTAATATACTTTAAGACCTTTTTTGATGAAAAGAAAGAAAACATGTTTTTAGATTTCCAAAAATCAGAAATCCGAAAACTAATTTGGTCCGAGCAATTTACGAGTATGGATTCGGCTGGTTCGGTTCATTGATCCATTCATTAGTGTTATACTATTTTATATTAATTTGGATATCATATAAATTAATATAAAAAGATATTATAAGATATATATTTATAATATTTTAAAAGATATTATAAGATATATGTTTATAATAGTCTAAGAGATATTATAAGATATTTATAATATTTATAATAGTCTATGGTATTCCATAGTAACCTCTTGAAAATTTGTGTTATAAAAAAGGTATTATTTGCAAAAGATGAATGGGATGATAAAAGTTGCTTTTATGATTTTTGTTTGACAAGACTTCAAGAGCCTCGTGCATACTTATCTACCAAGTGCAACGCGGAATCAAAACCTCATAGTTCGTGGTAAAAATAATAAAACTTTCTTTGTTTTAGTTAATTTTAATGAAAAGACATGTTGTCGTATTCGAGTGGAAAACTCACTTACTACCCACAATTATGAGGAAGGAGAATTTGCATCATCTTGATATGGAGATTTTTTCTTGGATTCAACCAACAAAGACATTTTCAACATTCAAGTGGAAAATTTAAATCACTTCACAAAATATTGTATAAGTATAGTGGTTTGCCTCACTACAAGAATCAACTAACGTCTAATCTTTGAGAAAATGTTTTAAAAGAAAAAGTGCACAAATTACACAAAAGATTTGAATGAGTTTGGTTTTTTTTTTTAGTCTTTTGAAGAGAGTTTTTATATGCTTATGATGTCTTAGCATTTATTAGAAAAAATATTTTAAAAATAACTTGACAAAGTCAAGGTTTATTGTGAAAGAGGTTTCAAGTTTGAAAACAAGAAGATTTTGAAATAGGGAGAATAATTTGAAGATTAAAGAAGAGGAGGATATGAAGAGACTATCCTAGAGTATAAAAGTAAATTGCGAGAAATAAATGGTCTTATTGTAAGGTAGCCCAAGAATAAGCCTTTGTGTGTGCATTTGAATAAACCAAAATGAAGCGAGTCTTTTAGCATTAGTCAAAGACATGGTCTAAGACATGTTCGGGAGACATGGTCTAAGACGTGTTTGAAAGACGTGTTCTAAGACATGTTTAGAAGACATGGTCTAAAACATGTTATGAAGACACGGACTAAAAGACACGGTCTAAGGCATCGTCTAAATACATGGTCTAAAAGACATGTTCTAAGACATGTTCAAAAGACATGGTCAGTGAGGAATTGGTCCAGGTGCTGAACTCTCTGATGACATTATGTTATGCGCCTTTTGGTGGCGCGATTCTAGTTTCTAGAAGAACCATGTATTAGTTCGGATGTTTGATGCAAGTCATCAAGACAGTGACTAAACACGTTCTATTTCCTCATAATATTCTGATAACAATCCATGTTCCGAGAGAAAGACCAGGTATTTCTAGTCAAACGCTGATGAGTCCTCAATGGAGAAGTATTCCCTCTCTATGTTACTTTGTGTACTGCAGAATTCATTTTGTGAGTCTTGGGCTCATGGGGAGACTAGTAAGCTAATGGAATTTTGAGTATTAACAGATTCGTGGGGAGCTGTTAAGCTTTATTGAAATTGCATTTCATGGTGATTACCATGTATGAATTGTTCTATCAAAATACATGGTTTTGTCATCATAAAAAAGGGGGAGATTGTGACAACAAAGTTGGTTCTACATCTAGCTTGATATTTTGATGATAAAGTTACACGATATCTTTAAGAAAAATTGTGTACTCTAACACGTTATTGTCTAGTGTGTGGGTTTTTCTATACATGTTCTGACTCTGGTAAGAAGATGTATGACGTCACCAGGTTCTGAACTCAACACTCTGAAAGAATAGTTTTGGTGTGTTACAAGTTAAGTCAAGATTAAGGAATGAGTCTCATGCAACAGTTCTAAGAACATTAGTAAAAGAGCTTCTGATCGTAACTTATTCAAGGAAGCTACGGAGGCCTTCTAAAGATTTACTTATGATGTTCCAAGTTTTGAAGATGCTAAAGAAAAGGTTTTTTTGAACGAGTTTTGAAGATCTGAAGACACTCTTATGAAGACCAAGTATTGAAGATTGAGAAGGAAAAAGTTCTCTGAACAAGCTCTGAAAGGTTCTAAAGACTTTTGTTGTGGAAGATACTAGTTTTGATCCTTCTACAACATGCTTCATCAACCAATATATCAGAAGCCTATGAAGAAATAGAAGACAAAAATCAAGGCTAAGGGATTGTGTGTGATGGTGAGTATAAAATTATGTTGTGACCTTTACTCTCTAGAGTGGCCCAAGGACAAACCTTTTTGTATTATTGTATACTAGTCTCACCATGACCGTTGGGAACAATACATATGTATTTGTATTTCCTATTCTACCATCCAAACAATCTCTTCTTTTCAGCTATAAATGAAGTACTTAGAAGAATTTGAAATCAACGAATTAGTTCAACAAAACTACACTAAACTGATGCACAAAAAGTCTGTAGAGAAACTTTTGTATAATTTTGTAAATAAGCAAGAAGTTGTTGCTCGTATATTGCTATCACACTTTGTGTTGTTGTACTTAAACATTGTGTAATTTGCTTTTGTAGAAACATCTTTGTATACACATCTTTGTAATCAACTATTGTTGATAGATTCCTTGAGAGACATTGTCTAGTCTGAATTCTTAAGAAGACTTTGGTTGCAGTCATAGTGATTTGCAATAAGGATTAGTGGACTTATTGGGGGTTCCAATTGGGTTGATTGGACTTATTATGGCTGTATGTAATCTGGTTGATTATAGTTGATTGAATCCTTGTGTATAAGACAAATCACCCCGCGGGATGGACTGAAGTAACTTAGTTAACAGTGAACCAAGATAAAAATAATCGTGTTCATATATTTTTATTCATTTGTTATCTTTGTGTTTTCGAGTTGCAAAAAGATTATATTTGGTGCAACTCAATTCAACCCCTATTTCTTGTGTTTCTCGCACCTTCATTCCATTCCCTGAAAGTATGTAATATTTGAACTCGTCATTTACTAGAGAGAAGCTATTTAATATTGTAAAGAATCGTGACATGATGATGTCAAACATTAACATAGTTAGAGTCAAAATAACACGTCAGGTCTTTGATGGCAAAGTTATAAACAAACCATGATATAATGTCATCAACTTAGAATGAAGGTTGTTGGAATAACCAATGTTATCTGGAAAATCGTGAACCCAAACACCATCACCATTTTGAACTAATCCACCAAAAAATGAGAAGACGAGATTACCGAGAATACTACCATCAATATTCAAAATCATATTACTACCTTTTATGCATTTCACGTGATCGTTCTCGTTGGATGAGACATATTATGCTTAAGAAAACATTTAGCTAACATATTAGCATAGTTCACTGTAATGGTTTTAAATTATATGAATATCAAATTCATTCGCAACACACAATTTGTTTCTAGTGTGTTACAACCACTAGTAAGTAGCCAAAAAGATTGAGCCAACATCGATGTCATGTCTAATCCAATCATATAAACTATCCCCTCAAAAGAATAATGGGTTCAAGAAGCCAGTTGATTTCCAAAAGCGAGTAGAAAATTCACAGCCTCTTAGGTAGTGTAGATTTGTCTCAGCATACTGATTTCATGTAGAACTGAGATTCGTCTTGAGCATACCATGATGACACAATATTGATCTCGTAGGAAGGTACTTATGTAAATCAATCCAAATAAAGAGTTTCACCTTCTGAACAAATTCAAGTCTGTTGAGCTATATATAACCACCCTGAGCAATATAGATATCATTTAAACTTCCCTTATAGGTTAAACGACCAAACACCATATAAATCAAACAAATGGGAAGTGTTTCCCGACGATCACAAATATCGTCCATGTAAACATCATTCACACATATTTCCAGATCGTGTATATCTACATAGAGAACATGCTCTGCTAATTTCCCTACTTCAGACCAATTGAAGAACTAAAAAAAGGAGTTTTCATCCCCTATATATATATATATATATATATATATATATATATATATATATATATATATATATATATATATATATATATATATATATATATATATATATATATATATATATATATATATCCATGTTTAAGAGCAAAGAGAGTTTTCATAGTTAAATTCGATGTAATTGAACTTTGTTTCTTTTTCATATTAAGGAATATTTTCTCACCGATGCATTTATGCTTTAAATTTTGGACTCATATAGAATCAAAATTTTAGTGGAGACCCCAAATCAGCCTATCAAACCTTTCTTGTTTTCTGAATTTCAAGTCCACCCAATTTCTCGAACTTGTGATTTTATTCCAACCAACGAGATGCACACCCGAATTTAAATTTGCTTTCTCCATAAAATACCAAATTATCCTATTAATAACAGCAAAAGTTGTTTGAGGTAGTCAATCCACCTACATATAATAATTTTGAATGAAGTTGAAGACATATCTACCTAGAGTCAAATGATCAACTTTATTTAATAATTAATGCTATCAAAATACTAATCTCTGATTGATTTTCTCTAAAAACTCAGTTTTTGCATTAAAAGAACATAGAGAAGCTTAAATATTTCTCTAGAATATGATCTCACTTGATACATGTGCCAGAGAAAATTAAATCTATTTTATATTATTTTAGTAGTAGCCGGACATGTTAAAATTAGTGTTTAACTAACTATAAAAAAATATATTAATTATTTTTTATTAGGATACTTAAGATAAAATTGACCAAAAAAATAAATTATATATTTTTTATAATATTTTAAAAAATTTGTTTATGAATAGTGTTATTTGAATATCCAAAATTTGACATCGTATGCGAAACCGTATATCAATCATATATTAATGTTTCTATCTCTCTCATATATTTTTCATTTTATACACTTACATAAATTCCAATAATATACTACAACACCTAAAATTTACACTACACATATTTTTGATATTTAAATTTAGGTGTAAAAAAATATAATTTCTCCCTGTTTATTGTGTTCATATATATCAACTTGTACGTACCCTCTTCCACTTTCTTATAAATGAATGGAACAGAAAATTGACTTTAACAGTAAAATAAATCCAATAGATGTAAAAAAATGGTTGAGATCTTCTTGTCTTTTATTGTAGCATTGTTAGGTATATATAGACATCTATCGATGTGTTGAGTCGTGTTCAAAGATGAGTAGTCATCAATTATAGTTTGCCAGAGCCAATATTAAATGCCACCATTCTCTGAGTTCCTGATCATCTTTTAACTCTCAGCCTGTAACAAACAGAAAGCAAAATGATATGTCACGTGCAACTTGCAGGATTACATATTTTCAATGTAAAGGAAAAATATATGTTACTTCGACTTGTTTCTAGGTAACACACTTAGCTCAAAATCATGTAGATTAAAACAAAACTTATAAAATATGTATTGAGAAAAACACTGCCGTCGTGTGTTCACTTTGCTATATATTTAAAAGACAAAACTTAAATTTTTTAGATGTAATTTTTATTATTTCTTAATAAAAATATGATATGTATATTTAAATATTATGTAAAAAATAAAAATAAAAATAATTTATATATGTGTAAAAGGAAATTATATATTTATTATATTTTTATTAAAAAATAATAAGAATTACATCTAAAATAACTATCTAAATTTTATTTTATATATATATATATATATATATATATATATATATATATATATATATATATATATATATATATATATATATATATATATATATATATATATATATATATATATATATATATATATATATATATATATATATATATATATATATATATACACACAGTTAAGCCATGATTTTAAAAAAAAAAAATTAATACTTTGAAAAACATTTTGCTATTTAATTGAAGTATTCAAAATCAAAACACCACCATCTTAAAAGGAGCCTAAGTATATCCCAAATAAGCATAATATATGGGTTCTCCCTTGCTAAGCATCTTGTAGAGATATGAGAGGTCTTTCTAAGATAGATAAGATGAACCCACAAAAAGGAAAAAGGAAATTAACTTTAGAGTGTCTCCACGCCTATATATATCATTCTTCACACTAAGAAGATCATAGAACAAAGAATCTTTATGAAAAAGAAAAGTCTTCACCATCTAAGATCCCAAGAAACCCCTCCTTCCTCCTCACTATATCACTTACTAACCCTTTTTTGAAACTGAGAAATGATATAAAGTCTATGAAATCCAACATTAAGAGGTATAATCTATATCCAAGGATCTCCTTATAAAATTGTATGAATACCTAAACCAACCTTCCTAACTAATCATATTTAAGTCAATTTGAAAGATCATCTATTTTTGAGTCAAGAATGGACACACCTTTCCACCTAGATGAAATAGAGCGAAACCCCTTGACCAACCCTTGCACAAAGAAGAAATAAAATGGGCATAATTCTAGAAAAATAGAAGATCAAAACAAAGAAGTACACGATAAAATTCTTCATCTCCATTTAGATAACAAGGCTAGATTAACTTTCCAAAGATCTCTAATACCTAAATCCCTATTCTTCTTAGGTTTACACACTTCATGCCACCTTACCCAAGAAATGTTGGAATCACCTTTCAAACCTCCTAATACAACCTCCTCGATATCTTGACTAAATTCTTCCATACTTTTACTAGCAGTTTAAAAATAGAGAGAAAGAAAACATGA
Organism: Vicia sativa; assembly: GCA_021764765.1. NCBI lineage: Eukaryota > Viridiplantae > Streptophyta > Magnoliopsida > Fabales > Fabaceae > Vicia > Vicia sativa. The sequence continues at coordinate 96,564,849 of CM038792.1, read as the reverse complement.
AGGGCATCGAGGATTGAATCAAGAAAAATATCTCCCATAAGATTGACATATCAGTGATTCCAAGAATGAATTTTCTTTCAAATCAGGTTAATTAACAATTTTCAAGTAGCTTCCAACTGAGTGTTAGCTCTTACTGTAAACCTTAAATACCTAAACAGGGGACTCAATTTTGCAACGAAGAAAATCTCAAGCTAACTCTAAAAAAGGAGGGTCAACATTAATCTCAAGCAAGATACTCTTATGAAAACTACCCCAAGGCCGGACGTTAACTCAAAACCCCTTAGAATCTCTTTGATAGTCCATAGATTCTTGATTGAAGGATCATACGAGGTTTAGGTATAGGAACCAACATACTAGAGATGAGAGACTCAAAAATTAGGTGAACCAACTTTAAACTTAGAAAAAAGACTACGCTCAGAAGCTATCGTAATCAACCCACTAAGGCTTTCTTCCACTAAAAGGAAAATAAAATGAGTAAGGGGATCTCCTTTCTCCACCCTTTTTGATCTTAATCTCCTAAGTTGGGGAGCAATTAACCAACACCCAGATTACCTAATATACACACAGACACGAATTCAGGATCAACACTTAACATTAAAGTCAAATCTAATCAACATATAATTTAGAACACTCTAACTAGCTGAGTCACAAGCTTTCTCAAAGCCAACTTTAAAGATGATACAAGTCTTTATGTCGTGTCTCGCCAAATCAATCACCTCATTAACGAAAACAACTCTGTCAACCAATATTCTTCCTTTTAAGAAAGCTGACTGATTGAGTGAGATTAATTTGTCCATAAATAACCACAACCTTTATGCCAAAATTTTGTCTACAAACTTATAAAGAGATCCCATAAGGGAGATATGCCAAGTCACCCAGGAAAAAATGATTCTTAATCTTTGGGATAAGAGTCACACAGTATGAGGCAAAACTATGGGATAAAGATGCAAGGCTATGGAATTGGAGAACAAGATACCCATATCTTCCTCATCAAATTCTTGAAAAATAAGGTACACTTATCTCCTCATAAAATTTTAAAACCCATTGAAAAATCAAAGTTAAATTCATCAAAACTTAGATTCTTATTTCCATCACACTAAGACAAAACCTCATCATATTTTTCATGGATGAAAGAAAATGTCAAGAATAGATTATCTTCCACATCGAGGGACCGAAAAACCAGTCTAGGCCATCATATATTAGGTCATTCCATAAAACTAACTAGAAAATGCTACAAAGAATACTTTGAAATAATTAAGGTATCACACAATTTCTAGATTTAAATGAATCTTTTTGCATCGTTTAATGTATCCTTTTATAATTTCTACTTCTTATATACTCCACCCGTTTCAAAAATGACTCTCATTTAAACAAATAACTTTTTAAATGATTATCATTCTCACTTTTCAAAGTAACAATAATTACTATTTTCTTAATTGCGTCATTTAGATATTACTCTGTACACTATTTACAATAAATTAATAAGATTAATTTAATAAAAATTTAATAACTTATGACAATATTATTGGATTACTTAATTTGTATGTTAAAACCGAGTTTGAATCTGTTCCATTTGTTAAAGTTCAGTTTTGATCCTGTTATTTAAACTGATGACAGGTGACAAAATAAAAATTAACCATGTGATTTATTTAGAATATTACTTTTTTAAAACAAAACTAAATGAACTATTCATCTTCTCTTTAAGTATTCTTCATCTCCTCTTTATCGCTAATTTTCCATCTATCTTGCAAAACCCTTTTCTTATTCATCTTCTATCTTTTCTGCAAAACTCAAAAAAATCATCTCCTCTTCTTTTTAAATTTTCGTTTTATCTCTATTGTGCTACACTGCTGCGCCCACAGATTGGCCACCATACCACCTTAAGCTTCCGCCTCTGTATTTTTTTACGATTCATCTCGTTTTGGGATACAACTTAACGATATGGTGAATTTTAACCAACTCATAAATTTCCATCTTAAATAACTCCATATATAACTTGATTTGACAAAACTGAAGCCCAATTGCACGGCGGTGGCAAGAAGTTTTAATTTATGACGATAGCGAAAAATCTGATTTTACGTTATTAGAGAGAAAGAAAAGTTTATGGCGGCGGAGAGATGCAAAATTTTACGACGGCAGAGAGAAGCAAAATCTTACGGCGGCGGAAGGAGGAATAATTGAGGTGAGGTGAGGAAGAAAAACAATATAAGGTTTGAGAATTTTTTAGAGTGATTGAGGCGAGGAAGAAAAACAAAATTGATTTTCATTTTCTCTGCTTTATTACTACAAAAACACTCACTTTAAAAATTCTAATTTACACCGTTAAAAAATTAATTCACATGTGTCAGATATCTAAATGAATAACTAGATAATTGGATGCTTTGCTAAACGGAGTGGATACGAGCTTGTTAAAACCTTAAACATTTCTCTTTCGTGTTGAAATATTAGATTAGATTTGGTAAAAATATTAGATTAGATTAGATTAGATTTAATATTTAAATATAATCCAAGTTATATAAACTCAAGTCCAATTAGGATTGTATATAAATAGTCTCAGGTTGTACCATTATTTGTACGATTCAATAATACAAATCCTTATTTCCTTTATTATTCTCTCTTTCTCTCCTCACTAAAAGTGCCTCACGCACTAACAAATCGGTATCAGAGCTTCCAGTTATTGTTCTTGATCGAGTTTTCAAGAATTTTACGTCAACGATCGTATTTCCAGGATAAGTGAATCAACCGCTGCGAAGATGGCTAGTTATAAGGGCATTCCAAATTCTCTTCCAATGCTTGACACCAAGAATTAGATTCGATGGAAAAAACAAATGCAATCCTTGTTTGGCTTCTATGAAACCCTAAAGGTGGTTACTGACGTCGTTCCTGCGTTGGCTGCAGATGCAACCGAAGCACAAAACAAATCCGACAACAAAGTCAAGAAGAAAGATTTCAAGGCTGCTTATTGTATTTAGACGGCTGTTGATGCTGCTAATTTTGACAGAAACTCTCATGCTGAAACGACGCAGGAGGCATGGGATATTCTGGTGAAGTATTATGAAGGAGGTGAGAAAGTTAAGGTTGTCAAGTTACAAACCTTGCGTCGACAGTATGAATTATTGTCGATGGGAGAAGATGAAAAAGTTAGAGAATATGTGTCGAAGATTCAGAAACTCGTCCATCTCATGAAGGGTTGTGGTGAAACCATAACTGATAAGATGATAGTTAAGAAGGTAATGAGAATGTTGACCTCTCACTTTGATCATGTTATCGTATCTATTTAAGAATCCAACAAACTTGAATTCTATTTAAGAATCCAACAAACTGGAGGCACATGAGATGAGTATTGTCAAAAGGAAAGGAGTTCAAGACTCGATACAGGCTCTGCAAGCTCAAACATGGAAAAAGGATGGTGGTTCCAACAAATTCAAAGGCAAGTTCGACAAGAATCAGGGCAAGAAACCTTGGTCGAATCCCCACAAGAATAAGGACGAAGATAGATTTTATGAATCCTCAAAAGGGAGGAGGAAACTATCGAAAGGAAAAAGAAGATAAAAATGGTGTGCAGTTCTATGACTATGAGATGTGGGGTCACGTAGCCAAGAATTTTTGGTACAAAAAAGACAAGGGATCGACAGGAAAGAACGAAGGAACGAACCTTGCACGCCAAGATTCAGATGATTTTGAAGGTGGTATGGTGGTTATGGCTGCAGTTGCTGATAACCATGTCGAATCCAAGATCTGGTTCCTCGACTCAGGCTGCTCGAATCACATGACTCGTCTAAAGGAGTGGTTGGTAGACTATGACGAGTCGAAGAAGAGCATGGTAAAAGTTGTTGATAATAGTTTGTTGCAAGCAGAAGGTACTGACAACATAGTTTTTCAAATGCATAATGGAGGGAAAGCTATGATTAAAGATGTGCTCTATATGCCTGGAATGAAGTGCAACTTGCTAAGTGTTGGACAACTGGTCGAAAAAGGTTTCTCAGTTTTTATGAAAGATGGAGCTTTGAAATTGTTCAACACCAAGAATAATTTGGTCTTAAAATCTCCGTTGTCGAAGAATAGGACATTTAAGACTATGATCAGTTCGACAAAAGTTCAATGTTTGAAAATTGTTGTTGACCACAAGGATAGTTGGTTGTGGCATTTGAGGTATAGACATTTAAATTTTTGATCACTCAATCAACTGATTACTCAAGATATGGTTGTTGAAAAAATTTGTGAAGGTTGCTGGAATTCCAAGTCTTGAGTCTCGAAGTCGTACATTCTGATGTATGTGGTCCATTCGAAGAACATACCATTGATGGAAACAAATATTTTGTTTCATTTGTCGATGAGTTTAGTCGATGATCCAAAGAAAGGATGAATTATTTGAAATCTTTAAGAGATTCAAGATACTTGTCGAAAACCAGAGTGAGAAAAGGATCAACGTTCTATAAATAGATGGAGGTGGCAAATATACTTCGAAGATGTTTGAAAAATTCTATGTAGAACATGGTGTTGATCATGAGGTAACTACACCTTATACGCCTCAACATAATGGATATGCTGAAAGAAGAAATAGAACCATATTAGATATGGCAAGATGCATGCTAAAGCAAAATAATTTGCCAAAATCTCTATGGGGAGAAGTTGTTTCGACTGCAGTTTATATTTTGAATATGTGCCCTACCAAGATACTGAAGAACAAGGTTACTGAAGATGTGTGGAGTGGCAAACGACCATCAGTAAGTCATTTGAAGATGTTTGGCTCTACATGTTACAAGCACATTCCTGATGCGAGAAGAAACAAGCTTGATGACAAAAGTGAACCTATGATTCTAGTAGGATATCATAAACGTGCATACAAACTATTTAATCCAATTAATGAGAAAATTATGTTGAGTAGAGATATTGTGATTGATGAAAATTCTTCCTGGGATTAGAATTCTAATTATGCAATTAACAAGCCATTAATGAGTTATAGTTTCGACGAAGAAATTGATGAAGTCGAAGTGGAAGAAATTGCTAATATTCTAGTCGAAGACGAAGAAATTGCTGACGTTCCTAACAATGCCGAAGTCTAAGAAGGTGTGGCTAGCACAAGTCATAGGCCTCAACAAACTAGAGTTCCTCCAACAAGACTTCAGGATTATGAAGTGATTGGTGATGATGAGGTAACACCAGATGGAGAATTAGTTCATTTTGATTTACTTGCAGGTGCTGAACCAATCAACTATAGCGAAGCTTTGAAGATTAACAAGTGGAAGTTAGCTATCTTCAAAGAGTTACAGGCAATCGAAAGAAACAACACATGGGAAGAACATTGAATGAAGTTTTGATTTACTCTTCTACTTTCTCTCAATTCTCAAGAAACAAATGAAGTTTTTCATCAAGTTTGCTCAAGAACATTGAAGAATATTCGACAACATCAAGGTGTCGAAGTGAAGAAATGAAGTGTTCCTCTTCTCTCTCTAGGATTTTTGCCACTCTCTCTCTCCTTATTATCTCCTCGGTCTTCGATTCGACATCAGCGATCTCTTCTTATCATTCTCCTCTTCGTTTCGACGGTAAGATTTCTTGATTTAAGCACTTTTGCATTATTGATTCTTGAAATAAGCACTTTTCTAGAATTGAAAATTAATCAAGGTTTTGATTGAGGAATTGAACGTAGATCATGGATTAGATTGAAAAACTTTGATTTGATGTGATCATCATGATGAAATCCAAAATTGGATGAAATAAGCACTTATTCGATTAATTGATTTTAATGTGAAAAGTGCTTATTTAAGAGGATAATTGATGATATTGTGGATTTGTTGATTCTAAACCTTGAATTGCATGTGATTAGCCTTAGGTTCAAACCTTGATCCATGTAGCAAAACTATGTGTAAATAGGCGCATTCTAGGTGTTTGTAAAAATGCTTAAGCCATCAAACTTCGATACAACGCACAATTTTCTTCAATAATTGCATGTACAAACTCTCCTTGTTAGGATGATTGTGAAATCGACGTGAATTTCGCCTTTTATTCGACAACAACGTGGCTTACAAAACATGTCGAGGCCTTAAAAAAGTATGGCAAAATTCACGCATGGATACATCACTTTCGATGAGAATTTGTCATATGATCGCTCGTCGATTTGTTTCATCATATTGTTCCATGAGCATTCTACTTTCCAAGCTTCCCAACGGTTCGAACGATACGCGAAACGAATGCACGATGCAAAAGTTATGTTGTTTCGAAGTTTCTAAAAAATGCTGCACGTTTGCTGAGTGCTGGAAGTTACGTGCCGACCCTTGAGTCAACGCACATATCTGATGAGTCGACGCTAAGTCTCTTTGAGTCGATGCAAACTCCCAGTTTCTGTTTTTGACCATTTGCTGGAAGTTACGTGCCGACCCTTGAGTCGACGCACAAATTTTCTGAGTCGACGCAAGGCCAAGTTGAGTCGACGCAAACTGCTAAATTTCCCCATTTTTTGACTTTTCTTTTCTCAAATGCCATGTTTTCTCTGAGCTTTCTTTCCCTCTTGCTTACCTATGTTTTCCTATCTATTTTTTTGACATGTTTGTTGATTATGTGAAGTACAATGAGCATTATATAGTAGATTTGGATATGTATACATGTATCTTGATTTCACACATGCGTGTACATTCTATTTGCTTGCTTATTCGATTTTACTGCTTTTTGTGTGTCTTACATTTGTACACATACGTACGCCTTATTGACGCTTTTGGGTCTAACTCCTTCTTGCGGTGTTTTGCCTTTGTACACATACGTGTACATCTTATTGTCTGCTTTTTGGGTCTAACTCCCTTCTCGCAGGTGTTTTGCATTTGTACACATAAGTGTACATCTTATTGTCTGCTTTTTGGGTCTAACTCCCTTCTTGCAGGTGTTTTGCGCTTGTATACCCACGTATACATTCTATTTGCTTGCTTTTTGGGTCTAACTCCGTTCTTGCAGGTGTTTTGCGCTTGTACACACACGTGTACATTCTATTTTTCTGCTTTTTCAGTCTAACTTCGTTCTTGCAGGTACACTTGATTGGAATGTGTATACACATGTTCCTTGGCTTGTGCGCATATGCGTACATTCTATTGTCTGCTTGCATGGTTTTCTTGTAGGTACACTCGATCGGAATATGTATACACATGTTCCTTGGCTTGTGTACATACGCGCCCATTCTATTGCATGTCTGTTGGGGTTTCTCCTCCCTTGCAGTTGTTATTACTTCGGATGCGTATGAACGCGTATTCCGCTTGTGTTTGATACCTTGAGCCATTTTCACCGGTTTAAAGTCCTCATCCGTGTATAGGGAGGCCATTCTCAGTAAGTGTTAACATTTTGCGCTTGCATAGGTCAGAGTGGTTAGGCAACCCGACGTGGCACCACCAAGCAAAGTCCTGCTTTTTATCTTTCCTACTATCGAGTCATGATGATATGATGGACACATGGAAAGGGTCAACCTTCAATCGGGCACAGTTCTAGTCCGTGTCAGCTCAGCACATGCGAACCGTGTTGCTTCCTTTATCGAGTTAATAATAATAAAGTGGTAAGAGTCCCTTATTCGACTTCCACGCTTCCTCGGGTTCAGATCGCTGAACTCGGATCATGAACTCGGATCATTAACTCATGTCATGCGGTGATACCACTCACGGGAATCAGAATGTGTTGGTTCCTGGTTGCTTCCGGCCCTCGGCTTGCTGTTGTAGGCTATGGGACATCCTCCTTTTCCTGCGCTTCTATGACATTTGTTTGTGCATTGCATTGCTTGTGTGCTTCTGCCAAAGCACTTGATTGCTTCATCCCTTTACATCCCTTGGTTTTACAACCAAGACGAATATAAGAGAGCTTTCCCTCGGGACCACTCGGCTAGGATAGCTCTCGAGCCTAGACATTAGGATATACATCCTTGACATGTCAATATAGGTTGAGATTCCTTCATCCTCAACCATAGGTCCAATCTTTGCATGACAACATCAGGGTTAATACTAGTTAGTCTCCCTTTTGTTTTGTTTGTTTCTTTTTGTATCCTTGCATGTAATTAAAATTAAAACTTTATTTTTTTCTTTTGAAAACAAAATACTTAATAATGATTTGAATCCTTTCACAAAGGTAAAAGCAACCAACCAAGACAAACTACTTTTTCCGCCTATGGGTGCATTTTCTTTTTGTGTTTAAAACATTTTCATAAGTAAAAAACACAAAACCCACCAAAACAAGTGAGTCGAACTATGGTGCTCTGACTTTTCCATTTCACGAGGGAATACGTAGGAATCTTGTCACGAGGCTCGATCGAGCACAACTTGTAAAAACTTCCTTCTTTTCCCTATGGTTTCTTTATTTTCATTTTCTTTTGCATGCATTATAGAGATTAAGCATAGATAGATATAACACACCCCTTAGATAAAAATAGAAGTGGATACCATAGAGTACTACGAGCGTGTGGGTGCTAATCCCTTTCCCTCGCATAACAAACTCCCTTACTTAGATCTCTCGGTCGTAAGACCGTGATTTCTTTCCTCTCAGGTTTACTAGATGTTTTCCTTTCTCCTCCACGAGATAAAAGACGTTCGATGGAAACTCCATTGATATACCCTATCGGTCGGAAGTTCAGTCGGGTGATTTCATGTATGCCATAGTCTGTACCTATTGAGGAGATTCCCTTAACTAGGTTTCTGGAACAAACTTACTCATGGCATGACACAAAAATTTTCAGATTCTTCAAAGCAATCTGTCTCCCTTGATCCTTCTAGACAATACCCTTTCAATGTATTATATAGGGTAGTCAACTACTCAGGATCACAATTCACTATGGTTGGATCACTGTGTTCAGCTCCAAACAAAATTTGTTCTATGGTCATGAATAAAATTCCATATATTTGGTTCCTTTGATCACAAGAATATTCCAAATACAAGCTCATCTTTGATATCACATAAAGAATTTTTGAGAATACCTTTATGTGTCCTATTTCTGGCATTGACTCTTAACTTCCATACTCCCATAAGCTTAGGTCAGAAGAAGACTGACATCTGGAGTAGAAAGCTTTCTTGATCGTGTCCTGATCAACTAATACAACGCATATGTCTCCTCTTCCAGATCAGGAGTAGGTTCCAAACATATGTACTCACACTACATTTGTTTAGCACCCAGAACATCTGTTCTTCAACTAGTGGTTGTATACCAGTAAAAATAATGTTCTAACATCCCATAGAATATCAATTCCATCTCCTTGGAACACATCATCCTTGATAGTCTTCAAACAATTTGCAGATGTATATGAGAATCATTGATCAATTGATACTCATCAACTCTATTAATAAATGTCTTTATGAGTGGACTTGAGGAAGATCTCAAGTATCTTTGACACTTTTAATAGATTGTAAAATCTGATAAATATTCTGTTGAATAAAAATAACCCTAGGATTCTTCTTGCACTTTAAGGGTTACATCAGAGGCTATGCAGCGGAATATAGTCATACTTCAACAAAATTTACACAATGCTTAGTCCATAATTCACTTGTAAGCATAATACATAAGGATTGAAAATAAATCAACCCTACAATAAGCTTGCTTCTTCACCAAGCAATAGACTAGACCTAACCAATATCCCGACCAGATGGAAGCACAAAAGCACAGAAGTTACCTTATCAATGTCTTCAATCCCGCATGAAGGTTTTGATAATCTCTTTCCTGTGCTAAACATAGGCTGAACAATTCAATCCAAAATCTTCACTCCCGCTTGAAGTCTTTGAATTTGACTTTCTTGTTTTAGTTTCATTATCTTCTCTCTTCAAGAAGGTACAACACTTTTGGTTAGGTTGGTCTAGTTCTCCACAAATAGGTCCATCCTCCACTTCAAGGGACCATATAATATAAACACTCCTTGTTCAAACAATCATCTACCTTGTACACAACTAGAAAGTATCCCCCATGGATCTCATCCAGAAATAGACATGATGCCCGCCTAATACCAATTAAAATTTAGTGCCATCAAACTCAGGATGTCTTGACATCTGATCCGACATTATAAAAAAATACGAGGTAGAAATACAATTAACAATGCAGGAAACAAAAGAACACACATAATTGTTCACCCGGTTCGGTTTCAACCAACCTACATATGGGGGCATACCAAGCCGGAATGAAGTTCATTATCACCAGAATTTAGAGCTAAACCTCTCTGTTCACACTCATCACTTAATCACATATCCAATGAACCTTCTACCTAAGATACCTCACTTAGATATGAGAACCTCTGCTCACTTCCAATCACCGCAGTGATGTCTAGAAGTCACTATCATCCCAACCACTGCATCAATAACTTGACTCCTATAAACTAAAATAGTTTGGAGATACCTCACTCCAAACACAAAATAGTCAAACTAGTGACTCAAACAAACTTAGAATTGCTTCACAACTTCTTCCAAGGATACAACTGCACTCATTGCTTCACAACTTCTAAGTGAGTAAAATAAACCTCTTGCCTATGTGTTTCGAGGCACAAATCTGACCATCTCACAATCCGGTGGTTCACCTACAAACCAACTCTCCTAGAGAGTTGTTACAGATCACCCTAAAACTACATCATTACTAAATTGGTTGGTACTCAACCTAAGTTATAAAGTTTCTATTTATAACCTACTACTCAACTAGATTTGAGCCTTCAAAACATAACAAACTAACATAACAAACTGCTCCAAGATATTCTCCATAAATATCTCCATATTGTTATAACAATAAATAGAGAATCAACAAATCTGCAACATATTCTCCTATAAATTCTCCCTAATATATCTCCATAATCTGGGCTCCAAGTAACAACAAGTAAGTTGTTACAATTCTGCAAAAGATTCTCCTCAGAAATATTTTGCTTCATAACAGAATCCAATCTGTCAGCTCAGGCACGATGTCGTGACATCTTCTTCGACATGTTGCTCCAGATGTTGAAACACTTCAACACAACATGTTTTTTTTAGTCTTTTGAAGAGAGTTTTTATATGCTTATGATGTCTTAGCATTTATTAGAAAAAATATTTTAAAAATAACTTGACAAAGTCAAGGTTTATTGTGAAAGAGGTTTCAAGTTTGAAAACAAGAAGATTTTGAAATAGGGAGAATAATTTGAAGATTAAAGAAGAGGAGGATATGAAGAGACTATCCTAGAGTATAAAAGTAAATTGCGAGAAATAAATGGTCTTATTGTAAGGTAGCCCAAGAATAAGCCTTTGTGTGTGCATTTGAATAAACCAAAATGAAGCGAGTCTTTTAGCATTAGTCAAAGACATGGTCTAAGACATGTTCGGGAGACATGGTCTAAGACGTGTTTGAAAGACGTGTTCTAAGACATGTTTAGAAGACATGGTCTAAAACATGTTATGAAGACACGGACTAAAAGACACGGTCTAAGGCATCGTCTAAATACATGGTCTAAAAGACATGTTCTAAGACATGTTCAAAAGACATGGTCAGTGAGGAATTGGTCCAGTTGCTGAACTCTCTGATGACATTATGTTATGCGCCTTTTGGTGGCGCGATTCTAGTTTCTAGAAGAACCATGTATTAGTTCGGATGTTTGATGCAAGTCATCAAGACAGTGACTAAACACGTTCTATTTCCTCATAATATTCTGATAACAATCCATGTTCCGAGAGAAAGACCAGGTATTTCTAGTCAAACGCTGATGAGTCCTCAATGGAGAAGTATTCCCTCTCTATGTTACTTTGTGTACTGCAGAATTCATTTTGTGAGTCTTGGGCTCATGGGGAGACTAGTAAGCTAATGGAATTTTGAGTATTAATAGATTCGTGGGGAGTCAAGCTTTATTGAAATTGCATTTCATGGTGATTACCATGTATGAATTGTTCTATCAAAATACATGGTTTTGTCATCATAAAAAAGGGGGAGATTGTGACAACAAAGTTGGTTCTACATCTAGCTTGATATTTTGATGATAAAGTTACACGATATCTTTAAGAAAAATTGTGTACTCTAACACGTTATTGTCTAGTGTGTGGGTTTTTCTATACATGTTCTGACTCTGGTAAGAAGATGTATGACGTCACCAGGTTCTGAACTCAACACTCTGAAAGAATAGTTTTGGTGTGTTACAAGTTAAGTCAAGATTAAGGAATGAGTCTCATGCAACAGTTCTAAGAACATTAGTAAAAGAGCTTCTGATCGTAACTTATTCAAGGAAGCTACGGAGGCCTTCTAAAGATTTACTTATGATGTTCCAAGTTTTGAAGATGCTAAAGAAAAGGTTTTTTTGAACGAGTTTTGAAGATCTGAAGACACTCTTATGAAGACCAAGTATTGAAGATTGAGAAGGAAAAAGTTCTCTGAACAAGCTCTGAAAGGTTCTAAAGACTTTTGTTGTGGAAGATACTAGTTTTGATCCTTCTACAACATGCTTCATCAACCAATATATCAGAAGCCTATGAAGAAATAGAAGACAAAAATCAAGGCTAAGGGATTGTGTGTGATGGTGAGTATAAAATTATGTTGTGACCTTTACTCTCTAGAGTGGCCCAAGGACAAACCTTTTTGTATTATTGTATACTAGTCTCACCATGACCGTTGGGAACAATACATATGTATTTGTATTTCCTATTCTACCATCCAAACAATCTCTTCTTTTCAGCTATAAATGAAGTACTTAGAAGAATTTGAAATCAACGAATTAGTTCAACAAAACTACACTAAACTGATGCACAAAAAGTCTGTAGAGAAACTTTTGTATAATTTTGTAAATAAGCAAGAAGTTGTTGCTCGTATATTGCTATCACACTTTGTGTTGTTGTACTTAAACATTGTGTAATTTGCTTTTGTAGAAACATCTTTGTATACACATCTTTGTAATCAACTATTGTTGATAGATTCCTTGAGAGACATTGTCTAGTCTGAATTCTTAAGAAGACTTTGGTTGCAGTCATAGTGATTTGCAATAAGGATTAGTGGACTTATTGGGGGTTCCAATTGGGTTGATTGGACTTATTATGGCTGTATGTAATCTGGTTGATTATAGTTGATTGAATCCTTGTGTATAAGACAAATCACCCCGCGGGATGGACTGAAGTAACTTAGTTAACAGTGAACCAAGATAAAAATAATCGTGTTCATATATTTTTATTCATTTGTTATCTTTGTGTTTTCGAGTTGCAAAAAGATTATATTTGGTGCAACTCAATTCAACCCCTATTTCTTGTGTTTCTCGCACCTTCATTCCATTCCCTGAAAGTATGTAATATTTGAACTCGTCATTTACTAGAGAGAAGCTATTTAATATTGTAAAGAATCGTGACATGATGATGTCAAACATTAACATAGTTAGAGTCAAAATAACACGTCAGGTCTTTGATGGCAAAGTTATAAACAAACCATGATATAATGTCATCAACTTAGAATGAAGGTTGTTGGAATAACCAATGTTATCTGGAAAATCGTGAACCCAAACACCATCACCATTTTGAACTAATCCACCAAAAAATGAGAAGACGAGATTACCGAGAATACTACCATCAATATTCAAAATCATATTACTACCTTTTATGCATTTCACGTGATCGTTCTCGTTGGATGAGACATATTATGCTTAAGAAAACATTTAGCTAACATATTAGCATAGTTCACTGTAATGGTTTTAAATTATATGAATATCAAATTCATTCGCAACACACAATTTGTTTCTAGTGTGTTACAACCACTAGTAAGTAGCCAAAAAGATTGAGCCAACATCGATGTCATGTCTAATCCAATCATATAAACTATCCCCTCAAAAGAATAATGGGTTCAAGAAGCCAGTTGATTTCCAAAAGCGAGTAGAAAATTCACAGCCTCTTAGGTAGTGTAGATTTGTCTCAGCATACTGATTTCATGTAGAACTGAGATTCGTCTTGAGCATACCATGATGACACAATATTGATCTCGTAGGAAGGTACTTATGTAAATCAATCCAAATAAAGAGTTTCACCCTCTGAACAAATTCAAGTCTGTTGAGCTATATATAACCACCCTGAGCAATATAGATATCATTTAAACTTCCCTTATAGGTTAAACGACCAAACACCATATAAATCAAACAAATGGGAAGTGTTTCCCGACGATCACAAATATCGTCCATGTAAACATCATTCACACATATTTCCAGATCGTGTATATCTACATAGAGAACATGCTCTGCTAATTTCCCTACTTCAGACCAATTGAAGAACTAAAAAAAGGAGTTTTCATCCCCATAAATATATATATATATATATATATATATATATATATATATATATATATATATATATATATATATATATATATATATATATATATATATATATATATATATATATATATATATATATATATATATATATATATATATATATATATATATATATATATCCATGTTTAAGAGCAAAGAGAGTTTTCATAGTTAAATTCGATGTAATTGAACTTTGTTTCTTTTTCATATTAAGGAATATTTTCTCACCGATGCATTTATGCTTTAAATTTTGGACTCATATAGAATCAAAATTTTAGTGGAGACCCCAAATCAGCCTATCAAACCTTTCTTGTTTTCTGAATTTCAAGTCCACCCAATTTCTCGAACTTGTGATTTTATTCCAACCAACGAGATGCACACCCGAATTTAAATTTGCTTTCTCCATAAAATACCAAATTATCCTATTAATAACAGCAAAAGTTGTTTGAGGTAGTCAATCCACCTACATATAATAATTTTGAATGAAGTTGAAGACATATCTACCTAGAGTCAAATGATCAACTTTATTTAATAATTAATGCTATCAAAATACTAATCTCTGATTGATTTTCTCTAAAAACTCAGTTTTTGCATTAAAAGAACATAGAGAAGCTTAAATATTTCTCTAGAATATGATCTCACTTGATACATGTGCCAGAGAAAATTAAATCTATTTTATATTATTTTAGTAGTAGCCGGACATGTTAAAATTAGTGTTTAACTAACTATAAAAAAATATATTAATTATTTTTTATTAGGATACTTAAGATAAAATTGACCAAAAAAATAAATTATATATTTTTTATAATATTTTAAAAAATTTGTTTATGAATAGTGTTATTTGAATATCCAAAATTTGACATCGTATGCGAAACCGTATATCAATCATATATTAATGTTTCTATCTCTCTCATATATTTTTCATTTTATACACTTACATAAATTCCAATAATATACTACAACACCTAAAATTTACACTACACATATTTTTGATATTTAAATTTAGGTGTAAAAAAATATAATTTCTCCCTGTTTATTGTGTTCATATATATCAACTTGTACGTACCCTCTTCCACTTTCTTATAAATGAATGGAACAGAAAATTGACTTTAACAGTAAAATAAATCCAATAGATGTAAAAAATGGTTGAGATCTTCTTGTCTTTTATTGTAGCATTGTTAGGTATATATAGACATCTATCGATGTGTTGAGTCGTGTTCAAAGATGAGTAGTCATCAATTATAGTTTGCCAGAGCCAATATTAAATGCCACCATTCTCTGAGTTCCTGATCATCTTTTAACTCTCAGCCTGTAACAAACAGAAAGCAAAATGATATGTCACGTGCAACTTGCAGGATTACATATTTTCAATGTAAAGGAAAAATATATGTTACTTCGACTTGTTTCTAGGTAACACACTTAGCTCAAAATCATGTAGATTAAAACAAAACTTATAAAATATGTATTGAGAAAAACACTGCCGTCGTGTGTTCACTTTGCTATATATTTAAAAGACAAAACTTAAATTTTTTAGATGTAATTTTTATTATTTCTTAATAAAAATATGATATGTATATTTAAATATTATGTAAAAAATAAAAATAAAAATAATTTATATATGTGTAAAAGGAAATTATATATTTATTATATTTTTATTAAAAAATAATAAGAATTACATCTAAAATAACTATCTAAATTTTATATATATATATATATATATATATATATATATATATATATATATATATATATATATATATATATATATATATATATATATATATATATATATATATATATATATATATATATATATATATATATATACACACACGAGTTAAGCCATGATTTTAAAAAAAAATTAATACTTTGAAAAACATTTTGCTATTTAATTGAAGTATTCAAAATCAAAACACCACCATCTTAAAAGGAGCCTAAGTATATCCCAAATAAGCATAATATATGGGTTCTCCCTTGCTAAGCATCTTGTAGAGATATGAGAGGTCTTTCTAAGATAGATAAGATGAACCCACAAAAGGAAAAAGGAAATTAACTTTAGAGTCTCCACGCCTATATATATCATTCTTCACACTAAGAAGATCATAGAACAAAGAATCTTTATGAAAAAGAAAAGTCTTCACCATCTAAGATCCCAAGAAACCCCTCCTTCCTCCTCACTATATCACTTACTAACCCTTTTTTGAAACTGAGAAATGATATAAAGTCTATGAAATCCAACATTAAGAGGTATAATCTATATCCAAGGATCTCCTTATAAAATTGTATGAATACCTAAACCAACCTTCCTAACTAATCATATTTAAGTCAATTTGAAAGATCATCTATTTTTGAGTCAAGAATGGACACACCTTTCCACCTAGATGAAATAGAGCGAAACCCCTTGACCAACCCTTGCACAAAGAAGAAATAAAATGGGCATAATTCTAGAAAAATAGAAGATCAAAACAAAGAAGTACACGATAAAATTCTTCATCTCCATTTAGATAACAAGGCTAGATTAACTTTCCAAAGATCTCTAATACCTAAATCCCTATTCTTCTTAGGTTTACACACTTCATGCCACCTTACCCAAGAAATGTTGGAATCACCTTTCAAACCTCCTAATACAACCTCCTCGATATCTTGACTAAATTCTTCCATACTTTTACTAGCAGTTTAAAAATAGAGAGAAAGAAAACATGAAGGGCATCGAGGATTGAATCAAGAAAAATATCTCCCATAAGATTGACATATCAGTGATTCCAAGAATGAATTTTCTTTCAAATCAGGTTAATTAACAATTTTCAAGTAGCTTCCAACTGAGTGTTAGCTCTTACTGTAAACCTTAAATACCTAAACAGGGGACTCAATTTTGCAACGAAGAAAATCTCAAGCTAACTCTAAAAAAGGAGGGTCAACATTAATCTCAAGCAAGATACTCTTATGAAAACTACCCCAAGGCCGGACGTTAACTCAAAACCCCTTAGAATCTCTTTGATAGTCCATAGATTCTTGATTGAAGGATCATACGAGGTTTAGGTATAGGAACCAACATACTAGAGATGAGAGACTCAAAAATTAGGTGAACCAACTTTAAACTTAGAAAAAAGACTACGCTCAGAAGCTATCGTAATCAACCCACTAAGGCTTTCTTCCACTAAAAGGAAAATAAAATGAGTAAGGGGATCTCCTTTCTCCACCCTTTTTGATCTTAATCTCCTAAGTTGGGGAGCAATTAACCAACACCCAGATTACCTAATATACACACAGACCCGAATTCAGGATCAACACTTAACATTAAAGTCAAATCTAATCAACATATAATTTAGAACACTCTAACTAGCTGAGTCACAAGCTTTCTCAAAGCCAACTTTAAAGATGATACAAGTCTTTATGTCGTGTCTCGCCAAATCAATCACCTCATTAACGAAAACAACTCTGTCAACCAATATTCTTCCTTTTAAGAAAGCTGACTGATTGAGTGAGATTAATTTGTCCATAAATAACCACAACCTTTATGCCAAAATTTTGTCTACAAACTTATAAAGAGATCCCATAAGGGAGATATGCCAAGTCACCCAGGAAAAAATGATTCTTAATCTTTGGGATAAGAGTCACACAGTATGAGGCAAAACTATGGGATAAAGATGCAAGGCTATGGAATTCGGAGAACAAGATACCCATATCTTCCCTCATCAAATTCTTGAAAAATAAGGTACACTTATCTCCCCTCATAAAATTTTAAAACCCATTGAAAAAATCAAAGTTAAATTCATCAAAACTTAGATTCTTATTTCCATCACACTAAGACAAAACCTCATCATATTTTTCATGGATGAAAGAAAATGTCAAGAATAGATTATCTTCCACATCGAGGGACCGAAAAAACCCAGTCTAGGCCATCATATATTAGGTCATTCCATAAAACTAACTAGAAAATGCTACAAAGAATACTTTGAAATAATTAAGGTATCACACAATTTCTAGATTTAAATGAATCTTTTTGCATCGTTTAATGTATCCTTTTATAATTTCTACTTCTTATATACTCCACCCGTTTCAAAAATGACTCTCATTTAAACAAATAACTTTTTAAATGATTATCATTCTCACTTTTCAAAGTAACAATAATTACTATTTTCTTAATTGCGTCATTTAGATATTACTCTGTACACTATTTACAATAAATTAATAAGATTAATTTAATAAAAATTTAATAACTTATGACAATATTATTGGATTACTTAATTTGTATGTTAAAACCGAGTTTGAATCAGTTCCATTTGTTAAAGTTCAGTTTTGATCCTGTTATTTAAACTGATGACAGGTGACAAAATAAAAATTAACCATGTGATTTATTTAGAATATTACTTTTTTAAAACAAAACTAAATGAACTATTCATCTTCTCTTTAAGTATTCTTCATCTCCTCTTTATCGCTAATTTTCCATCTATCTTGCAAAACCCTTTTCTTATTCATCTTCTATCTTTTCTGCAAAACTCAAAAATCATCTCCTCTTCTTTTAAATTTTCGTTTTATCTCTATTGTACATCTGCCCACAGGCCACCATACCACCTTAAGCTTCCGCCTCTGTATTTTTTTACGATTCATCTCGTTTTGGGATACAACTTAACGATATGGTGAATTTTAACCAACTCATAAATTTCCATCTTAAATAACTCCATATATAACTTGATTTGACAAAACGAAGCCCAATTACGGCGGTGGCAAGAAGTTTTAATTTATGACGATAGCGAAAAATCTGATTTTACGTTATTAGAGAGAAAGAAAAGTTTATGGCGGAGAGATGCAAAATTTTACGACGGCAAGAGAGAAGCAAAATCTTACGGCGGAAGGAGGAATAATTGAGGTGAGGTGAGGAAAAACAATATAAGGTTTGAGAATTTTTAGAGTGATTGAGGCGAGGAAGAAAACAAAATTGATTTTCATTTTCTCGCTTTATTACTACAAAAACACTCACTTTAAAAATTCTAATTTACACCGTTAAAAAATTAATTCACATGTGTCAGATATCTAAATGAATAACTAGATAATTGGATGCTTTGCTAAACGGAGTGGATACGAGCTTGTTAAAACCTTAAACATTTCTCTTTCGTGTTGAAATATTAGATTAGATTTGGTAAAAATATTAGATTAGATTAGATTAGATTTAATATTTAAATATAATCCAAGTTATATAAACTCAAGTCCAATTAGGATTGTATATAAATAGTCTCAGGTTGTACCATTATTTGTACGATTCAATAATACAAATCCTTATTTCCTTTATTATTCTCTCTTTCTCTCCTCACTAAAAGTGCCTCACGCACTAACAAATCGGTATCAGAGCTTCCAGTTATTGTTCTTGATCGAGTTTTCAAGAATTTTACGTCAACGATCGTATTTCCAGGATAAGTGAATCAACCGCTGCGAAGATGGCTAGTTATAAGGGCATTCCAAATTCTCTTCCAATGCTTGACACCAAGAATTAGATTCGATGGAAAAAACAAATGCAATCCTTGTTTGGCTTCTATGAAACCCTAAAGGTGGTTACTGACGTCGTTTCGCTGGCTGATGCAACCAAGCACAAAACAAATCCGACAACAAAGTCAAGAAGAAAGATTTCAAGGCTGCTTATTGTATTTAGACGGCTGTTGATGCTGCTAATTTTGACAGAAACTCTCATGCTGAAACGACGCAGGAGGCATGGGATATTCTGGTGAAGTATTATGAAGGAGGTGAGAAAGTTAAGGTTGTCAAGTTACAAACCTTGCGTCGACAGTATGAATTATTGTCGATGGGAGAAGATGAAAAAGTTAGAGAATATGTGTCGAAGATTCAGAAACTCGTCCATCTCATGAAGGGTTGTGGTGAAACCATAACTGATAAGATGATAGTTAAGAAGGTAATGAGAATGTTGACCTCTCACTTTGATCATGTTATCGTATCTATTTAAGAATCCAACAAACTTGAATTCTATTTAAGAATCCAACAAACTGGAGGCACATGAGATGAGTATTGTCAAAAGGAAAGGAGTTCAAGACTCGATACAGGCTCTGCAAGCTCAAACATGGAAAAAGGATGGTGGTTCCAACAAATTCAAAGGCAAGTTCGACAAGAATCAGGGCAAGAAACCTTGGTCGAATCCCCACAAGAATAAGGACGAAGATAGATTTTATGAATCCTCGAAAAGGGGAGGAGGAAACTATCGAAAGGAAAAAGAAGATAAAAATGGTGTGCAGTTCTATGACTATGAGATGTGGGGTCACGTAGCCAAGAATTTTTGGTACAAAAAAGACAAGGGATCGACAGGAAAGAACGAAGGAACGAACCTTGCACGCCAAGATTCAGATGATTTTGAAGGTGGTATGGTGGTTATGGCTGCAGTTGCTGATAACCATGTCGAATCCAAGATCTGGTTCCTCGACTCAGGCTGCTCGAATCACATGACTCGTCTAAAGGAGTGGTTGGTAGACTATGACGAGTCGAAGAAGAGCATGGTAAAAGTTGTTGATAATAGTTTGTTGCAAGCAGAAGGTACTGACAACATAGTTTTTCAAATGCATAATGGAGGAAAGCTATGATTAAAGATGTGCTCTATATGCCGGAATGAAGTGCAACTTGCTAAGTGTTGGACAACCGGTCGAAAAAGGTTTCTCGCTTTTATGAAAGATGGAGCTTTGAAATTGTTCAACACCAAGAATAATTTGGTCTTAAAATCTCCGTTGTCGAAGAATAGGACATTTAAGACTATGATCAGTTCGACAAAAGTTCAATGTTTGAAAATTGTTGTTGACCACAAGGATAGTTGGTTGTGGCATTTGAGGTATAGACATTTAAATTTTTGATCACTCAATCAACTGATTACTCAAGATATGGTTGTTGAAAAAATTTGTGAAGGTTTCTGGAATTCCAAGTCTTGAGTCTCGAAGTCGTACATTCTGATGTATGTGGTCCATTCGAAGAACATACCATTGATGGAAACAAATATTTTGTTTCATTTGTCGATGAGTTTAGTCGATGATCCAAAGAAAGGATGAATTATTTGAAATCTTTAAGAGATTCAAGATACTTGTCGAAAACCAGAGTGAGAAAAGGATCAACGTTCTATAAATAGATGGAGGTGGCAAATATACTTCGAAGATGTTTGAAAAATTCTATGTAGAACATGGTGTTGATCATGAGGTAACTACACCTTATACGCCTCAACATAATGGATATGCTGAAAGAAGAAACAGAACCATATTAGATATGGCAAGATGCATGCTAAAGCAAAATAATTTGCCAAAATCTCTATGGGGAGAAGTTGTTTCGACTGCAGTTTATATTTTGAATATGTGCCCTACCAAGATACTGAAGAACAAGGTTACTGAAGATGTGTGGAGTGGCAAACGACCATCAGTAAGTCATTTGAAGATGTTTGGCTCTACATGTTACAAGCACATTCCTGATGCGAGAAGAAACAAGCTTGATGACAAAAGTGAACCTATGATTCTAGTAGGATATCATAAAACTGGTGCATACAAACTATTTAATCCAATTAATGAGAAAATTATGTTGAGTAGAGATATTGTGATTGATGAAAATTCTTCCTGGGATTAGAATTCTAATTATGCAATTAACAAGCCATTAATGAGTTATAGTTTCGACGAAGAAATTGATGAAGTCGAAGTGGAAGAAATTGCTAATATTCTAGTCGAAGACGAAGAAATTGCTGACGTTCCTAACAATGCCGAAGTCTAAGAAGGTGTGGCTAGCACAAGTCATAGGCCTCAACAAACTAGAGTTCCTCCAACAAGACTTCAGGATTATGAAGTGATTGGTGATGATGAGGTAACACCAGATGGAGAATTAGTTCATTTTGATTTACTTGCAGGTGCTGAACCAATCAACTATAGCGAAGCTTTGAAGATTAACAAGTGGAAGTTAGCTATCTTCAAAGAGTTACAGGCAATCGAAAGAAACAACACATGGGAAGAACATTGAATGAAGTTTTGATTTACTCTTCTACTTTCTCTCAATTCTCAAGAAACAAATGAAGTTTTTCATCAAGTTTGCTCAAGAACATTGAAGAATATTCGACAACATCAAGGTGTCGAAGTGAAGAAATGAAGTGTTCCTCTTCTCTCTCTAGGATTTTTGCCACTCTCTCTCTCCTTATTATCTCCTCTGGTCTTCGATTCGACATCAGCGATCTCTTCTTATCATTCTCCTCTTCGTTTCGACGGTAAGATTTCTTGATTTAAGCACTTTTGCATTATTGATTCTTGAAATAAGCACTTTTCTAGAATTGAAAATTAATCAAGGTTTTGATTGAGGAATTGAACGTAGATCATGGATTAGATTGAAAAACTTTGATTTGATGTGATCATCATGATGAAATCCAAAATTGGATGAAATAAGCACTTATTCGATTAATTGATTTTAATGTGAAAAGTGCTTATTTAAGAGGATAATTGATGATATTGTGGATTTGTTGATTCTAAACCTTGAATTGCATGTGATTAGCCTTAGGTTCAAACCTTGATCCATGTAGCAAAACTATGTGTAAATAGGCGCATTCTAGGTGTTTGTAAAAATGCTTAAGCCATCAAACTTCGATACAACGCACAATTTTCTTCAATAATTGCATGTACAAACTCTCCTTGTTAGGATGATTGTGAAATCGACGTGAATTTCGCCTTTTATTCGACAACAACGTGGCTTACAAAACATGTCGAGGCCTTAAAAAAGTATGGCAAAATTCACGCATGGATACATCACTTTCGATGAGAATTTGTCATATGATCGCTCGTCGATTTGTTTCATCATATTGTTCCATGAGCATTCTACTTTCCAAGCTTCCCAACGGTTCGAACGATACGCGAAACGAATGCACGATGCAAAAGTTATGTTGTTTCGAAGTTTCTAAAAAATGCTGCACGTTTGCTGAGTGCTGGAAGTTACGTGCCGACCCTTGAGTCAACGCACATATCTGATGAGTCGACGCTAAGTCTCTTTGAGTCGATGCAAACTCCCAGTTTCTGTTTTTGACCATTTGCTGGAAGTTACGTGCCGACCCTTGAGTCGACGCACAAATTTTCTGAGTCGACGCAAGGCCAAGTTGAGTCGACGCAAACTGCTAAATTTCCCCATTTTTTGACTTTTCTTTTCTCAAATGCCATGTTTTCTCTGAGCTTTCTTTCCCTCTTGCTTACCTATGTTTTCCTATCTATTTTTTTGACATGTTTGTTGATTATGTGAAGTACAATGAGCATTATATAGTAGATTTGGATATGTATACATGTATCTTGATTTCACACATGCGTGTACATTCTATTTGCTTGCTTATTCGATTTTACTCTGTTTTTGCAGGTGTCTTACATTTGTACACATACGTGTACGTCTTATTGACTGCTTTTTGGGTCTAACTCCCTTCTTGCAGGTGTTTTGCCTTTGTACACATACGTGTACATCTTATTGTCTGCTTTTTGGGTCTAACTCCCTTCTCGCAGGTGTTTTGCATTTGTACACATAAGTGTACATCTTATTGTCTGCTTTTTGGGTCTAACTCCCTTCTTGCAGGTGTTTTGCGCTTGTATACCCACGTATACATTCTATTTGCTTGCTTTTTGGGTCTAACTCCGTTCTTGCAGGTGTTTTGCGCTTGTACACACACGTGTACATTCTATTTTTCTGCTTTTTCAGTCTAACTTCGTTCTTGCAGGTACACTTGATTGGAATGTGTATACACATGTTCCTTGGCTTGTGCGCATATGCGTACATTCTATTGTCTGCTTGCATGGTTTTCTTGTAGGTACACTCGATCGAATATGTATACACATGTTCCTTGGCTTGTGTACGCCCATTCTATTGCATGTTTGGGTTTCTCCTCCCTTGCGTTGTTATTACTTCGGATGCGTATGAACGCGTATTCCGCTTGTGTTTGATACCTTGAGCCATTTTCACCGGTTTAAAGTCCTCATCCGTGTATAGGGAGGCCATTCTCAGTAAGTGTTAACATTTTGCGCTTGCATAGGTCAGAGTGGTTAGGCAACCCGACGTGGCACCACCAAGCAAAGTCCTGCTTTTTATCTTTCCTACTATCGAGTCATGATGATATGATGGACACATGGAAAGGGTCAACCTTCAATCGGGCACAGTTCTAGTCCGTGTCAGCTCAGCACATGCGAACCGTGTTGCTTCCTTTATCGAGTTAATAATAATAAAGTGGTAAGAGTCCCTTATTCTGACTCTCCACGTTTCCTCGGGGTTCGTATTTACTGCTGAACTCGGATCATGAACTCGGATCATTAACTCATGTCATGCGGTGATACCACTCACGGGAATCAGAATGTGTTGGTTCCTGGTTGCTTCCGGCCCTCGGCTTGCTGTTGTAGGCTATGGGACATCCTCCTTTTCCTGCGCTTCTATGACATTTGTTTGTGCATTGCATTGCTTGTGTGCTTCTGCCAAAGCACTTGATTGCTTCATCCCTTTACATCCCTTGGTTTTACAACCAAGACGAATATAAGAGAGCTTTCCCTCGGGACCACTCGGCTAGGATAGCTCTCGAGCCTAGACATTAGGATATACATCCTTGACATGTCAATATAGGTTGAGATTCCTTCATCCTCAACCATAGGTCCAATCTTTGCATGACAACATCAGGGTTAATACTAGTTAGTCTCCCTTTTGTTTTGTTTGTTTCTTTTTGTATCCTTGCATGTAATTAAAATTAAAACTTTATTTCTTTTTCTTTTGAAAAACAAAAATACTTAATAATGATTTGAATCCCTTTCACAAAGGTAAAAGCAACCAACCAAGACAAACTACTTTTTCCGCCTATGGGTGCATTTTCTTTTTGTGTTTAAAACATTTTCATAAGTAAAAAACACAAAACCCACCAAAACAAGTGAGTCGAACTATGGTGCTCTGACTTTTCCATTTCACGAGGGAATACGTAGGAATCTTGTCACGAGGCTCGATCGAGCACAACTTGTAAAAACTTCCTTCTTTTCCCTATGGTTTCTTTATTTTCATTTTCTTTTGCATGCATTATAGAGATTAAGCATAGATAGATATAACACACCCCTTAGATAAAAATAGAAGTGGATACCATAGAGTACTACGAGCGTGTGGGTGCTAATCCCTTTCCCTCGCATAACAAACTCCCTTACTTAGATCTCTCGGTCGTAAGACCGTGATTTCTTTCCTCTCAGGTTTACTAGATGTTTTCCTTTCTCCTCCACGAGATAAAAGACGTTCGATGGAAACTCCATTGATATACCCTATCGGTCGGAAGTTCAGTCGGGTGATTTCATGTATGCCATAGTCTGTACCTATTGAGGAGATTCCCTTAACTAGGTTTCTGGAACAAACTTACTCATGGCATGACACAAAAATTTTCAGATTCTTCAAAGCAATCTGTCTCCCTTGATCCTTCTAGACAATACCCTTTCAATGTATTATATAGGGTAGTCAACTACTCAGGATCACAATTCACTATGGTTGGATCACTGTGTTCAGCTCCAAACAAAATTTGTTCTATGGTCATGAATAAAATTCCATATATTTGGTTCCTTTGATCACAAGAATATTCCAAATACAAGCTCATCTTTGATATCACATAAAGAATTTTGAGAATACCTTTATGTGTCCTATTTCTGGCATTGACTCTTAACTTCCATACTCCCATAAGCTTAGGTCAGAAGAAGACTGACATCTGGAGTAGAAAGCTTTCTTGATCGTGTCCGATCAACTAATACAACGCATATGTCTCCTCTTCAGATCGAGTAGGTTCCAAACATATGTACTCACACTACATTTGTTTAGCACCCAGAACATCTGTTCTTCAACTAGTGGTTGTATACCAGTAAAAATAATGTTCTAACATCCCATAGAATATCAATTCCATCTCCTTGGAACACATCATCCTTGATAGTCTTCAAACAATTTGCAGATGTATATGAGAATCATTGATCAATTGATACTCATCAACTCTATTAATAAATGTCTTTATGAGTGGACTTGAGGAAGATCTCAAGTATCTTTGACACTTTTAATAGATTGTAAAATCTGATAAATATTCTGTTGAATAAAAATAACCCTAGGATTCTTCTTGCACTTTAAGGGTTACATCAGAGGCTATGCAGCGGAATATAGTCATACTTCAACAAAATTTACACAATGCTTAGTCCATAATTCACTTGTAAGCATAATACATAAGGATTGAAAATAAATCAACCCTACAATAAGCTTGCTTCTTCACCAAGCAATAGACTAGACCTAACCAATATCCCGACCAGATGGAAGCACAAAAGCACAGAAGTTACCTTATCAATGTCTTCAATCCCGCATGAAGGTTTTGATAATCTCTTTCCTGTGCTAAACATAGGCTGAACAATTCAATCCAAAATCTTCACTCCCGCTTGAAGTCTTTGAATTTGACTTTCTTGTTTTAGTTTCATTATCTTCTCTCTTCAAGAAGGTACAACACTTTTGGTTAGGTTGGTCTAGTTCTCCACAAATAGGTCCATCCTCCACTTCAAGGGACCATATAATATAAACACTCCTTGTTCAAACAATCATCTACCTTGTACACAACTAGAAAGTATCCCCCATGGATCTCATCCAGAAATAGACATGATGCCTGCTCTAATACCAATTAAAATTCTAGTGCCATCAAACTCAGGATGTCTTGACATCTGATCCGACATTATAAAAAAATACGAGGTAGAAATACAATTAACAATGCAGGAAACAAAAGAACACACATAATTGTTCACCCGGTTCGGTTTCAACCAACCTACATATGGGGGCATACCAAGCCAGGAATGAAGTTCATTATCAGCCGTATTAATTTAGAGCTAAACCTCTCTGTTCACACTCATCACTTAATCACATATCCAATGAACCTTCTACCTAAGATACCTCACTTAGATATGAGAACCTCTGCTCACTTCCAATCACCGCAGTGATGTCTAGAAGTCACTATCATCCCAACCACTGCATCAATAACTTGACTCCTATAAACTAAAATAGTTTGGAGATACCTCACTCCAAACACAAAATAGTCAAACTAGTGACTCAAACAAACTTAGAATTGCTTCACAACTTCTTCCAAGGATACAACTGCACTCATTGCTTCACAACTTCTAAGTGAGTAAAATAAACCTCTTGCCTACAGGTTTCGAGGCACAAATCAGTGACCATCTCACAATCCGGGTGGTTCACCTACAAACCAACTCTCCTAGAGAGTTGTTACAGACTCAGCCCTAAAAACTACATCATTACTAAATTCGGTTGGTACTCAACCTAAGTTATAAAGTTTCTATTTATAACCTACTACTCAACTAGATTTGAGCCTTCAAAACATAACAAACTAACATAACAAACTGCTCCAAGATATTCTCCATAAATATCTCCATATTGTTATAACAATAAATAGAGAATCAACAAATCTGCAACATATTCTCCTATAAATTCTCCCTAATATATCTCCATAATCTGGGCTCCAAGTAACAACAAGTAAGTTGTTACAATTCTGCAAAAGATTCTCCTCAGAAATATTTTGCTTCATAACAGAATCCAATCTGTCAGCTCAGGCACGATGTCGTGACATCTTCTTCGACATGTTGCTCCAGATGTTGAAACACTTCAACACAACATGTTTCTTTATTAAATAGAACTTCAACATGTTTTCTCCTTACAAGTTATAAATCATATTTAACATATTACTGCTATATTAGTTTTACCAAACATAAAGTCAATCCTAAATAATAGAGAACTAACATTGAAATTTGTCAAATGCAAATCAGAGTATGGTGTCTATGTGCAGGTTGTAGCACAAGATATAACAACCATCTGCTTATATGTTGATGACTTGCTAATAACTAGAAATAACTTGAAGAACTTGTGGAAGTTCAAAGAGCTGATGACGAAGGAATTTGAAATGTCGGATCTGGGAAAATTGTCTTATTTCTTAGACATGGAATTTTAAATAATAAAGTAAGGTATGGTGCTACATCAAAGGAAGTATGTCAAAGAGATACTCAAGTGAAGCACGGTTGACTGACATCTTCACCAAAGGATTAAAGATTGACAGATTCCTAAATTTGAGAAAGAAATTAGGACTAGTTCAAATTGACTATTTTTGAGGATGTTCGACAACTTGAATTACGGGGCTGTGTTGAAATATTAAATTAGATTTAGTAAAAAAATATTATATTAGATTATATTATATTTAATATTTAAATATAATGTAAGTTGTTTAGACCCAAGCCCAATTAGGGTTGTATATAAATAGTCATAGGTTGTATCATTATTTGTATAATTCAATAATACAAATCTTTATTTCCTTTATTATTTTCTTTTTTTCTCCTTACTAAAAGTGTCTAACGCACTATCATTTCGTTCCTTTTTAGGTGACACTTTTTGATTTTTTACACATACTAATAAAGTTAATGATTGTTGTTTATTTTTAAGCAATATTTTTTTAATCACCTGTAATAGTCTTAATTTTTTATTACTTTAACTTACTTTTTCTTTCTCTATAATAAATTATTAGGGATAAGTTTGACAAATCTATCATTAATACTACTATAAAATTTGAATGTGACAATTAAAAAACATGAAACTTTTACAAAAATGACAATTAAAAAGTAACGTAAGAACGGAATAGTCATTTTAAAGCAGAAATAATAGACATTTCTTTCATTATCTATGTCCATTAAGTTATACACATAATGTTTCACTCTTTATCTGTAGTAGTAATAATAGTAGTAGTAGTAGTAGTAGTAGTAGTAATAGTAGTAGTAGTAATAATAATAATAATAATAATAATAATAATAATAATAATAATAATAATAATAATAATAATAATAATAATAATAATAATAATAATAATAATAATAATAATAATAATAATAATAATAATAATAATAATAATAATAATAATAATAATAATAATAATAATAATAATAATAATAATAATAATAATAATAATAATAATAATAATAATAATAATAATAATAATAATAATAATAATAATAATAATAATAATAATAATAATAATAATAATAATAATAATAATAATAATAATAATAATAATAATAATAATAATAATAATAATAATAATAATAATAATAATAATAATAATAATAATAATAATAATAATAATAATAATAATAATAATAATAATAATAATAATAATAATAATAATAATAATAATAATAATAATAATAATAATAATAATAATAATAATAATAATAATAATAATAATAATAATAATAATAATAATAATAATAATAATAATAATAATAATAATAATAATAATAATAATAATAATAATAATAATAATAATAATAATAATAATAATAATAATAATAATAATAATAATAATAATAATAATAATAATAATAATAATAATAATAATAATAATAATAATAATAATAATAATAATAATAATAATAATAATAATAATAATAATAATAATAATAATAATAATAATAATAATAATAATAATAATAATAATAATAATAATAATAATAATAATAATAATAATAATAATAATAATAATAATAATAATAATAATAATAATATGATACTAAGAGGGCACAAAAATATAGGGAAAACCCATCTCAAAGTCCACCATGTCACACTCAAATAGCCTAACATAGTTTCACTCATAGAAATCCCCTGTCATCCAAGAGATAACCAATGTATATTTAATACATATTGCTTGTGACAAGGAAAAAAATGATTTAAAACATGTACAGTATTAATTAACATAAGCTTATATGGTATCATAGTTAGCTACGAGATTAGATTGGACAAGTTGAGTGTACAAGGTCTAGTTATTGGGTCCCTAAAATGGTTATTTCTTTATAAGATCATCACACGCAAAAGATACCCAATGAAATTATTGGGTTTTAAATAGAAAAACAAAGGATGTTATGAGTTTCTAAAAAAATAAAGGACTATTAATTAAAACTGGATAGCTAGCAGTAGAGTACTAGACGATTGTGACTAACAATTTCTCAAAAAATAAAATAAAATGCAATGACTAATAATGTTACATTTTTTAAAATATTTTTTTTTTAAACAAGAACAATATTGTTATGAAATAGAGAGAAATAAGAAATAAAGGGAAGTTGGAAAAATAGAATTATTCTATATTATTTCATTCGGTGTAATCGTATACAATGAAATATGTCATATTTATATGACATCATACAAACAATATAATAAATACATATTAATTTAAATAAGGAATGAAGTTATTGGGAGACAAATCATCCAATTATTTATAACACTCCCCCTTGAATGTTTGTTTTGGATATGTTTCGTTAAAACCTTACTAGAAAAAACCCAGTGGAAGAAATCTAATGAAGGGAAAAGAGTACAATATCATTTTAAAACAAATTTATTTCTCCCCCTCAGCTGAACGATTATTTCTTCGGATAAAGACTAATATTTTGTACTAGTTGATTAAAAGTTATACTTGAGAGTGATTTTGTAAAAAGGTCTGCAAGATTGTCACATAAACGAATTTGTTGAATGTTGATATCACCGTTCTTCTGAAGATCATGAGTGAAAAAGAACTTTGGAGAGATATGTTTTGTTCGGTCTCTTTTAATGTAATCATCTTTCAATTGAATGATGCATGCACTTTTATCTTCATATATGGTCGTTGTATTTATTTATCCTAAAGACAACCCACAAGTATTTTGTATGTGTTGGATTAAGGATCTCAACCAAATGCATTCTTGATTTTCCTCATGTAGTGCTAAAAGTTTTGCATGATTAGATGAAGTTGCTGCTATTTTTTATTTCACTGATCTCCATGAAATAGTTGTACCACCACATGTAAACAAATAACCTGTTTGTGATCTACCATTGTGAAGATCTGACAAGTAATCTGCATCTGCATAACCTGTTAATTCGAGTTTGGGTACTTTGGTATATAACAAACTCATGTCTATTGTACCTTTAAGATAACGAAGTATATATTTTACTCCGTTCTAATGTCTTCGTGTAGGTGAGAATGTATCTGCTAATAGATTGACCGTAAATGGTATATCGGGACGTGTATAATTAGCAACGTACATCAATGCTCCAATCACTCTAAGATATGGTACTTCAAGACCAAGAAATTTTGCATCCTTTTCACGAGGCCTGAAAGGATCTTTCTCTATATCTAATGCTCTAACAACCATTGGAGTAGACAACGAGTGACATTTGTCTATATAGAAGCATTTAACACCTTTTCTATATAGCCTTTTTGATGTAAAAATATTCCTTTGTCCAAATGCTCAATTTGTAAACCTAGACATAATTTTGTCTTTCCTAGGTCCTTCATCTCAAACTCTTTCTTTAAGCAATTCATAGCTTTTGGAAGCTCTTCAGGAGTTCCAATAATATTTATGTCATCAACATAGAGACCTATTATTGCGAATTCTTTTCCTGATCTTTTTATAAAAATACAAGGGCAAATGAAGTTATTTGTATACCCATCTCTAAGTAAATATTCACTAAGATGATTAAACCACATGCGTCCATATTGTTTAATCCCATAGAGAGATTTGTTCAATTTTATGGAGTAGCTTTCTCCATATCCAAAATTATGTGTCTATGATATACTAAACTCTTTAGGTATTTTTATGTAAATGTCACTATCAAGTGAGTCGTATAAATAAGATGTCACAACATCCATCATATTCATATTAAACCCTTCATGCTCTTCAAGGCTAATCAAATATTTAAAAATTAATTAAATCCATTGTAGGTGGATATGTTTCATATAAATAAATCTTAGATCTTTGAGCAACAAATCAAACTTTATACAATTCATATTTTTCTTTTTCACAAAAACTCAATCATATCCCATTGGTTTTACACCTTGAGGCGTTTGGACTACATGTCCAAAATCAAGTCACTTGTAAAGTGGATTTAATTCTTCTTCAATTGAATATATTCATTTTGGTCAATTCCCATTTTCCTACAATCTTTGATAGACTTTGATTCATTATCTGTTCATTTTGGTCACATATCTTTGATAGACTTTGATTCATGAGTTATTCATTTCGACCAATTCTTACTTTGTCTACAATCTTTGGTAGACTTTGTCTCACGATCCTCGTTATTGTTTATCATATTTAGCTCTATACTGTATATAAATACATTGTCAATGTCGACTTTATTTGATTATCTTAATTTTTGATTTATCGAGATCTCTTTATTTGATATTTTAAGTACTTGATTAGTTCTTCTAGAACTGAAAAATAAATTATGTCAATACTCTCTTAGAATATTTATATCATCACTTGGGTCATCTTTAACTTTAGTTACTTTTCTTGCTAGAGGACTTTTAACATTGGAACCAACTTTTCTACCACGCTTCAGGCGCGACTACAACTCATTTACAATATTATATTGTCCAATAGAAAAATCCACTTTGAGTGGAGTATTAGCAGCTGACATTCTGTTTCATAGATTTTACAAATGAATTGTATTCTGAACTTCGAGGATTAAATAATATAATAATATTTTATTCTAAATTGTTCTGTTGAACTTCTGGTTCACACTCTGAGCTGGTTATTCTCTCCCCCTAATGTTGCAAAAATTAATTTATCAATTGATAATCAGCCTACTGGGCTTCAAGCATATATCCAATTATCGGACCAAAATAAACCTCAAATATGATATTCATATAAAATGAATTTTCTCAACATTCTTTCAAAACTCATCTTAGCGTACTATACTAGAGAAATTGAATAATTTCAACACATCCAAAAGTTTACTTAAATGAGATGCATTAGATTACTAACCTACAACAATTTGTAAGTTAAGAGGAGAACGCACATATACTAATTTGTTTTATTCGTATTTTGTGTGTTTGAAATATTTAACTTAGAATTTGTGATCTCACAAGTATTAACCATACAATTAAATTTAGACATCTAAAGAATGGATCTTTAAGTCCATTTTTATGAACATATGCTACATGATGTTCAAAATCAATTTTAATAATATATGTGATACTTATCAAGAAATTTATGAAAAATTCATATAATAAGATCTGACTCTAATTAGTTGAGAAAACAATTTCACAAACTTCTGTTTGTGACTTGTGAGTAGACATATGCATGATCTTTTAGTCGATGCAACAATTAATGTCATAAAAACTCAATTTCTCAAATTTTTTATTTAGGAACACACAAATTTTGTTTGATTGAAGAAACTTCTGGTTCTTCAAAACTAATTCTCGCATTATAATACACTTGAGATGACCCAATCAATTTTTCCAACAACACATTTGTAAACTTCCGGTTTATAATGGTATGTGCTTCAATTGTACTAATATAAGTGTATTACAAGACCGAGGAAAAAACTAGTAGCTTTTCCATCACACATTTTCTGTCCAAATTATATTTTATAATTCAAAGATATGTGCAATATTGTTCCTCCATATAACAAAGCATTGGCTCTTTTGGAGCTTTTGAATTATTTCTGAGGTGTCAGATATAGTACTGACTTCAGCCTTTCGATTCACTAAATTAGAAAAATATATTTTATTCTTGAAAATTATGTGTGTAGTTACACTATCAACAAGGCACATATCTTTACTAGTGTCAGTGTTACTTTAAAGACACAAGTTATGTAAATTAACAAGCAGCAAACACACTTTATTATTGTTATAAAAGAAAATTCAAAACAACCATAAAAGCTTATTGTAATAATTAGAAGGAAATTTTCATAAATTCTATTTCTTGATTCTACCATCTCTAATAAGGTGATAATTTTTTTCCTTCTAAATAAACAAATAAATCACCATAAAATATTTTACAAAACTTATTAAAGATATTAAACACCAACCTTCCAATTAACACCAGTTAAATCACATTCTAATATAATGATTAGTCCAAAATTACCATATATAAATATTCTATGATATCTCGTAAATATTTTATGATTTTATAAATTGCCCAAAAATATATACATCAATACTAAATTTATAACCAAATTTCTATTTCATTTTCAATTATTTACCTCAATCATATTATATATAAAAATATATTTCAAAAACTTAATTAAAAATAGATATTAATATATATTTCAAATACTAAATATGTATATATAGTTTTTCACAATATAAATATTATATGCATAGCCCATAATAATATATATTTTACTCACGTTAAAAATATATATTAATAAATTTTATACTCACAAAACTTACTAATATAACAAAATTTTAATTTTAAAATATTAATTGATAAACCTACATTTTAAAATCTTCATTCATCAAATTACTAATAGAAACATGTTTCATATTTACATTTAACAAAATAATAACTTTCTAAATAAACAATAATTGTTAGCAATGTCAAATTTTAGAGAAAAAAAAAAGAATAATATAAACATTTATAAACAATAATCTAAAATAAATATAATCATCCTTCTGGGATGCGCTAAAATTATTAGCTAACAAGTGATGATCTAAAAATTATAATCATCCTTCTGGGATGATTATCCATATATGTTAAAATTATTATTTTTATAAACAATGATCTAAAAAAATATAATCATTATTCTGGAATGCGTTAAAATTATTTGTCTCATTCTTCTGGAATAACAATTATTTTATGAGAATATTACAAATTTTTAGATCGATATAACAAAAAATATTTATGAAATCTTCCTGAGATATTCAATATTATTCTTTAGATCATCCTCAAATTGGGTATGCTAATTTTTAACATAATTGATGCATTTTTCTTGAATTCGTTAATACTATAGATCTAATTTGTGTCATTCTTCTGGAATAATAATAATTTTTTAAAAAAGTATTTATGAAATCCTTCTGGGATTTTCAATATTATTCTTTGAATCTTTTTCGAATTGGATAATATTATTGATGCAATCTTTTTGCTAATTTTTGGTTAGCATGATAGGTTTTTCAAAAACTATATAAATAATTTATTTTTCCATCTTTCAGGGATAGCTTGGTAGGTTCTTCAGGATTTATATAAATAATATATTTTTCTATCCTTCAGGGATAACTTGATAGGTTCTTCAGGAACAATATAAATAATTTATTTTTCTATCCTTCAGGGATAACTTGATAGGTTATTCAGTAACTATATAAATAATTTATTTTCCTATCATTCAGGGATAGCTTGATATGTTCTTCAGAAACTATATAAATAATTTATTTGACTATCCTTCAGGGATAGCTTGATAAGTTCTTCGAGAACTATATAAATAATTTATTTGACTATCCTTCAGGATAGCTTGATAAATTCTTCACGAATTTTATAAATAATTTATTTGACTATCCTTCATGGATAGCTTGATAAATTCTTCAGGAACTATATGAATAATTTGTTATGCAATCCTTAGTAGATGTTTTATTCATGCAATCCTTCTGAGATGCATGAAAATCCTCACTAATTTCCTTTTTCTTTTTCTAATTAATATTTGGCTTAATTACACTTTTGGTCCCCCTATTTTTTCTGTTTTTA
This sequence comes from Vicia sativa, assembly GCA_021764765.1. NCBI lineage: Eukaryota > Viridiplantae > Streptophyta > Magnoliopsida > Fabales > Fabaceae > Vicia > Vicia sativa. Next base: position 96,529,103 of record CM038792.1, on the reverse strand, counting down.
AATTTTGGTCCCCTCATTTTAAAATCCTGAGAAATCCTGAGTTTTAGTCCCTTTTTTAGTTTTGTTCTTTACTTTTGGTCCCCTTACCAATTTGAGTCCCATTTTTTATGACATGGCAGGTTGACTGATGACATGACAGGTCCATGTTGGCAATTTAATTTCCATGTCATTTTTTAATAAACCTTAATTTTAAGATTAAATTAAAAATATTAAAAATATTGAAGAACAAAACTAGGATATGAACCTTAGATCAGGTTGTTCTTCTCTCACAACCAGTTTGTTGTTCTTCTTCTTCTCTCACGACCAGTGTCTTCTTCTTCTCTTTCACGCTTTCCGCGACCGTTCTCCTCCTCTTTCCATTTCGTTTGTAATTAATCTCTCTTCTTCTCCTTCGAACCATGGATTCCTCAAGGTTTTCTTTTGCCTCATCAAACCATATGAATTTAAGAAAAAGAGGAAATACATGTTGGTGTGACATAGAATCTCCATTGATGACATCATGGACCTATGAGAATCCTGGAAGAAGGTTTTATGGGTGTGGAGGTTTTAAGGTCATGAGAAATAAAGGATGTAACCACTTTGAATGGTTTGACAAAGAGATGAGTTTTCGCGCAAAAGAGGTTATTAGATTGTTGAAAACCGGAATGATGAGCTTATGGAGGCGATGAGCGAAAATAAAAAATTTGAAGAAATGGTGAAGAAGAAGAACAAATATCTGAGTTTTGTTTTGAGTTTAACAATTGTGTTTTTACTGTTAGTGATATCTGCCCTAGTTTTAGCACATGTGTTGAAGTAATTGTGTTGTAGTTTTAGCATTAAGTAATTTTGTTGTAGTTGTAATGGATTTGTCTGTATTGTCCCATGAATGTAATGGATTTTATTGTAATGGATTTTGTTTGAGATTAATGTAATGGATTTTTGTATAACTTTTGCATAACCAGTATTAATTTTGTAATGGTTTTTGTCTGTATTACTTTTGCATACCAGTATTACATTATCAATTAATGTAATTTGCATAACCAGTACCAGTGCATGTATTACTTTTGCATAACCAGTACCAGTATTACATTATCGATTAATGTAATTTGCATAACCAGTATCAAGGACATAACTATGTATATGGCCACGTTGTGTGCTTGCATAACTAGTATCAAGGACATACCAGTATTACATTGCCAATATATATGTGTGCTTGCCTTGACATGATAGCATGAATCAATACATAACCACTTGAGTCAATACATAACCTATTGAGTCATTACAAGAAGGCATGCATCAATGCATAACCTTTTGAGTCAATACAAAAAGGCATGCATCAATACATATAACAATTTTTCATCCATATGAGTCGATTCATAATGTTTTGCATCGATATATATATATATATATATATATATATATATATATATATATATATAAAATTGGGATTCAGTTCTGTTTATTGCTTGTATCAATACAAAATCGTTTGTGTCGATGCAAACCAATTTATCTTTTCTGGAAAATAAAATTTTACACTGTATGCATCGATGCATACGTGTTTTGCATCGACTCATGTAAGAATTGAGGCTCTGGATATTTGATCTTGCATCAATACATAAGTGCTTGTGTCAATACATAACTCACATGCATCGAATCATCCGCGTCATGCATCGACTCATGTTTTAATTAGTTTTCTAGAATTATTTTAAATAACAATATGTATTGATGCATAATCCTTTGTATCAATACGTAAGTGTCATGTATCGACACATAAGTAGTTTGCATCGACGCATACGTAACTCAACCTTCTGGAAACCATTCCATTACAGTATGCATTGATGCAAAATGACTTGTATCAACACATGAATGGACTTGTATCGATGCATCGAGTCACTTGTGTCGACGCATAACATTTTGTATTGACGCATAAGTTTGTTTTTCAACTAACTCTTGATGTTTCCATATATAAGAGCTTTAACATTTCAGATTACATGAATTTCACACAGAAGTATCATAAACCAGTGCATTTGATGCCTTTGATTGCCAGTTACATGAGCTTTAACTTTTGATTCCTTTGATGAACTTTAACTTTTGATGCCTTTGATTGCCAATTACATGAATTTCACACAGAAATATCATAAACCAGTGCATTATTTTGTCATCTCAAATTGAGAATAAACCAGAAGACTATATATTCATATACTACCAAGGAAGTAGTGCATTACATTACCATTATATCATAAACTAGTGCATTATAGTATCATAAACTAGTGTTTTACATAAGCAGTGCCCAGTATCAAATCAACACGCATAAACTAGTACAAAATATAGCATAAACTTAAGAAACTAAGCATCTAGTCTTGAGTTTGTTGTGGCGCTTGCGACCCTCCGTCTATAACCAATTCTACAGCCTCTTTTGCAGTCTTCTTACTTTGCTTACTGCCACCTTTTGGAATTGTTCTCTCAGCAGCTTCCTGGGCAATGTATTTTGGTATCTCAGCTCATCACTTGATTTGTTTGGAAGAACAGTCGTCAGTCAATACCAACATCAGGACCTAAGTTCCACTCATCACTATCATCACTTTCCTCGTAATCATCTGCATCATCACAATGTTCAACATCAACATCCTCAAAAGTAACATCTTTGCAATTAGCATCTTCATCATTTACTTCTTCAACATCAACATCCTCAACATTTACATCTTCACAATTTTTCTCTTCATCATTCCATTCTTCAACACTTACTTCTTCAACATCAACATTCTCAACATTTACATCTTCACAATTAGCATCTTCATCATTGACTTCTTCAACATTTACTTCTTCAACATCAACATCCTCAACATTTATATCTTCACAATTAGCATCTTCATCATTGACTTCTTCAACATCAACATCCTCAAAAATAACATTTTCAATATTGACTTCTTCAACTTTGTGTTCAACATAAACGTCAACAACTTTAAACCCTCTAACATCTTGCACGAACTTTAACACATCTTGATCATTATTCAAAGGCCGAAGTCCAAGAGAAAATGAGAACTTAGGGTCCCGATACCATAAACACCGTATATTGCAATACCCCTCACCTTTAATCAAACCTTCAATATCCATGTAGGACATTAGGTCCACATCCCAATCCCAATTCATTTCTGAAGTAGTCCCCCCAACATACGACTTCTCTGGATGATAAACCAAACGGCCCCTATGGTGTACTCTAAGTCTAACCAATTGATCCTCAGCTGGCCTATACAAACAAAACAAACATAATCAATGCTAAACCCTAAACAGTGCTAACAATGGGACCACAACTCTTATCAAAAAACATGAATTGGGGTTTTTCAACCAAACCGAAATTAAAACCTAGCAAATACCTACAAACAAAAGAAGGTTTAGACATGTCAGGCAGTGTTGTACGATTGCGTTGAAGAAGATGAAAACAGGCACCAAGCGTGACGGCGTGACGAAGACGAGAAAGGGACGACAAAGGACACGAAGACGACGACGTCAGTTGTTTTCAGAAGCGAACTTGTTGATTTGAGATGAAGAAGACGGTGTCACTTGTTTTCGGAAGTGAGATTGTGGACTTCAGATGAAGAAGACGGTGTCACTTGTTTTTCTGAAGCTGCCATGAGAAATTGTTCAATGAGAAATTAGATTCAATTGTTTAATCAAACAAGTTGCCATGGAAATGACGTGGAAATTAAATTGCCAACATGGACCTGCCATGTCATCAGTCAACCTGCCATGTCATAAAAAATGGGACTCAAATTGGTAAGGGGACCAAAAGTAAAGAACAAAACTAAAAAAGGACTAAAACTCAGGATTTTAAAATGAGGGGACCAAAAGTTAAAAACAGGGAAAATAGGGGGACCAAAAGTGTAATTAAGCCTTAATATTTATACATAATAGATAAAAAATAAAAAATATTACCTTCTAAAAGTTATGAAATATAGAGAAATAAGAAATAAAGGAAAGAGAGAAAGATAGAATGATTTTGTATTATTTCATTCAATGTAATCGTATACAATGAAATATGTCATATTTATAGGACATCATACAAACAATATAATAAATACATATTCCTTTAAATAAGGAATGAAGTTATTGGGAGACAAATTATCCAATTATTCATAACAAATATTTTAAATTAATATTTTAAAAATTGAATCCATAATCAAACTAAAGAAGATATAAACTATTTGAACTAAAGAATAAGTGATCGAATCACATAAATTGATCGATATTTATAACAAAATTATATAATTATTAAATTGATCGAACAAATAACTTTGTTTGTAAAATATCATGACACTTACACAATTTTGAAATTTTAAAATTATAATTTTATAAGTTCGTTTTTTAAATTTAAATTCTAAATAAATAATTAATTCTAAAAATAATCATTCCACATAACAATATAGTAAAAATATAAAATATAAATTTAAATAATTTTAAACAAACTCTACTTATACGATAATCAAAACAACAAAATAATTATCATGTCTAATAAATTTAATTTTAAATGGGAGAAATTATTTTAAATAAATTTTAAACAAAATATATTTGTATTTTAATTTAATTTAATTTTTTAAATTATCAAAACAACGTCGAACTGTTTTAAAAAAACGAGACAATATTTAATCATCAGTTCTAATTTTTAACTATTTTTACAAATTTTGATGATTTCATTAATTTAATAACTTATCTGATTCATTAATTTAATAACTTATCTGATTCATTAATCAGACCAAACTAATAATCCTTTTAATTTTCTGATTCGACCGATTTAAGCTATTGATTTAGTTTGTTTTTGAAAACACTGAGGTCCAATAATGGACGCTTGCATTGAAACCGATTAATCTTACACTCATTTTTCTATGATGCTTGCCGTGCTCAAATTTTACACTTCTCGTGCAAGAACAATTTGATTTATAACATTCAATTTAATTTTACTTTTTAAATAAAGTTTAATTACTAAATAAAGTTCATATATTAATTACTAGATAAAAAACAATGTAACGTGTTATTATATTTTTAATGTGCACCAAATATATAAAGTTCATATATTAATTATTAAATGTATATTTTGGACTATACTTACTTGAGCTAGCTTAGCCCAACAGCTCTGACACCTCCACATATTTTAAAATGTCAATTGTCATTCTATTATAATTTACCTCTCACAAATTTGTCTCTTTTTTTTTTTTTTTTAATTTAAAATTTACTCTCTATGATTCGATAAAGAAATTAAAAACGATAATATTAAGAAACGTCCTGTAAAAATTATAACATTTCTCAGTGAAACTGTTTAATTGTAATTTTTAGAACGAGTTTATTTTTTATTTTTTTTAAAAAAATGAGCGTGTGTTTACATGCAAATCAATGTCCCAAAATTTGTTCATATCCTTGAAAATTCGGTAGGCTAAATATCATGTTATGTTAATATTTATGTATGGTTTATGATAATTTTAAAGAATTTCAATCCATATGTATTACGTAAAATTTCTTAAATATTTTTTAAAATTGAAAATATATTTTGGTGTGCATTAAAATCTGATAAAATATATGAATGAATTTGAAATTTAATTCCGATTTTGTACCGAAGATATATTTATTATTTTATTCTTTACAAAATTAAAAAAACAACATTGAATTGCATAACATAGACATAAATATAATTCATAATATAAACATAACAAATACATTTACCAGTTAAACATAAATCAAACATTACAAATCAACATTCATGTGGACATTGCAACATCCTAATAATATCATTGACTGATCTTGTTATAGTCGCATCTAACTCGATCAGAGCTTTCTCTTCAAAACTGTCAAAAGTATTCCACATAGCTTGTAAATTAGCGTCATTCTTCAGCTCACAGTTGATGAACCGAAGCTTCTCATATTTGTCAACCGATGGCGAGCGATACTCGATCTTCACTACATTGAGATTGTTGCCAAAAGGTACAAGTTTCTGCAATATTTCATGCACATCTTCAATATGGGTGTACACAGTGAACTTAAATTCATGATATGGTGTAGCACCGGAAAAATGGACAACTCTAACATGCCATTTGATGTTCAATTTCATGTCAATTTCTGGTTTTTTGTTGTTGTGGTATGAAAAAAATATAAGAAGTGAGGTAATTTGTAGTAGTTGGAGGTAAACATGAACCATACAAATCATATCAGTGTTAGTGATAGAACCAGAATTAAAGTTCAGATTTTTTATTAAATGGAACCGAAAATAAATTTCTGGTTAAGGCCTTGGGAGTGAAAAACTAGAAACAGAACAGAAACAACAACTAATAAAAAAGCCTTATGTATTCAAATATTGTGTTTTTGGTCAAACTACAAAAATGACTATATTTCTACATCATAATACATGAACAAAATGATGTTAACAATAAAATGATACCTAATTACTTGAATGAGCCGAAAAATGTGTCGTTAGATAAATCCATCGGTGGCACCCCTTTTGATTTTTCCATATTTTTTCTATTTCAATTTGGTTCAACTTATTGTATTCTTACACCCTTTCAATGAATTGGTCTTGCCAGGGCTCTGATGGGTTTGTGAAATGAAGCGCCCTCTGATGATGTAGGTGGTATAGGACATCTCAATTTCAAATACACTTGAACAAAATACCGCAGATTTAAAATCCAGCCAACACATATGATATGATATAATCTCCGAGAAACCGTATCTTGTAAGATTAATACACACCCTCTCCTACGCACTTGCTATAAAATGACCAATTTCAGGGAAGCACATATATTTATCCTCTAGTGCAAATCCAACCTCGGCAGGTAGAAGTGCGTGGTATATTTCCTCAACATTCTCTTTACTCCCTAGCACACGTGTGTATAATTCTCTATTTCCCGTTAACTCTCTGATCAGGGTATCTTGGGCAGTATTGTAATACTCTTCACCTCTACTGAGCAAATCATAAACATCTGTAAAACCACAGTTACCATCACCACCGACATTGACGGTCAATTCAATGTATTTATGCATAAAAACCGACACGCGATCGATGAATGGTATTTTTGGTGGAATCGGTGAAGGGGGTGGTTTGCTAATACAAGCTCCTTTGAAAGTACTTTTCTGAGATTTTGGTGTAGGTGCATCAGGAAAAACTTTATCAACGTGTTCAAAATACGAAGGACTCCTCGTAGTTGAGCTGTTGCCTGATATCAGTTTCACCTTCTTAGGTGCCCCTTTAGTATTTATTGGTTGAGATGGTGGTTTCAAGAATCTTTCTTGTATCACTTCACATTCGACCAAAATGGAGATATTTGATTTATCGGTTTTCATTTTACCGTCATCGTCAAAAAACTTAGTCTCTTCCAATGACTAGATACCTCATCCATACGTATCGAGATATCACCATTCATCTTCTTAGATATGATACAAGCTCAAGGGAGACCATATGTTTTTACAATTGTGCAACCATAATTTGAGGTGTTAACACCCACATTAGAAGCTCGTTTGGCCTCGTAAAAAGTATAATTCAGAGCTGCCCAAGAGATGTTACCAACCAATTGAGAATATATTGTGTTGTCTTTGAACCTGTGTTCCAACGCTGTGATATTACGACCAAATGTTGATTGTATCCTGTTATGCTGGTTTAGTATCATCTGGTTCACAAATTCCCAACCTGTAATCAAATCACCCTTGCTATTTCTCAGCCAATTCTTCAAACATGCATGTGCGGACTCAACTCGATTTATTGCTATATTAATGAGGTGCATAACCTGATTGGTCCAGGCACAAACAACCTTCTCTTTAACCTGATCAAGAATCGTGCTTTCAACATATTTCAAAATATCGGGATATTTCACGTAAGCATTCCTGAATTGTAAAATAACATCATAGTATTGCTCTTTTGTAGATACATTTATTATAATATTCCATGCATCCATAATTTTCTCCACAATGACGCCAATCTTGACCAATTTTCCATCTTCACCTGCAACCAATTTTGTCCTCACTGTGGGTTTAACGCGACTTCTCACATTTTTAGTAATATGGTACCTACAAAGTAGTGCATAAGAAGTGAGAAATACAGTTGCAACTGAATTCATTAATGTCGTATCTCGGTCGGTAACAATGAACTTCAACATTTCTTCTTGATCCTTCAACATGGACCTACAAACCTCTAAAGCCCATGCAAAGTTGTTCTCTTTTTCGCACTCTAGAAATGCAAAACCAACAGAATACGTCTTCTCAGTTGACGTAACACCAAAAATTTCAAACAATGAAAGTCTGTACTTGTTGGTCTTGTACGTCAAATCAATTATGAGCACGGTAGAAAACATGTTGAAAAATTTAATGGAATCAGAATGATTCCAATAAATGTCTCTTACTGTTACCCCATCATCACCTTGTCAGTGGCTACAAACATAGTTGTTTTCATCTAGAAGTTTCAAGAGGTGTTGCATCTCGGTTGGATCCTCCCTAAGTGCTATCTTGGTTTGATATCGCTTATTGTAAACTTGTTTGATATTTGATGTGTCCTCGGGTCGTTTGCGCTTCAAGGTTGCAAGTATGTTTTTGGGAAGGTACCAAATTCAAAGTCATATGAAAAACACATGTCTTCTCATCCGGAAGGAGCCGACATGCAATTGGATGAACGACTAACTTTTGACTTAAATCATGATTGTGTAAAATGCAAAGCACATCAAATTTCCATTTCTTATTTGTCATAAGATAATCACACAACATAAATGGACATTGACATCTTCTTGAATCAGTGTCTTCGCGTTTAAAAGTTTGGATACAACATATGTATTTCCCACTTCTTTCTCATGTAAAAATCAAAAATTCATTTCTTCTATTCGTACCATTATCGGACCTTCCAACCACAACACCAAATCCTAGTTTCGCTGCCTCTATACAAATCCACTGCAACATATCTTCACGTAATTCAAATTCTTCAATATTTTTAAATTGCTCATGAACATCTACCGCCTTAATTATGACAGGAGAAACTACGAGAGGTGATACAACTTCAGTCACATCGGGTTTGAGAATGTTATCGAGGTGCACCATACCTATGTTACATAAATAATAAAATTTAGGGTTAATACCTATTTTCACCCTTGACATATGGGGTGTATTTGAAAAACCCCCCTGCCAAAAAAAAAGTTCCAATTGTTACCTTGACAAATTTTAAAAGTTTCATTTTTTACCTTTAGGATGCCACATCACCTAAAAGGCTGATGTGGTTTATTTTTTTGTTAAATTTGTAAGTTTTTGTTATTCCACGTCACATAATTGCCATTAAAATGACCAGAATGCCCTTAGCTTCATTTATCTTAAAATTCCAAATTATTTTGCAAAGCCTAAGTTTCAATTCAGACCTCTAATCGCTGCTGTTGTGTTGAAACAGGGATGCTAGTGTTATGGAAACCACTGATGGAAACGAAAGAGCAACAACTGGCGCTTTAACGTTTGCTTGAAGAGATATTATGATGGAGCTTTGATGTAGCAGATCCGGTGGCGGGTGAGAATCTGAAAGCGGCTAGAGGGATTTGTGTAATGGTTCTGGAAATTAAAAGGAACCGGATGTGGATCGAAGGTTTAGGATGTTTGAGTTACAGAAAAGTGAGAGACGAAGTGATACGATTGGGGATGGCGAGATGAAGAAGACGGAGAGGGTCGATTTGCAGAGGTTTCAGCGAGGAGAAGCGCATGTCGGAGTTGAGATGAAAGGGTTGAAGCTGATGGAGGATAATACGAATCTGGTGGTCTTTGAGAATGAGATCCGGTTGGAGGGTGTTTGGACGGAGAGTTGGTGAATGAATGACGGAACTGTAGTATGGTGTAAGGTGGTGGTGTTGAAAAAAGAGACATAGATAGTAGTACTGGGAAGGTTTCGCCGGTGAAGGGGGTACCGGTGAAAGGAGTGTTACGGTTTGGAGCAAAATGGATAGAAGGTTATGGTGGACGAGTTTCCAACGAAGGGACTGTGAGGTGGGTGGAATACGATGGAAACTGGGTCGTTTCCGGTGAAGGAGGTGAAAGGTTGTCTCTGCAATAGAGATGGTATGAAGGTTTGTTATGAAGAAGAGGGAGGCCGTGGTGGAGATGAGTGTTTGGCGATGGTTTGAGAGAGATATAGTGGAGGGACAAGACGGGTAGCGGTTGGAGGACCAAGGGAACACGGTGGAAGATGGCTGCGCCCTAATTTGGAGTCCGAATTGAAACTTAGGCTTTGCAAAATAATTTGGGATTTTAAGATAAATGGAGCTAAGGGCATTCTGGTCATTTTAATGGCAATTATGTGACGTGGAATAACAAAAACTTACAAATTTAACAAAAAAATAAGCCACATCAGCCCTTTTAGGTGATGTGGCATCCTAAAGGTAAAAAATGAAACTTTTAAAATTTGTCAAGGTAACAATTGGAACTTTTTTTTTGGCAGGGGGGTTTTTCAAATACACCCCATATGTCAGGGGTGAAAATAGGTATTAACCCTAAAATTTATTAACAAATCACAGTGATAGTTGATGTCCAAATAAACACAGACAGAAACCAAAAGTTAAATTATGGTTTTGTTCAACCTTAAACCTGAAGTATACATCTGGTTTCTATGTAACCTTTTTCTACAGAAAATAACAGAGTAATGTATGGAATAAGGAATGAACCAAAAAAATGATGACGAACCAAAAAAATGATGATTTGGAGTGGAAAATGGATTGAAAATGATGAGGGTTTTTGAGAGGTTTTAAGTAAAGAAAGAAGAAATGGTGGTGATCATATATGTCCATACTGGTTACTCTTTTAAGTAACCTGCATCGTGCCATAAACCAGAAGTATACTTCTGGTTATATATGAAATATTCAGGTGACAACAAAATTCAATCTTTCCGCTAATAGAACCAGAAATGTAATTTCGGTATGTACCAAAAGTATACTCCCAATATTCTTTTTTACATTTTGAAGGGTGAAACCACAATTGGTCTGTTTTGTGCAAAAAATGTGTTAACTGGAAATGTATTTCTGGTTTTTCGAAGGGAATATTCAAGATTGTATAGGCTCTCCCTTTTCATTATGGGGTGAGTTAAGAAATTCTCTAATTTTATGTAATGTTATGTCAATATATTAAGTTTAGGATATGCTTATGTTATGTAAAGGTGTTGTTAAATTAATGTTGAAATTATGCAATGATAAAAAATAATGAAACAACAAAAGTTATACAATAATAAAAAGTCATGATCAAACAAATAGTAATAATACATCTACAACGATCCATTACGTGCAACATGCTCAATCCATGTTGCTAAAACATAAGTACTATTACATAAGATTTCACAACGTACAAAATAAAATAGCGAATACATGTGAAGGAAGCACATTGTTTTATTTAAAAATAATAATGATAAATATATTATCTAGGATATTTAAAAAACCGACATGAATATATGTTCAAGGTTTGAGGTTCGATGCCCAATTTCTGCTATTTACTACCTCTGTTTTTTATTATAAGTCGTTTTAGACTTTTCACACGTATTAAGAAAAGTAATAATTGTTGTATGAAAATGAGAAATTAAAAAGTTTTTTACAAAATTGTCCTTCAGTAGTGGCATCGAGAAGATACATTTATATAATTGAAAGGAGAGAGAGAGATAGAGATAGAGAGAGAGAGAGAGAAATAAATATTTAAGGGTAAAATAGGAATAATAACATTAATTATGCATTGGTATTGTAAAATGACTTATATTGTGGTACAATGTTTTTCCAAGTGACTTATAATAGAAAACAGAGGGAATAATGTTTTATATGGAATCAAAAAGGCGTCTTTATTTTTTAAAGATTTTACGTCGGATATGTTACCTTGGTTTTCAGTAAATCCGAGATTAAAACTCCCTATTTTTTCGCAAACAAAATTATGCCTTTATTTTGTATAGATTTTACGTCGGATATGTTACATCGGTTTTAAGTAAAACTGAGATTAATACTCTTTATAATTTTTATCCCCTCCGTGTTCTTTTCTTTTTCAAGCCCTAGCAAAACAACACTTCTTCTCCAGCCAACGAAAGAACACTTCTTCTTCAAGGAGCCATAGTGAACGAAAAATCTCTCTCACCATTGTTCTCCGGTATGTTATTACTATTGTTCTTGTTGTTCCGAATCATTATTTCTTTTTTATTTTATTCATATAACCATAGAGTGTACATCATACTAAGAGTTAAACTGGATAAAACTTTCATTAGATAATTCTTACAAAAAATCTAATAAGCATATTTAAATTCTTCGACTGAGAGATAGTTTAACCAAGTATAAACCACTTAATCCTCATCGTCAGAAACGATGATGTTTGACCTTTTCACCTTTCTTCTTCTTTTTATTCTTGAACTCCTCTTCTTGATTCGGAGTAGGGTTTTGTATAAGAGAAGCCTCTAACACCACAACAACATTGTTTAAAGCTTCAACAGAAGTACTGATTTTGATTTTTCTTCTTCTATAAGTTATTTGGATGAAGTTCTTTTGGTGTTTTGGTTCAAAGAGGAATTCCACATTTATATTGTTTCTTCTGATCTTTCATCTTCTCCGATCCTTAAAAGTATAAAAGTCAAAAGATGTCAGGTTTTCTCATTATTTGTTCTTTAATTCTATATGTTTTCTTCTCTTGGAAGTTGAAAAGATCTATACGTTTTCCAATTTCTTTTTCATTTCCTACGCGTAGTTGATGTAATAATATTTATTATTTTATTTTATTTTAAGAAGTTGTATGTGATTATGGATCGTAGTTGGATGAAAGTCAATAAACTAAGTAGCGAGTATGAGAATGGATTGTTATAATTTCTTAATTTCACGGAAAAAAAACCCTTCCTAAACAATGATATTTTTTGATGTCTTTGCATGAAATTCTATAACACGGAAAAACATCCAAGGGATGTTATATTCAATCATTGTGGTTGTGATGGAATTATTCAAAATTATAACAAATGGGTATGACATGGTGAAGGGACAAAAAAAGAGACATTTGTTACAAATAGTTGAAGATGATGAATGTATGACTGATATTCTAGAAGATGTCATTCGTGATATTGGAGTAGATGCTTTCAAGAAAGCTAGTTTGGTAGATGCTTTGTGAAGAGACATGGAAGATTCGTTGTACCATGGATGTAAAGGTTTTACAAGATTGTCACTTGGGCTAAGACTAGTTAATATTAAGTAAAAAGGTGGATGAACGAATAAAAGTTTAAATGAATTGCTTGAATTGTTGAAATAAATGTTTCGTGAAGGAAACACGTTACCAAACCGTACTTATGAGGCCAAAAACATATTGTGTCCGATGTGTTTGGACTGTGTAAAAATACATGCTTCTCATAATGATTGCATCTTATATAGGAACGAGTTTGAAAACTTGAACGCGTGCCCAAGGTGTGGGGTGTCACGCTACAAACAGAAGGACAACAATGTTGATGACAATGATGGTGTAACTAGCAAGGTGTTCCTGTCAAGGTGATGTGGTACCTACCAATAATTCCAAGGTTCAAGAGATTGTTTTCTAATTTTAGTGACGCAAAGAATACTAAAAGGAATACAAACGAAAAAGTGTGCGATAGAAAAATTTGCGATGTTGCTGATTTCATAAGTTCCTTTGTTCTACCAAAACCCTTTGCGCATCAAAGTTTACCATAATGGATCTTATCAGTAACTAAACTTAAAAGTTTGAAACATTTTTAACTAGTTATTTGTTTTAAAAGGATATATGTATTATTCCTTTTCTGGATGGTTATTTTGGTGATTTAAGATCCCTCAACATCATTTCTCTAAGTGTGTGTGTGTATATATATATATATATATATATATATATATATATATATATATATATATATATATATATATATATATATATATATATATATATATATATATATATATATATATATATTGAATATATCATCATATAGATCATACCTATAAAGTGTGAGATTAATCTATATTGATTTACTATACGATCAAGATATCCAAAAATTAACGTCAAAATGAACTTTCGTAAAATGTTAATTTTGACATAGTTCAATGACATAGTAAATCATTATAGATTAATCTCAAATTTTATAGGTATGATATATATGATTGTATGTTTCAATCCAATGGTTGATTTAAAAAATATTAATTCGAAGTGACGTTTTTGAGTGAGTGTAACTCATGGTGTAACTCTTGGTGTAATTTGATCCCTCTCTCTCTCTCTCTCTCTCTCTCTCTATATATATATATATATATATATATATATATATATATATATATATATATATATATATATATATATATATATATATATATATATATATATAGCTCCCATAAAATGAGGGAACCTGCTAGAAACTACACATGTTATAACTAGCACGCCTTGTCCAGGAAAAGTTGGATTATTTGGATGATCCTATCTCACGCTCTATGAGTATGTTTAAATGTTGACGGAGAAGGACCTCTCATGGTTGTTGAGGGTATTCTAAGACATTCATCAAAATGAGTAAATTTTCCCATTCGTCAAATGCCTCTCCTGCCACCATGTAAGAGGCAACTAGTATGTTTTATTTCTGCTTCATCAATATAATTATCCTAATTTTATCTTGGTTGGAAAACATGGACAACCTTCACTTTCTAATTATATCTTTAAAAGAATCCCGTAGTTGAACAAATTCATTAGGGTTATGGTTTTTCCATTTGTGAAAGGGACACTATTAGGACATGTTAATTTCAGGATGTTGTAGAATAGACTTCATTGTTTTTATTTACTCTAATTGAAACTCCATGTTAGTGCTTTCTTGAAGGATACACTGTCTCAAAACATTAATAGGAGTGTAGTATTCGTACCTTGACAATTTCACTCTTTTACCTTCTCGATAGGTTCATGTTTATTTTTAAACTTTGCCTTTTTTGGGCCGATGTTGGGTCTCCTCATTTTTTACTGCTTAATTCTTCTTTCTTGAATCATCATCCCTATTTTCCCTGCTAAGTACTAACTTTTCTTAATATTTTATATATTTTTAGGCCTTAATGAAATAACGTTGAAGGTTTTACGGGATATAAGGCAAACGCTCTCATCAAACTTGGATCCCCACTAGAGTTTGAGATTGAGTAGATATTTCTTAATTTCATCATTGGCATTTTTTATTAGCATTGCTTCCCCGTTAAAGCTTGCATTATAAGATCACAATTTCTCATCTTTCTCTCTCTTAATGCATTGCAAGATTTCCACCGACTTGGGTTGCCTTCAAGATGTTGTAAAATGCGCAAAAAAGTGTATGAAAAGTTCACACCACGATTGATAGACCCATTTCTCAACCTACTAAACCAGGTCATGTTTCCTGCCACTAGGGTGAGGATGAACAACTTTTATTTATCAAGACCTCTTTCGCCATGAAAAGTCAAAAGGATGTTAATCAATTGCACGTGTTTATTGGGGTAAATTATCTTTTCATAGGTCCCCATTTCCAATTTTTTTTATAAGTTCCCTTCGGATGGGGGGTGAGGAGTACTAATGAATCCTTCTGAAATTAATTTATTTCTTTTCTTTGAAATTATCAAAGGATGGGGAATAGGTGGTTCCTTAACGATAGTGACCCTAAGCACTTTGTCGACCATCTTCCCACCTGAAACGTAGCAGGGAGTTTCCTCGAATAAATGTGTCTTGCCTTTATGCCTTTGTTGCACCCAAAAATTTGCCCGCCCGGTGCTACGGTCAAAATTATTTTCAAATTTGATTTTAGATTTCTTCTGGTTTATTTAACTAATATTCTGCGATTTTTTTATAAATATAGTTCTCAAGATCTATTTAAAAAAATAATAATTTATTTCAAATTATTTGTATTTTTAAATAACAAATAATTGTTTGTCTTCATATACTTTCAATTAGCTTTTTACTTTGAATAAGTAACATAGCTCAGTTGGCAAGGAGTAAGGCTTAAAAATATGAAGTCATGGGTTCAAATTTCACTAGGTGCATTATTCTTTTGGTTATTTGATTTCTTTTTGAAGCTTTTGATCTCTTTTTGCACCTAGACACACATATGTCCAGATTCTTAATCTTGGTGACCAAGATAACTTTGGGATTTTTTGGATGGAGCCTTTTCTTATTTTTGGAGTTTCTTAACCTTACTCTAACTCTATAAATAGGACCCTTTGGTGTCCTAATTTTTCATGAACAATTTCACAAACCACCAACAACCACCTCCGTCTGATTTCTCCGACCTCCGTCCGATTTTGCCGACTGCTAGCGGTGGTCTTTTTCCTCCCTCTGTCTGATTTCGCCGACCTCCGTCTGATTTTTCTGACCGCTAGCGGTAACGTTTTTCCTCCCACCGTCCGATTTCACCGACCTCCGTCCGGTTTTCCTGACAGCTAGCAGTAGCCTTTTTTCCTCCCACCGTCCGATTTTGCTGACCTCTGTCCGATTTTTACCAGCCGCCAGAGGTAGCATTATTTTTGTTCTTTTCCTTTCTAGTTTCTTTTTCAATTTAATTTCTTTTAAAATTCTTTTAACCTATCTTAAAAAAAAAATAAAAAACATTTGGTTTTAGGTTAGCTAAACATTTATTTAATTTTTTTTTGACAGAAAATATTTTTATTAAATTTAAAATTATTTTCATAATTAACTTTTATTTTTCATTTAATTAGTTTTTCAATTTAAAATCAACCATAAAAACATAAAAACTATTTTTCCTTTAATGTTAGGGATTTAGAACATTGTCATATTTATTAAAATATTTTAACCATTATTTATTTATTTATTATTATTGTCTTTACATTTTTAGAAATCGATGTATAGGTCACACGAGTATTTTGTAATAGCGTAGCTTTTTATTTTGATCGCACTTTTTCTAATTATGTAACTGTCTACAGGATGTAATAGTCTAGGTTTAATTCCCGCTTTTATTTATCTGCCCAAAGCCTTGTAATAACGTAGGGTTTATTTTCCGCTTTTACTTTCCGCACTCTATAACTGTATATATCTCTGACTGCTTAGATGTATGACTAATAGGATTGTATGGCAAGACTATTCAATCGATCTTAGAATAACCTAACTTCAAGATAACATATTTGAATTGAACACACTTATCACACATGCATCCTTAGGGTATCCTCTCTTGTTTTCTTACGAATATACATGGTCATGTCCCTCGAACGTAAGAGTACCATTAGAAAAAGTCCCTCGATTTAAAAACCATCACAAAGATTATAGTCCCTCGATGACCCTCGATTTTGCCTACAAATATATGATCTCGTCCCTCGGTTGTTTCCTACGAATAAGTGATGATCGTCCCTTCGAAATGCTAAGGTATCCTTATATGTTTCCTTCAATGACTATTCGATGACCATACGTCTGTCCTTTCACATCCAACGGATAGAGCTACCTACTAACTAATGGTATGGATAGCCCTATCCTAAAGGAGAAGGAAAATAACAAGAACGACCTTATGACTAGGTAATAAGACTCTAAATTGCTTTTTCCAATCAAATACTTTTCACAGCTCACAGTCTTTTCAAAAATACTTTCAAACAAACACTTTGTATACATTCATACGAGAATCATTACAAAGTTACATTTTTCAAACAAATATTTTCAAACACTTTGTATACATTCTTAAGGACTGGTACAAGAATCATTAAAAAGTCAAAGCAAAATATTTTTAAACAAATCACACACACACACACTGTCATACCCCAAAATTTGCCCTCCATTTACTCAAGAGATTTCATACATCTATACCCAAGGATTCCTCAAGAGTTGATCAGACAAACTCTCTCCTAGACAATCAACCCAAACTAGGGTTTGGTATCTCTCAAGTCAAGATGAACTTCCAACATCTCCAATGGCCTTCATGCCTCCTCATATGCTTTAAAGATTCTCCATGTCAAGTTTCAAGCTTCACAAGTCAAGTTTCCTCAGACAATTGCTCAGATGGTTGAAAATCAGTTGTATTGGACAAAAAGTCAACTGTGGTCAACATACAGTCAAACTTCATAATTTTTGGTCAACATCCTCATTTTGAAGTTACATTCATCATTTGATCAAGGGTTGATCATGATTCATCAAGAAAACTCAAGATTTGCTCAAAAGTCAAACTTTCTAAATTAGGGTTTCTAGGTGAAAAGTCAATGAACTTTGGTGATCATAACTTCCTCATACTTTCTCGAAATTTTTCCACCACCTCTTGTTTTGAAGGAAATTCAATTCTCTACAACTTCATGTCTCACAAGAATGTCCAAAAATGCTTCATTTGAGAGGTATAGCTCAAAACATTACTGTCATTTTCAAAGTCAACAAAAGTCAACTTTTGTTTTGAAGATATATTGAGCATGGTAACTCCAATTGAGATGAAACCAAAGACATTGTTTAGAGGACTCTTAGAGCTTTCCAAAAAGTCCAAGAACACTCAAAAATGTGGAAAATTGAGCAAGTTACACCATTCACAAGTTGGGCAATTTTGAAAGAATGCACAAAGAGAGATACTTCAAAAAATCAAATCTTTTGCAAATGGGCCTACTTTTTCTTCATCCTAACTTATTCCTCATGCAATTAGGAACATCCAAGCCCAATGCCACGAATTTTTGATTTATGTTTCTATTTAATTTGTAATTTATTCATTTAAATGCAAATTAAATTTAAAAATAAATTATAAAATCAAAATTAATTGAAAGATTGATTTTATTCTCTTCTTAAGACCCAAGCAATCCATTAAAAGCCAGCAATTTCGAAATTGGACCAAAAAAGGCAAGATTGGATTGGAATTGAGCAAATTTTGAAAATTTGATTTTCATGGAAAATCAAATTTGATTATCATTGAATGGTGATTGATTCTTGCCAAATATGATCCCAAATCCATCCAGCATATATACTTGATACATACCAATCACAAGAGGACGGAAAAATTGCCTTGGAAACCCTATTCTCAAACTGAAAAAACCGTGCCTCTCAAGCAAAGTGCAATCATACTTCCAACCGTTTTCCATCGATTTTAAGGTGTCCAACAGATTCCTTGATATCTCTTGAGTCAATCCAGACCCTTACATTGCTCAAATCCATTCAGAATCGTGAAATCCGTGTTTGGTTTGTTCTTGAAAATCTCAAATTCGATTTTCATATTCATGCATTATTAACTTGTTTTGATTGTTTGTTTGTGTTTAGAATCAAGTTTGCAAGCTTTCTGGGCAAGCCAATTGAATTTCCATGGCCTGAATCGTGTTTCACCATGATTAGGGTTTCTGTGGATGATTTAGGGTTTCTCTTAATAGGAAAAATTGGACAACAAGACCTATGCCATTGAACCGAATGACCGAGGAATCGAATCATGGTCTTAGATATAATTTATATTATGTATCTGCATTTTGATTTTGCCAGAACCTTAGTGACGAACAATGGCCGCTAACTTTCAAATATTTGAAATGAAGAAGACGATGGTTAGGTGGCGAAGGAGAAGGCAAGCGTGTAATTCCACTCTCCGTTTCAAACAGTTGACACACTCGGTTGGTCGGTAGCGTTGGTTTTCAAGTTGAAGCCGTGGTCACGAGTTCGAATCCTCGAGCCGCTTCTTTTCCAAACTTGCATGTTTTCTATATTTTTCATATTTTTATATTTTCCATTCATTTTAATTTAATTTCCATATTTTATTTCTGCATCTAAAAATTATCAAAAAATATTTTTCTTTTTGCATTTATTTCATAAAAATCTTTATTTAATTTAATAAATTAAAAAACATATTTTTGCATGCATATTTATTTTTATTTATAATTTAGCATTTAAATCATTATAAATTCATTTTATATTACTAAATTGCATTTAAAAAATCCCAAAAAATTATTTTAGCTTATTTATCTTATTTCCAGCATGTATTAATTTTCCCATATTAAAATTTGCATTTTTCTAACATTTTTTCTCTTGTTCGATTCATATTGCATTTTCCGATTTCTTCTTCTTGTACAGGTTGCTCCGATTCGGACGTTTTCTTTTTATCGTTTTATTTTTCCAATAATGTAACTGTTCATGGGATGTAATAGTTTAATTTAGGGTTTTATTTTCCGCATTTTGAATTATGTATCTGCCCCAAAGCCATGTAATAGCGTAGGATTTACCTTTCCGCACTTTACATTCCGCATTTTACTTTCCGCACTCTATCAATTGCTAGTAACTAGGCGTGTATGGCAAGACTAAAATTGAACATAGCCCACTAATTTTCAAGATAAAATATCTGAAATCAATACACTTCTTCACACACGCACCCCTTAGGGTAATTCTCTCTCGTTGCCTTTGCGAATTCAAAATGGTCATGTCCCTCGAACGTAGAGGTATTCTAGCACCGTTGCCTTCCAAACAAATCATCATAGTCCCTTCGATACAAAGATCATAAGACCCACGATGTCGCTTCCGAATACATGATCATGACCCTCGATTGTCGCCTATGAAAAATGATGATAGTCCCTTCGAATGTGCTAGGATACTTCCTACAAGTTGCCTTCAATGACCATCCGATGTCCCTTCGAATGTCCCGCTTACATCCGAATGGAGCTACCTACTAACTAATGGTATATAGCGCTATTCTAAAGGAACGTAGAAGTGAAAACGACCAATTCGAGTGGGTAATAAGTCTTTTAGTTGCTCGCTCTACCAAATGCTTTTCACACCACACTCTTTTCAAAGTTCAATTTCTTTTCAAAACAAAACATTTCCGAACACTTTGTATACACTACATGAGTCATTACAAAGTCAAAGCGAAATGCCTTTTTCAAAACATCTTTGTCAAACACAGAAAGCAATTTTAAAAAGTGATCTAGAGCAACTAAGAGCCGTAGATAACTACGGATGGAAAGGGTGCTAATACCTTCCCTTTTCATAACCATTCTCCGAACTCGAATCTAACGAAGGTCTTTTTCATTACTTTTACCTTCCCTTAATTGGATAAAAATAAAAGTTGGTGGCGACTCTTGCTATCCGCACATTTGGATACAAAATCCTACAAAGTCAGTTCCGTATCACGAGGCGACTTGGGAAGCACCCTAAAGAGAGAATTGCCTTAGGGATTTCTAGATAACTTTTATCTCTTTTGTTTGACTTGTATGCTTTATCTTTAAGGGTTGCTTGGGTATTATATTGTTGGGGATCCTACACCGGATCGGGTTTCCTTTTAGGTAAGTAGCATTAGATCATTGCGACCGCTAGACGATAACTAAGCGGTCAACATGATGGCTATGTTAGCGTGACACTTTGGTTGTCTCGATACTCTTCATTCCCAAGTTGAAGATAGTATTTGGCTTCTGCGTGGTGTCATCAAGCGCTAACTAAACTTTTAGAACCTTAATTGACCCATCTTAGCCATTAGAAGGTAGTGAGATGGCCGGCTTTGGTGTAGACCGAGGTTGGTTGATACTCGATGCTACGCTCATTGAGATCGACTTTTGGGACATTTTCGATCGACCACTTGTCGTATTGAAATAAGCGCCTACGAGAAAGATCTGTGATGTGAGATTCCTAGAACCCGGTTACTATTATAGGACAGGATGAACCAACTCAAACTTTTGGTAGGGTAATCACCTATACCTCATTTAAGCCTTAAACATAGGCTCATTGTGTGAATTGTTTGTGTGTGCTAAACATGACATCATGACATCATTCGCATTGCATATCATTTCTAACTATTTCAAGGACCTAGGGATTTATCTTTGCTCTGTTTTGTAGGGATCATGGCTTCTAGAAAGACTATCCGAATCAACTTCATGGGTATCCCTTCTCAACTCAAAGAATTGGTTTGAAATTCCGACCATGCTCGGTTCATCAAAAGACATGGTTATCTGCTTGATTTGGTTATCTCGGTTTGAAGAAGATATGATGCATGTCCTATTCAGTTCTTTGACCAAACACCATTGCTTTACATTTCAGATTATCGGTTGGTTCCTACCTTAGAAGAGTTCTCTAAGCTACTTGGGGTACCTATTCTTGACCAAATGCCATTTACCGGTTTGGAAAAGGTTCCTAAGTACGAAGACATTGCATCAGCCTTACACCTTAAGCGTTTAGATATCGAAGCCAATTGGGAAACTAGAAGTGGAGTTAAGGGTTTACTTTCCAAGTTCTTAATTAAGAAAGCCCGAGAATTCCTCAAAGTTATGAGTTTCCATGCATTTGAAAATATTGTGGCCTTGCTAATTTATGGTTTGGTTCTATTTCCTAACTCGGATCAATTCATCGATATCAATGCCATCAAGTTGTTCCTTACCCGCAATCCTGTGCCTACTTTACTTGGAGACATCCTACATTCTCTCCACACTCGTACTACCAAAAGACAAGGAACTCTCATGTGTTGTATACCATTACTTTCCAGGTGGTTTATTTCGCACCTTCCTCCATCAGTTTTGAAGAATGAACAAAGGTTGAGATGGTCTCAAAGATTGATGTCACTCTCTCATTCCGACATCCGTTGGAATCTTTTCTCTCAAAAGGACTTCACATTCATTGAGCGTTGTGGAGAATTCCCTAATGTACCGCTACTTGGTATAAGGGGAGGTATTACTTACAACCCTTCTCTAGCTCTACGTCAGTTTGGTTTTTCCCGAAGAGATGGTCCACATGATATGCTTCTCCAAGATGTTGTGTTCGACTACAATCACGATCTCGAATTACAAGCGAAGGTTTATACATGCTTGGGGCATGGTAAAAAGACGATACCAAGACTTTGGGGCACCGAACTCCATTCCTTGGGAACCTTACCTCAAATGGGTGCGAGCTCGAGCTCAAAACCTCATGATGCCATTCACTGTTTTACAGTAATTATGGAACTGTTGCTATAGGTGGCGTACCTATCTTGTTCTCCATCCTGACATGCCTACTGATTTTGAAGACTTGAAGCGATCCTGGATTCAACTTAAAGAAGAGAGGGATACCTTTGAAGCTCAGTGCTATGCAAGCAAGAAGAAAGTGTTAGAGTTGACCAAGCTACTTCACGAGGAGCGGAACGTCAACGCTACATCGGCACCAAGAGCGCCCATGGGAGACTTAGAGCTTTAGGATTTATATGTTTTCTTTTATTTGTTTTGAACTATCTCTTGTAAAAAGAAAAGAATAATGAAAAGAGTACTAATAAATGTTTGTTCATTGCTTGTTTAACAAATTTAAATCTCTAAGGTCCTTGAAAACATTGCATTGCATTCGCATAAACATTGCATAGCATAGCATAAACATTGCATCACAGGTACATTGGAGATTGGTTTTTCATTTGCTCGCTATTTATTTTAGCGAAATGGCTCTTGAACAGATGTCAAAGATCTCAAGCTCGAATGCTCGGCCGAGATGCTCACCACTTGGTCCAAGGCCAAGAAGATTTGAAGAAGCTCATCAACAAGAAGAAGAAGGTTGTTGGTCTCCTCAACATGGGTAGACGCTACAAAGGGGTCCAAAAGTGGTCGGTCGGATCGAGCTCTCAAGGAAGTGTCCATCCGGGGAGTACCAAGGGTGATGATGGTGACCCGTGAGCCAAAGAAAGGAGAGGACCGCTCGATTATGGCGACTACGCGAAGATGACAAGTACAAACAACTTGAAGACCGTCGAATCTTGTGGAAAACTGAAGATGTCCGGGCTGAATTTTGATGATCTAAGTCTTGTCCACGTGTTGTGATTCCTCCCAATTCAAAGTTCCTACTTTTGCCAAGTATGATGGCATGTCTTGCCCTAAGCATTTGAAGTCCTATGTTCGGAAAATCAATCCCTGATGGAAAGTTGTGGATGCACTATTTCAAGAGAGTTTGTCCGAACCCGGTTGGAATGGTACTATCGGCTAGAGAATGACCGTATCCGTACAGGTGACTTTGATGCTTTCTGACGATATGAGTACAATCTTGAATTGACACCCACTCGCATGCAACTACAAAGCATGTCTATGGGTCGTGATGAGAAGTTCAAGGAGTATGCTCGAAGTGGAGAGATCTAGCGGTGAGTTCAACCACCCTTGTCCAATAGGAGTTGGTTGATATGTTCATGGGAACAGACAGCCCGTTCTTCAAACATCGATTGGAAATTCTTCATCCGGATTCACCGAGTGATATTGACGGACGCATTGAAGGTATCAAGAGGGAAGATTCAGATAGAGTCATCTTCAAATCTTGCGAAGAAATCTTTTGGTGGTAAGAAAGAAGCCAATCTGTGTGGTCGAAAAGCCGAGCCAAGACCGACCGTGCTCAATCTGGGGGGTTGTGATCTCAATCCTACATCAAGACAACCTCGGTGAGGCAGTAGCGTAAGCAGCGAAGGCGGTTAAGATCAACATGCCATTGTCGCAAGCCTTGCAACACATGTTGAGCAGTGATTACCTTGAGGATCCTCCTCGAATGTCAACACTTCCTCTCCAGTACAATCCTAATGCTAAGTGTGCTTACCATTCCAATAGCCTAGGCACGACAACGACAATTGTTGGGCTCGAAGAACAAGATTCAAGATATGATTGAAGCTAAGCAGATTGAGTTTGATCCTCTGTTGAGACTCGAATGTGATCAACGCTCCTATGCCTAACCATGACAAGAGTTCCAATCTTTGTTGGGGATGATACTTATGTCTTCAACATAGATGACTTGACCATTCCTCGATGGTTAAGAGGAATTTGCTGGCCGGTGTCAATCAGGATGCCCGGAGAATTGTCGTTGGTGCCCATCTTGGTTGTGCTTGGTTGAGAAGGCGTGTTCGGTGCATGATGGATAACCGTGAGATACTATTTACGAAACCACCGTGCGTGTGAAGAAATGTCTAAGTTGAAGATTGACAATGCGAACGAAACTGTACCATCTGTGTGGGACACCTTGGGGCAGCCAAGTGGAAAATATGATTACATGGTGAAGTACACTGTCCCTGATAGTTACAAGATTCCTATTGAAGATGTTAAGGCGACCGGATGGGGTGACGATTTCCCTGAAGACTATGCTGATGTTAACACAATAAGAATTTCCTCTGCTGATCCTGTGCCTAGAGTGGCACCTCTCATCATTACTTCTCCAAGACCAGTTCCATATTCCTCTGACAAAGCTATCCCTTGGAACTATGGAGCTGATGTTTACTATCATGGTGTCAAGCAAGATCCTCTGACAATTGAAGATCTTACCATTGGAGCTTCTATTCCTGACATCGACAACATCACCGGATCCAGTAAGGTGACCAGAACCGGAAGGGTATTCTCTCCAGAGATCTCTCCTCCAAAAGACACTGCGACTCCAGCTCGCATTCCGTCTACTCCACCAATATCCCCAGCTAGAGGGAAAGAATCAGTGGCTCATCCTGCTCAACCAGAAGTACCAAAGGAAGTTACTGAAGACACCTCCAAACAAGAAATGGAGGAAATTCTGAAGATCATCAAGAAGAGTGATTACAATGTTGTGGAACAGTTAGGACAGACTCCGTCCAAGATTTCCATGCTCGCTTTGCTCTTGTGCTCCGAGGCTCATGCTAATGCCTTGGTGAAGTTTCTGAAGAATGCTCATGTGCCGCAAGACACTACCACTGATCAATTCGAAGTTTGTATTGCTAGCCTGGCTGCCAACAACGGCCTAGGCTTCTCTGATGCTGATTTGACTCCTGCCGGAAAGAAACATAACAAAGCCTTGCACATCTTTGTTGAATGCAAGGGTACCACATCTCATGTTTTGGTTGACACCGGTTCGCTCGAATATCCTACCAAGGCGCTTTTGATCGGCTTGATGTCGAAGGGTTGGTTCGAGACCAGTGACATTATCGTGAGAGCTTTTGATGGTTCTAAGTGCACATGCTTGGAGAGCTCACTCTGCTGTTAAAGTCGGTTCCCGACTTTTGATTCCACTTTCTTTGTCATAGACATCCATCCGACTTATTCTTGCCTACTTGGGCCTTGGATACATGGGCGGTATTACTCTACCTTACATCGAAATACCGGTGAAAGGGAAGGTTGTTACAGATGTGGTGAAGAAGAATATATGGTCATCATCTGATCATTCCGCTATCTCGAGATGGAGGGTGAATTCTTGAGACTCCGTCAAGCTTTTGAAACAATTCCCAGTCATGCTGCTGACTCTCAGTCCTCTGAAGATGCTAAAGTTCCGCCTAGGATGGCCTCATTGAAAGATGCTCAAGTTGAAGAAAGAGTACTATTTGGGGTCAGCTCACGATCTTCCTTTCAAATTTGACAAGGCGGTTTAGGCTTCACCATCAAGGGTCGAAGATGATACGCCGCAAACATGCCGCCAACTTCCCTTCCGCATCGCCAGTGGAATCCATGCTATAGAAGACAACGACAATGACTTGACATCGCAAGTGGATCTTCCCAACTCGGACAATGAGCTCGAATTGGAAGATCAAGACGTCATACCAATCTCCTTTAGTCGAGTAATTGCTCTTGTTTTGTTTTGCTTTTCGTATTCCTTTATGTTTTGAACAATAAACTTTGAAAGCTGGTGCCTTGCCCGGACGTCATGGCTCGTTTGCGAGGGTTATTATCTGTCGTTTGCGTATTTTCATTCAATAAATTCGTTGGACTTTTGCATTCAATTGTTTGTTTTCTTTCTTTTACTTTATCACCCCTTCAAAAGGCTATGTGTTTCTTACACACACCCACGTGATACACTGCAGAATCACTCCGAATCTCGTTAATAACAGCTATGCTAGTGCTAAATATGACTTTGATAATCCGATCTACCAAGAAGACGAAAGTGAGGAAGATTGTGAAGTGCCGGAGAACTTGCAGGGCTCTACAAGAAGAAGCGAGTTATCTGACCACACGAAGAGCAAGTTGAGGTTGTGAATTTGGGTACTGACGAAGACAAGAAAGAGATCAAGATAGGAGCGGGTCTTGAGAACAGTGTTAAAGAAAGATTGATTCAAATGCTACGAGACTATGTTGAGGTTTTTGCTTGGTCATACGAAGACATGCCGGGTTTAGACATTGATATTGTGGTGCACCGATTGCCGAAAAGAGGGTTTTCTCCAAAAAGGAAGGTTAAATCGTATCGTCCGAGATGTCGAGAGAAGAAAGCCAAGTTATGAAGCGCTTCAATGCAGGTTTCTTAGTCACTTCTTATCCAGTGGGTTGCTAATGTGGTACCCGTGCCAAGAAGGATGGTAAAATACGAATGTGTGTGGATTACGAGATCCGAACAAAGCAAGTCCGAAGATGATTTCCACTTCCTCATATTGATGTTCGTTGACAACACCGCAAAGATAAGGTTTTCTCCTTCATGGATGGTTTCTCGGTTACAATCGATCAAAATGGCTCCCAAAGACATGGAGAAGACTACTTTGTTACACTGGGGCACTTTCGCTACAAGGTTATGCTGCTCGGATGAAGAACGCGGTGCCACTTATCGCTATGGTGACCTTGTTTCATGACATGATTCATCACGAGATAGAGGTCTACGTCGACGACATGATAGCTCGATCACGAAGAAGAACATCTTGATCATTTGCGTAAACTGTTCGACGGTTGAAGAAGTGATTGAGACCGAATCCTAACAAGTGCACCTTTGAGTCGATCCGGAAAACTCCTAGGGTTTGTTGTCGCGGTAAAGGTATTGAAGTTGATCCCGCCAAGGTTAAAGCTATTCAAGAGATGCCAACTCCCCGCACCGAGAAGGAAGTCGAGGTTTCTTGGGCCGATTGAACTACATTGCATTCATTGCACTAGCTACCGTGAGCCAATCTTCAAGTTACTTAAGAAAGATCAAGTAGTGAAATGGAACGACGATTGCCGGATCGCTTTTGACAAAATCAAGGAGTACTTGGAATCCTCATATCCCGATGCCAAGGAAGACCTCTTATCATGTACTTGTGTTAGAGAACTCAATGGGGTGTGTGTGGGGCAACAGTGGTCGAAAAGAGCATGCAATATACTACCTTAGCAAAAGTTTACCGATCGTGAAACAAGATACTCACACTTGAGAAAACTTGCAACGCTTTGGCTTGTCACGACTAAGACAAGATATGTTGACTCACACTACCTTGTTGATTTCAAGATGGATCCGATAAAATACATCTTTGAGAAACCACTCTCTCGGAAGAATAGCAAGATGGCAAATGATCTTGACCGAATATGACATCCAAGACACTTCTCGTAAAGAAATCAAAGGAAGTGTAGTAGCCGATCATTTGGCTCATCAAGCCGTAGATGACTATCGCCTATGCGCTTCAATTTCCGATGAAGATGTTTTACTAGTTACCGATTGTGAAGAACCAGACCGATGAAGGACTGAACAAGGATCCCGATGGACCATGGTCTTTGATGGAGCCTCAACGCACTTGGCAATGGCATTGGCGCCATCATTACATCCCTACAGGACATACACCTTTCACCGCCAAATTATGTTTTTGCACGAACAACATGGCGAGTGGCGTGCATCATGGGTCTTAAAGTCGCTATTGACTTAAGAATCAAGTTCTTACGAGTGTATGGAGACTCACTTTAGTGATCACGGATAAAGGCGAGTGGGATACGAAGCATCCGAATCTCATTCCGTATCGGGAGCATGTTTTGAGTTTGATTCCCTACTTCGAAGAAATCACTTTTGATCATATTCCACGAGAAGAGAATCGGTTGGCGATTAGCTACTATGTCGTCCATGTTCAAGGTCGATGGGACAATGAGGCTCCCGGATCATCATTGAGAAGTTCGACGAACCAGATTGTTGTGAGCTTGGCGTAAGAGAAACCTTGGTACTATGACGTGAAGAGGTATCTTGAGACTCGTGAATATCCAGAGGGCATCATCAATGATAAGAAATTCATGAGAAGATTCGCATCCAAATTCTATCTCGACATCTTATACAAGCACGACTTGCTTACTCACTGTAGACGAAACAAAGAATGCGTATCATGGAAGAGCTACGAAGGCAATTTGGTACCCACTCCTGGACACACCATGGCTAAGAAGATTTCAAGAACAGTTACTATTGGTCTACCATGGAAGCGATTGTCACCGCTCGATCTTGTCACAAGTGCCGTTTGCCGACAAAGTACACGTACCTCAGACCTCAATGTTTTAACTTCTCCTTGGCCTTTTGCAATGTGGGGCATTGACATGATCGGGAGATTAAGCCCACGGCTTCCAATGGACATCGCTCATCCTTGTGGCAATAGATTATTTCACCAAGTGGGTGAAGCGCCTCGTATGCATCTGTTACCAAGAATGTAGTGGCTCGATTCATCAAGCATAATCTTATCTCGGTATGGCACTCCGAAAGGATTATCACGGATAATGGTTCCAATCTCAACAATAAGATGATCACCGAACTCTGCACAATTCAAGATCAAGCATCACAACTCTTCTCCTTATCGGCCTAAGATGAACGGCGTGGAAGCGCCAACAAGAACATTAAGAAGGTTATACGAGATGGTGACTTACAAAGATTGGCATGAAATGTTACCATTTGCTCTTCATGGTTATCGCACTACAAAGACGAACATCAATAGGGCAACCCCTCTCTTGTATACGATATGGAAGCCGTCTTACCCATCGAGGTTCGGATACCTCAACCGAGTCCTCCAAGAGGCGAGTTAGGCGAAGACGATTGGATCCGCACTCGCCTTGACCGATTAATTTGATTGATGAGAACGACTCGCGTCCATCCGCCATGGACGATTTACGAGCGAATGATCGAGCATTTAACAAGAAGGTCAAACACCGAGTCTACCAAGTCGGTGATCTAGTAGTCAAGCGCATCATTCTTCCACAAGGTGATCCAGGGCAAATGGACTCCCACGAGGGACCGTTTGTAGTCAAGACAAGATTCTCCTGAGGAGCTATGATACTTAGCACCATGGATGGTGAAGACTTCCCACAGTGAACGCAGACATAGTCAAAAATACTACGATAAAGAGACCCGCTAGGTCGACCGCCTAGGCAAAATAAGGGATCTGGCGAACCAAAAGGTTCGGGCAAAATAAAGGATATATACAAAACATGTACACCGCAAGTCGAAAACCCGAAAAGGCGGCTTGGGAAAAAGGGTATCCGGTAAAGGCGGTTAGGGATTTAAGCGTCGACTATGTCTCTTCCAGATCACGCTTCTGACTACTATCAAGATTCAAGATTCAAATGGCGAAGATCGTCTACTCACTTTCTTGTGAAGGAGATGAGATAGTCGAAAGATATTATTACTAGCATAGTTGGAACTTAACGAGATTGTTCCCGCATAGCTTTTTACCTTTCTTATGTACAAACTACTTGGCCATACACCACCTTTCAAATAAATGCAAGCTTCTTTCTCTTTACAATTTCTGCTGTTGTTATTTGCAATAAGTCCAATGTTTGCTTTGAATGACTATACGCATTTGACAATAAGAATCTAATCACAAACATACGAAAAGTGAACATACAAAAGTACTTACTACAGGCTCCAGGAATTGGGATGACGACGAAAGTCACCAAGGACACTTCCCCAGCAGAGCAAAAGGGAATCCGCGAGCTGCAATTCCACTCGACTAAGTAATGTTACATCGGTCTCAGCAGAACACCTCACTCCCGTCAAAGTATTTATCACGGATATCTCTCGGCCCTTCCCTTTTCCCCGCAAGATCGGACTCGAGACTTGGTCGATAGTGCATCGGAGGAAACTACATCTTCATTCCCGGCGAGATTACAACGGATCCCGACTCTTCTAGCCCGGTCTCCCAAAGAACTATCAAATGCTCTCCAATGAGATCGCACCTGTAATCCCGAGAGCGCCTCCCAAATTTCCTCAGCAGGATCTACATACAAGGTCCCCAACAGATCGCCTTCCAGATTCTCCTCAGCAGGGTCTATGAGGTCTCCAACAACGAGTTTCTCAGTCTCTACCCTCCTCAACAATAGCTAGGCCCAAGACTTGGTCAGATAGTGCATCGGAGGAATTCAGGATATCCTTGTTCTCTTTCAAAAGCGGAGTTCTCACCTACCCAATTCCCGAGCAGAAGTCAGAAATCCTCAAACAGAACATCTACATCTTCTTCAAGATGGATATGTTTTGAAATATCACAACGTCTATCATTCATACATTTCTCATAAAGTCATAATTCATGCATATGTCATTCATATACACTGTCATGCATCATACTTTGCATGAAACTAACCAATATTCAGTCAAAGTTCCTCTTGTTTTCTCAAAACAGTATGAT
The DNA here is from genome assembly GCA_021764765.1 of Vicia sativa. Taxonomy (NCBI): domain Eukaryota; kingdom Viridiplantae; phylum Streptophyta; class Magnoliopsida; order Fabales; family Fabaceae; genus Vicia; species Vicia sativa. Next base: position 96,498,004 of record CM038792.1, on the reverse strand, counting down.
ACTGCGCAAACAGTCCAGATTAAGCCCCGAATCGACGGAAAACTATAAACCGCCTTTGGTTGTCCTCCGACGATGGTCCAGATTAAGCCCGAATCGACGGAAAACTATCTCGAAGATCGCCTTGGTTGTCCTCCGACGATGGTCCAGATTAAGCCCGAACCGACGGAAAACTATCCGAAAGACCACCGTTATCCTCCGATAAGCAATGGATCAATACCGATGCACAACAGGAAGATATCCACATTTGGCCAACTACAACCTCCCTCAGAGTAATCAGCACGAAGATTTATTCTGATCCCTTATTATCAATAGCAACTACAGAGTCTAGCGTACGACTCAGTTGCCTTGGATGGCATCTTAAGCCCATCTCCGACTACTTATCAACAGTGCTTCACTTTCGAATCTGCATATATGGTTAAAAATCAATACAAACCAATAACTTCATTCAAAAAATGAACACGAAGTCTAACGTATGACTACCTCCGGATGGCATCTTAAGCCCATCTCCATGCTCCTTCCAGGAACAACTACAGAGCCTAGTGTATGGCTCACTCCCCAGCATCGAGCTTCCCAGATGGCATCTTAAGCCCATCTCCGTCAATTCTCCTATCAACATTCTCGAGTCTAGCGACGGCTCATCCTCCGTAAGTATCCAAATGGCATCCGAAGCCCTCCGTCATCCACCAACGAGTGCAAATTTTGTGTATTGAGTATTCAATCATCTTACCTCCGTGTCACGAAAGACAAGCGTGTCAATATAACCTCCAGACAAGAAGATTGAACAGGGCACTGTCATACCCCAAAATTTGCCCTCCATTTACTCAAGAGATTTCATACATCTATACCAAGGATTCCTCAAGAGTTGATCGACAAACTCTCTCCTAGACAATCAACCCAAACTAGGGTTTGGTATCTCTCAAGTCAAGATGAACTTCCAACATCTCCAATGGCCTTCATGCCTCCTCATATGCTTTAAAGATTCTCCATGTCAAGTTTCAAGCTTCACAAGTCAAGTTTCCTCGACAATTGCTCGATGGTTGAAAATCAACAGAATGGACAAAAGTCAATCGTGGTCAACATACCAAACTTCATAATTTTTGGTCAACATCCTCATTTTGAAGTTACATTCATCATTTGATCAAGGGTTGATCATGATTCATCAAGAAAACTCAAGATTTGCTCAAAAGTCAAACTTTCTAAATTAGGTTTCTAGGTGAAAAGTCAATCGAACTTTGACCGATCATAACTTCCTCATACTTTCTCAGAAATTTTTCCACCACCTCTTGTTTTGAAGGAAATTCAATTCTCTACAACTTCATGTCTCACAAGAATGTCCAAAAAATGCTTCATTTGAGAGGTATAGCTCAAAACATTACAGGTCATTTTCAAAGTCAACAAAAAGTCAACTTTTTGTTTTGAAGATATATTGAGCATGGTAACTCCAATTGAGATGAAACCAAACACATTGTTTAGAGGACTCTTAGAGCTTTCCAAAAAGTCCAAGAACACTCAAAAATGTGGAAAATTGAGCAAGTTACACCATTCACAAGTTGGGTAATTTTGAAAGAATGCACAAAGAGAGATACTTCAAAAAATCAAATCTTTTGCAAATGGGCCTACTTTTTCTTCATCCTAACTTATTCCTCATGCAATTAGGAACTTCCAAGCCCAATGCCACGAATTTTTGATTTATTTTTCTATTTAATTTGTAATTTATTCATTTAAATGCAAATTAAATTTAAAAATAAATTATAAAATCAAAATTAATTGAAAGATTGATTTTATTCTCTTCTTAAGACCCAAGCAATCCATTAAAAGCCAATTTCAAATTGGACCAAAAAGGCAAGATTGGATTGGAATTGAGCAAATTTTGAAAATTTGATTTTCATGAAAATCAAATTTGATTATCATTGAATGGTGATTGATTCTTGCCAAATATGATCCCAAATCCATCCAGATATATACTTGATACATACCAATCACAAGAGGACGGAAAATTGCCTTGAAACCCTATTCTCAAACCGAAAAACCGTGCCTCTCAAGCAAAGTGCAATCATACTTTTTTTCCATCGATTTTAAGGTGTCCAATGATTCCTTGATATCTCTTGAGTCAATCGCACTTTACATTGCTCAAATCCATTCGAATCGTGAAACTGTGTTTGGTTTGTTCTTGAAAATCTCAAATTCGATTTCTCATATTCATGCATTATTAACTTGTTTTGATTGTTTGTTTGTGTTTAGAATCAAGTTTGCAAGCTTTCTGGGCAAGCCAATTGAATTTCCATGGCCTGAATCGTGTTTCACCATGATTAAGGTTTCTGTGGATGATTTAGGGTTTCTCTTAATAGGAAAAATTGGACAACAAGACCTATGCCATTGAACCCGGAATGACCTGAGGAATCGAATCATGGTCTTAGATATAATTTATATTATGTATACTGCGTTTTTGATTTTGCCAGGAACCTTAGTGACGAACAATGGCCGACGCTAACTTTCAAATATTTGAAATGAAGAAGACGATGGTTGGCGCGAGTTCGTGGCGAAGGAGAAGGCAACGCGTGTAATTCCACTCAGTCCGTTTCCAAACAGTTGACACACTTGGCTCAGTTGGTCAGCGCGTTGGTTTTCAAGGATTGAAGCCAGGGTCACGAGTTCGAATCCTCCAGCCCGTTTCTGCTTCTTTTTCCAAACTTGCATGTTTTCTATATTTTTCATATTTTTATATTTTCCATTCATTTTAATTTAATTTCCATATTTTATTTCTGCATCTAAAAATTATCAAAAAATATTTTTCCTTTTGCATTTATTTCATAAAAATCTTTATTTAATTTAATAAATTAAAAAACATATTTTTGCATGCATATTTATTTTTATTTATAATTTAGCATTTAAATCATTATAAATTCATTTTATATTACTAAATTGCATTTAAAAAATCCCAAAAAAAATTATTTTAGCTTATTTATCTTATTTCCAGCATGTATTAATTTTCCCATATTAAAATTTGCATTTTTCTAACATTTTTTCTCTTGTTCGATTCATATTGCATTTTCCGATTTCTTCTTCTTGTACAGGTTGCTCCGATTCAAGACGTTTTCTTTTTATCGTTTTATTTTTCCAATAATGTAACTGTTCATGGGATGTAATAGTTTAATTTAGGGTTTTATTTTCCGCATTTTGAATTATGTATCTGCCCCAAAGCCATGTAATAGCGTAGGATTTACCTTTCCGCACTTTACATTCCGCATTTTACTTTCCGCACTCTATCAATTGCTAGTAACTAGGCGTGTATGGCAAGACTAAAATTGAACATAGCCCACTAATTTTCAAGATAAAATATCTGAAATCAATACACTTCTTCACACACGCACCCCTTAGGGTAATTCTCTCTCGTTGCCTTTGCGAATTCAAAATGGTCATGTCCCTCGAACGTAGAGGTATTCTAGCACCGTTGCCTTCCAAACAAATCATCATAGTCCCTTCGATACAAAGATCATAAGACCCACGATGTCGCTTCCGAATACATGATCATGACCCTCGATTGTCGCCTATGAAAAATGATGATAGTCCCTTCGAATGTGCTAGGATACTTCCTACAAGTTGCCTTCAATGACCATCCGATGTCCCTTCGAATATCCCGCTTACATCCAACGAATGGAGCTACCTACTAACTAATGGTATGGCTAGCGCTATTCTAAAGGAACGTAGAAGTATGAAAAACGACCAATTCTGAGTGGGTAATAAGTCTTTTAGTTGCTCGCTCTACCAAATGCTTTTCACACCACACACTCTTTTTCAAAGTTCAATTTCTTTTCAAAACAAAAACATTTCCGAACACTTTGTATACACTCCTACATGAGTCATTACAAAGTCAAAGCGAAATGCCTTTTTTCAAAACATCTTTGTCAAACACACAGAAAGCAATTTTAAAAAAGTGATCTAGAGCAACTAAGAGCCCGTAGATAACTACGGATGGAAAGGGGTGCTAATACCTTCCCTTTTCATAACCATTCTCCCGAACTCAGAATCTAACGAAGGTCTTTTTCTGTTACTTTTACCTTCCCTTAATTGGATAAAAATAAAAGTCGGTGGCGACTCTTGCTATCCGCACATTTGGATACAAAAATTCTACAAAGTCAGTTCACCGTATCACACACACACACACACAAAAAGTCAGTTTTCAAAAGGTGTGCTAAACAATTAAGAGCCCGTAGATAACTATGGATGGAAAGGGTGCTAACACCTTCCCTTTTTCATAATTACCCCCGTACTCAGAATCTATAAAAGGTCTTTCCTGTTCTTTTCACCTTTCCTTTATTGGATAAAAGAAAATTCGGCGACAACTCTTTCTAACTGCAACATTTTCGATAAAACTCAAAACAAACAAGTCAGTTCTCCCACCATGTTATAGAACTGGCAACTCTGCTGGGGAAAACACCCAAAGAGAGGTTACCTTAGGGATATAGATCACTTTAAACCGCTTTCTATTTACTTTGTACACTTTACTTTTATGGGTTTCTTGAGTATTATACTTGTGGAGGATCCTACACCCGGATCCAAGTTTCCTTAGGTAAGTAACAATAGATCATCGCGACTGTCCGACGTAGATCAAAACAATTAAAATGATGGCTACGGTTAGTGCGACACTTTAGATGTCCTAATGTTCCTCATGTTCAGTTGAGGAAATATTTGGCATCTGCGTGGTGTCATCAAGCACTAACTAATCTTTTAGAACCCTAATTGACCCATATTAGCCATTTGAAGGTAGTGAGATAGCCAACTTCAGTGCATACTGAGGTTGGTTAATACTCGATGCTACACTAATTGAGATTTGACTTTCGCGATGTTTCGGTTGACTATTTGGTAGTCGTGCTGAAATAAAGACTGCGAGAAAGATCAGTGATATGAGATTCCTAGAACTCGGTTACTATTGTAGGACAAGTTGAACCAACTTAAACATCGGTGAAGGGTAGACCCCAATACCTCATGCAAGCCTTAAACCTAGGGATGTTGTGTGAATTGTTTGTGCTTTCTATTTAAACATGACATCATAACATCATAATATTTCTAACCATTTCAAGGACCTAGGAATTTATCTTTGCTCTTTGTTGTAGGGTTATGGATTCTAGGAAGACTATCCGAATCAACTTTGTGGGTATACCTTCTCAACTGAAGGAGTTAGTTTCAAAAGTTCCCGACCACACTCAGTTCATCAAGAGACATGGTTATCTACTCGACTTGGTTATCTTCGGTTTTGAAGAAGACATGATGAGCTTCATATTCTAGTTCATTGATCTGAAGCATCATTGCTTTACCTTCCCAGACTATCAGTTGGTACCTACAATGGAAGAATTCTATAAGCTACTTGGAATACCCATTCTTGATTAGATACCTTTCACCGGTTCTGAAAAAGTTATGAGGTTTAAAGACATCGCAATAACTTTACATCTAAAACGGTCAGACATTGAAGCTAATTGGGAAAGAAGAAGTGGAGTTAAGGGTTTGCTTGCTAAGTTTCTGATAAAGAAAGCTCGAGAATTCTTGAAGGCTATGAGTTTCCACACTTTCGAAGATATTTTGGATTTGTTAATCTATGGTTTGGTGTTATTTCCTAATCCAGATCAATTCATAGACGTAAACGCCTTCAAGATATTCCTCACTCATAATCCTGTGCCTACCTTGCTCGGAGATATTATGCATTCTCTCTACACTCGTACTATGAAAAGACAAGGGACTCTCATCTGTTTCATACTGTTATTATCCAGGTGGTTTATTTCGCATCTTCCTAGATCAATGTTGAAGAATGAACAAGGTTTGAAATGGTCTCAAAGGTTGATGTCACTCTCTCACTCAAATATCCGTTGGTGTCTCTATTCTAAAAAAGACTTCACTTTCATTGAGCGTTGTGGGGAATTCCCTAATGTACCACTCCTTGGCATAAGGGGAGGTATCACTTACAACCCTTCTCTAGCACTATGTCAGTTTGGATATGCTCGAAGAGATGGTCCTCATAACATACTTTTCCAAGGCATTGTGTTTGACTACGACATTGATCTCTAAGGTTACCGTCGAAGATTTGTGCACGCTTGGGGCACGGTGAAGAAGCTTGATACCAAGACATGGGGGCATAAAAATTCCATTCCTTGGGAACCTTACCTCAAATGGGTGTGGGCTCACGCTCAAAATCTCATGATGACATATGTTGTTATTCTACCAGTAATTATGGAACCTGTTGCCAAAGGAGATGAGTCTTATACCATTCTCTATCCAGACATGCCTACCGATTTCAAAGAATTGAAGAGATATTGGATTTAACTCAAAGAATAAAGGGATACGTTCGAAGCTTAGTGTTATGCACGTGAGAAAAAGTGTTGGAACTGACGAAACTACTTCACGAGGAGCAAAGCATTAACACCTACGTCAACACAAAGAGGAAGCGTCCATGGGAGGCGTAAATGCATGGAGTTTTATGCTTAAATTTTTATTTGTATTTACTAATTTTACTAATGAAAAGTTTGTCCTTATTTGTTTACCAAATTTAAATTCCTAAGGTCCTCGAAAACATTTCATAACATTGCATATCATGACATATCATTTCATAACAGGTACTCTGAAGACCGGTTTTTCTTATTCTCTCGCTATTTATTTCAGCAGAAATGGATCTCGAACAAACCGTAAAAGATATCCAAGCTCAGAATGCTAAGTTCCAAGAGATGTTCACCAACCTGGTCCAAGGACAGAAAGGTCTAAAAAAGCTCATCACCAAGAAGAATCTTAAAGATAACAAGGATGACCATTTGGAACAACTGCAACCTGAGATAGCAGAGATGAGAACCCAGATGATTGGTCAGATATATCTTATCCAAAACTTAGCCCAGGGGAAAAAAGAGTTGAGAGTCTTCATCAACGAGCTTCTTGAGTTTGAAGACAACCGAATAGGACAAACTGCTAGAGTTGGGAATCTAATCATTAACAAGCCTCTGATGAGACAAAAGCTGACTTGTTCACAAGAAAGAGACAAGTTCACATTGCTTCACCAGCAACAAAAAAGTAATCGGCCTAAGCAAGATACACCCAGAAGACAATTTTCCAAAATCAACATGCCAATGTTGCAAGCTTTGCGATACATGTTGAAGATGAAGTTGGTCACGTTGAAAGAACCTCATCCAAATCCCAAGACTTCTTCCCCTAAATACAATCCCAATGAAAGATGTGCTTTCCACTCCAATAGTCCTGGTCACGATGTTGAAAATTGTTGGGCTTTGAAAAATAAGATTCAGGACCTAATTGATGAAGGAGTTCTCGAGTTCACATAAGATGGTCCGATTGAGTTTTTCTATCATCCATCAAATATCGAAACTGCAAGGCGTGCCATCTAAAATGTCGAGTTCGGGCGAAGAAGCTTTCATTCATTTGAATTTTCAGTTGTAATTTCTTTTGTTTTCTTGAACGTTTATCCTTATGTCAAACTTTGGATTTTCACATTAATGCATTTCACATGTTTGTCTTGAAATAATCCATTCGTTTCACTATATTTAAACTGCGTTTCTTACTTTTTATGATATTTAACTCTCGTTAAAACGGTAAGCCTTTAGAGGGAGGATGACGAAGACGATACCATAATTTCATATAGTATGCTTTTGAACAGACCTCGCTGACGATGTACAGGCATTGTTTAAATTCCTAAACAATGGAGATATAAGGAAGTTAATCCCTAGTCAACCCCTTTGAGCCTAAGAAGTAGGAGTTTTCTTTCTCATACAAATTAGAACCCTTAATCATAACCTGGGGCAGGGTAGTTTCTCAGTTAATTTAAATGTGCAGTCAATCACAAGCTTGTCCTTCGTACACGAAGAGTAGTTTCGAAGATATCCTTCTAAATCAAAGACCGATGATGGTCCCCATAACCATTCAATCAGACAGTCATAATCTATCAAAAGAAAAGCTCGCTAAGTCAAAAACCTATGAAGGAGACTTAGTAAAAATTAAGACATCCCGCTGACTGTAATATCAAAATAAACAGTTCAGACAAAAGTTAGGGATAATAAAGTCAAAAAGAGGTCGCTACAAATCCTCTACAAAAGAAAAATGTTACAAAAAAGGACGACTACCTTTTCAAATAAACTTCTAGTTTCTGAACCATCACCAAATATCAGTGCTGCAATTCCAAATTCTATTGGAACCTAAAAATGCATAATTAACTGAGTATAGGACTGGAGAACATCATGGAGATTAGGTTGGATACAAATAAATTTTGAGCCATTATCCTTTGTTTCTTAAATTGTGAACCAAGCCACGTTATAACCGTTAAAAGTTCTAACTGAAGCATGGTTAGTTCAAAAGCATACTGTTACAAAAAGGTACCCTGACTCCTATAAGGCTTACTATATATCCCGAGTTGATATCATATTCTTACAAATTTTATTTTACTAAAAAATACATTTTTAGAAACTTCAAGATAGACATAAGCTTTACATTTTAATACCACTGTTTGCATATGACTAACTGTTTGATAACAGAGAAATTCGTATGACAAATATTCAATGAATGAAGATCATTCCAACGGATAGAATAACTACAAATGATGCGTCAAAGAGAAAGATACCTCCGGTAATAAGCCTTTCCAATCAAGGGCATGACACGCTATCATCCAACTCATCTGGGGCAATCAGGCCGAGATTCAGAGAATCTCTCAAAAGTGGTAAATAGCCAAAGGGCAAGCTTACATCTAAATCACTTGGGGCATGTTACAGTGATCACAAGTTTCAGCAAAAGCCATTGAGTTACTTGTCTGTGCCATTAGTATTAGATGGTGTCAATATCATTCTCTCATAACATTCCTCAGAAAACTACCTGAAAAGGTCAAGACTATTAGAAGTTCTAAATTCGGTGGTTGACCAGTAACTTCAAGCGTCAAATATACCAGGATATTGATCCCAGGGGCAGATAAACTCCCACATACAAAGGGCCATGTATGGTTAAGAAAATATTTTCCAGCAGTGCTACAACACTTACTACCATGGACAACGAAGATTTCCCACACCCAGTGAACGCGGACATAGTCAAAAAATACTATGCATAAACGAGACCCGCTAGGTTGATTGGCCTAGGAAAAAATAAGGGCATCCCAACGAACCAAAAAGGTTCGAGAAAAAAAAAGGGATATATATAAAAGAATTGCACACAAGTCGAAAACACGCGGCTTGGCAAAAGCAGGTATCGAAAACCGAAAGGGCGGCCCAGGCAAATATTAGGGATTAAAGCATGTGCCTATGTTTCGTCGAATCATCTACTTACAAACCACATTGTTATCAGCTTCAAGTTCAAATGGTACAGATCAGTCCATTCACTTTCTTCTTACAATAAGAAATAACAATTATTACAGGCTCTACGAGTCCAGATAATGATTTAAGTTACCAACACATCCCCACAGAGTCAGTTTCACAATAATAATCCCACAAAATAATCTCTATAATCCTCGCAGAGCCATCGCTCCCTCGATAGAGACAGATTTCCCAACAAGATTACTACACTATCATATCCTTAACAAGATCATCCCCTTACAACAGCGTCTACATTTCTTCTTGTTACGTTAGTCCCCGAGCAACGATTATCTATGTCTATTCTTGTTACATTAGTCCCTGAGCGGTAGCAAGACAATTTCCAACTTATCACGTTAGTCCCCGAGCAGTGATTATCTACGTCTATTCTTGTTACATTAGTCCCCGAGTGGTAGCAAGGCAATTTCCAGCTTATCACGTTAGTCCCCGAGCAGTGATTATCTACGTCTATTCTTGTTACATTAGTCTCCGAGCGGTAGCAAGACAATTTCCAGCTTATCACGTTAGTCACTGAGCAATGATCATCTACATCTACAAATTCATCACGTCAGTCCCTGCGCAGTGATCATCTACATCTACAAATTCATCACGTCAGTCCCCGCGCAGTGATCATAAATATTTGCAAATTCATCACGCCAGTCCCCGCGCAGTGATCATTTACATTCTCAACTTATCACGTTAGTCCCCAAGTAGTGATCATCTACATTGTCACGTCAGTCCCCGCACAGAGAACGTCAACTCTGTTACATTGGTCCCCGAGCAGTAACATATCAACTTTCAACTTATCACGTTAGTCCCCGAGCAGTGATCATCTACATTTTCACATTAGTCCCCGCGCAGTGAACATCAAATTTGTTACATTGGTCCCCGAGCAGTAGCAAATCAACTTTCAACTTATCACGTTAGTCCTCGAGAAGTGATCATCTACATTGTCACGTCAGTCCCCGCGCAGTGAACGTCAACTCTGTTACATTGGTCCCTGAGTAGTAACAGATCAACTTTCAATTTATCACGTCAATCCCCGTGCAATGATCGTCTAGATTCCCTCTTGCTATATTGGTCCCCGAGCAGTAGCAAGCCAACTTTCAACTTATCACGTCAGTCCCTACGCAGTGATTATCTACTGAGCAGTGATCATTTTCATCTTATCACTTTAGTCCCCGAGCAGTGATCATCTACATTGTCACGTCATTCCCCGCGCAGTGAACGTCAACTTTGTTACATTGGTCCCCGAGCAGTAACAAATCATCAGTCAACTTATTATGTCAGTCTTTGAGCAGTAATAGGTTATTCAAAACCACATCATTCCCCAACAAAGGGTATTTTTTTTAAAACAATACGCAAGTTATTCATCCCCAACTAAGTATCATACGAGGATTATCAGTCTCCGACAACATCAACATCCAGACCTGAAACTTGGTCAGATAGTGCATCGGAAGAACCCACATCTCTCTTATCCCCTAGTCAGGGTCTCGAAAAACCATATTTCTCCATCCCTAAGCAGAAGTCGAAGATCCCCAACAAAACATTCACATCTTCTTCAAGATGGATACATTTTGAAATACCATAACATCTATATTTTTACATCATTCATAAAAATCATAACATGTGTATACATAATTCTCGTGTATCTCGAGAGCATCATCACATACTCGCATGCATCATGAGGTGCATAAAACTAACTTTACCCTTTCAAGTCAAATTCTCAAATAGGCGAAAATTATTTACCACCAAACAAAAGGTCAAAGATTAATGCCCAGAACAAGATGGGGAAACTATCTATGCGACCACGCCAGTATGAACTCCCGAAACAAGACAGGTTTACCAATAAAACAAGTTATAGATTAATTCTCGAAACAAGACAGGGTGACTAATCTACACAATCAGACGATGTGAATTGCTGAAACAAGACGGGTTTACCAACAAAGCAGATTGTAGATCAATTCCTAAAACAAGACGGGGTGACTATCTACATGACCATAAACACTTCCTTCAGAAGTCTATTTTGAAAAGCATCCTCCTTCAGATATTCATTCTGAAAAGCACATCCTTCAGAAGTTTTCAGATATAGTCTAGTGTATGACTCATTCTGATACTCATATCATTAACTACTCTGGATGGCATCTTTAAGCCCATCTCCGACTACATGTCGTCATCTCTCTGAATGGAATCTTTAAGCCCATTTCAGCATATTATCAACCAACAACATTACTTTGTGCACTGACGAGTGCAAAGTTCAGGGGACTTAAGTGTTCAATCATCTTCCACCTTTAGTTCATGAATGGCGTGCACGCCAATCTAACTCTCATATTTAAGAAGATTGAACAGGGGCAACTATTGAACCCAATAATTTGCCCGCCCAGTGCTACAGTCAAAATTATTTTAAAACTTGATTTTAAATTTCTTCTAGTTTATTACACTAATATTCCGGAGTTTTTTTATAAATATTTGTTCTCAAGGTCTATTTAAAAATATAATAATTTATTTCAAATTATTTGTATTTTTAAATAACAAATAATTGTTCGTCTTCATATACTTTCAATTAGCTTTTTTACTTTGAATAAGTAACATAGCTCAGTTGGTAAGGAGTAAGGCTTGCAAATATGAAGTCATGAGTTTGAATCTCACTAGGTGCATTATTTTTTTGGTTATTTGATATTTTTTGCACCTTTTGATCTCTTTTTGCACCTGGACACACATATGTCCAGATTCTTAATCTTGGTGGATAACTTTGGGTTTTTTTGGATGTGGGTTTTTTTTCCTCATTTTTGAAGTTTCTTAATCTAATTCTAACTCTATAAATAGGACCCTTTGGTGTCCTAATATTTCATGAACAATTTCACAAACCACCAACAACCACCTCCATCCGATTTCTCCAACCTCCGTCCATTTTTACCGACCGCTAGCGGTGGTCTTTTTCCTCCCTCCGTCCGATTTCGCTGACCTCCGTCCAATTTTCCCGACCGTTAGCGGTAGTGTTTTTCTTCCCACCGTCCAATTTCACCGACCTCCGTCCGGTTTTCCTGACCGCTAGCGGTAGCCTTTTTTCCTCTCTTGTTGCTTTACGAATATACATGGTCATGTCCCTCGAACGCAAGGGTACCATTAGCAAAAGTCCATCAATTCGAAAATCATCACAAAGATCATAGTCCCTCGATGACCCTTGATGTTGCCTACGAATATATAATCTCGTCTCTCGGTTATTGCCTACGAATAAGTGATGATTGTCCCTTTCGAAATGCTAAGGTATCCTTATATGTTGTCTTCAATGACCATTCGATGACCCTGCGCCTGTCCCTTCACATCCAACAGATAGAGCTACCTACTAACTAATGGTATAGATAGCCCTATCCTAAAGGAGAAGCAAAATAATAAGAACGACCTTCTGAGTAGGTAATAAAACTCTAAATTGCTTGCTCCAATCAAATACATTTCACACCTCACAATCTTTTCAAAAATACTTTCAAACAAACACTTTGTATACATTATACGAGAATCATTACAAAGTTACATTTTTCAAACAAATATTTTCAAACACTTCGTATACATTCTTAAGCACTGATACAAGAATCATTACAAAGTCAAAGCAAAACATTTTCAAACAAATCACACACACACACACACAAAAAACCAGTTTTCAAAAGGTGAGCTAAGCAATTAAGAGCCCGTAGATAACTATAGATGGAAAAGGTGCTAACACCTTCCCTTTTCATAATTACCTATCGTACTCAGAATCGATAAAAGGTCTTTCCTTTCTTTTCACCTTTTCTTTATTGGATAAAAAAAAGTCGGTGACGACTCTTGCTAACCGCAATATTTGCGATAAAACGCAAAACAAACAAGTCAGTTCTGTAACACCCCGAATTTAATTAATTATTTAATTAAATTATTAAAGAAATTATTTGTTGGAATTAAATGAGTTTGAGAATTAATCGGAGTAATTTGGATCTGTCAGTATTATTGTAAGAGGCGTGTTGGGATTAATTAAATTAAAGTTGGATTTAATCGGTTAAGTTGGAGGAATAATATTAAGAATAATTTTATTTATTTATTGGGGATAATTATATTTAATTAGATTAAATTGGATTTAGTGGAGGTGTGAATAATAGATCCAATATATTATTATTATTATTATTATTATTATTACTACTACTATTATAAGTTGGATTTAATTATAAGAGATATAAAAGGAGAATTATAAGGGTTTAGTGAATATTTTTGGGAAAAAGTTGTACGTGGGAGAAAGAAAAGAGGAACAAGGGTTTGAAGGAAATTGCCGCCGGAAAGCCAAATCGGAATTCGACCGGAAATTATAGAGAGATCATCAATCCAAGGTAAGGGTGGGGTTCTAACTCTCTAAACGGGTTTATGATGAATCGTATGTGGGGTTAAGGTTATATAAATTCTCGCCATGATTTGTTGTTGTTCTGTAACCGATTGGATTTGTGCTGTGAGTTATGAATTGTTAAATTGGGTTTTGTTGATTAAATTGAATATCGTGAATGAAGTGATTATGGGAATAAAATTGTTGGGTTGAATTATTTAAAACGGTGCGATTTGCATTATTGTGCAAAAGAACACGACGCAGGATACGATGAAGGAAGAAGAGAAAACTTTTGGAGACGGGGGCCACATGGGGTGGAGGCGGGCGCCTCATGGTGTGATTGTTGAAGGGCGGGCGCCCCCGGAGTAAGGGAGGCGGACGCCTCACTAGGGGTAGGCCCCACCACTTGCTTGCTTCTGTTTGTCTTCCCTCTTCCTGTGTGCATTTCGCTGTAGATTTGTCTTTTGTTTTTAGCATGTAGTATAAGAATGAATAATTATTAATGTGAAATAATAATAATAACAATAGACTAGTAGAAGAAAATATATGAATTTCTAGTAACAGTGTTTTAGTCCATTGGTATGTAGCAGGAAGTGATGATTTAGCATAGTAACATATTTAATAACAGGGTGATAATTGGTAACAATATGATATAATAAGAAGATTAGTAGATGAATTGCAGGAATACTTAACTGACAAGTTCGATAACTCAGTTGTTGGAAGAAAATAGCAGGTTATTGTTAAATATTAGCATAAGTAACAATAGAGTGGATTTTGGATAAAAATATGAGATTGGGATGCAGCGAATTAATTTAGCAGGATGATAAATTAATAGAAGCTATTTAATAATTAGTAGCAATGCAGGAAATTAAGAACAGTGCCGATTGAGTCGAATTAATAAATTAAGCGGTAAAATTAGTTGTCTGGAATTAACCGAAAGTTGTCATGGTAGTTTGTATATATTAGTAGGTAATTGTGGTTGATTTGTTTTGTGAAATTATGTGAATACGACGTGTTGTTGTTTTCTTGTGACATATCAGTGATGTGTATGTTGTTGTTTTATGCGAAGTTGCGGAATAATTCAGTGACGATGTTTATCTCTATTTATTGGTAATAACAGCGATATAGGCGTATGCCTCGTGAAGTGAATTTTCGTTGTTGTTGTATGTTGTTAGTGTTGCATTACATTTGCATCTTTGTGAAGGCCTGTATTGGCGGAATTGTGAAGAAGGCTTATGCCTTGTGCCTCTATTAATTGGCAATAGTGAAGGGAGCTGAAGCTCCGTTGGTACCACATGCATATGCATTGTTGTGTCTCATTCGAATTATGTTGTTATTACCTGTGAAGTGAATTATATTGTTATTACCTGTGAAGTGAATTATGTTGTTATTACCTATGAAGTGAATTATATTGTTATTACCTATGAAGTAAATTATGTTGTTGTTAACTGTGAAGTGAATTATGTTGTTGTTAACCGTGAAGTGAATTATGTTGTTGATTAACTGTGAAGTGAATTATGTTGTTGATTAACGGTGAAGTGGTTTTGTGTTGTTGTTAATTGGGAAGTTGTTATGATGTGTTAATTGCGATGTGATAACTTTGTATGATTTAATCCTAGCATACTATTTATCACACACTTGTTTATATTGTTGGATATCTCACCCCTTCTGCTGATATTTCCCCTACCATGGGAAATGGACAGGTACTCAAGGATAGCCCTGGAAGTTCGAAGTAGCATTATGAAGTCGTTAGTTTCTGTTAGTTTGAATTGGTGTCATTGCTCTGATACGTAACACTCGGGGGATGAACGTTGCTTAATTTGTTGTAGTTGCTTAAATTGTTGAAGTTTATGAATAATGTGAATACTTGATCATGTTGATTCTTGAAGTTGATTTAGTTGAATAATTATGCTAAGTGAAGTTAAATAATATTAATAATGTTGTGAAATGTTTTGAGGTTGAATAAAAGATGTATTGTTGTTATTATTGAAGAATTATGATTCTGTGGTTTAGATTGAGTAACTGAAATAATTGAAAAGTGTTGTTATAAGTTCATCCATGATCTAAGTGTTATGTATCTGTATAGTTGTGACTAAATGCATGTTGTTTTGCGAAGAAATTGTGACATCCCTTGCATGATTATCTTTTCCGCACTCTGATTTGAATAATATTCGAGGGGTAGATTTGGGGTGTTACAAGTTCTCCCACCGTGTTATAGCCTTCAGTGAGCTCTCATCTGTAGTGTCGAGGAGAATCATGTCTATAGTTAGTAACTACTTCATTTTGAAACCTTAGAGTTGGAAACAATGGTGATTCGGGCTTTTGAATTCTATGAGTTGTCCGCTCTAGAGTTTCAAAACCGCAAATTATCTATTACTAGCCATTAGTAAGTATTTCAGTATAATGTTTGTTTTGTCATTTTCTACTTAACCTTTCAATAGTAGGCTGCAAGCGTATTTGTTTCCTTCTTGAGGTTGATCCAAGTTAGCGACCACCAACATTTGTAGCTCATTTTTTAAAAGAGGATGTGCAAGAACCTAGATGTCAATGGTCATTTGATCTAGTTTTGCGGGTTAAATAATGAATTAGTGAGACTTTTCCCGATTTGGGCTCCTCTTTACAATTTTGCTCATCACAGATCGATGACGGTTTGAATTGCGGGTTGCTCTTTCCCCCAGATTTCCATTTCTTATGTTTGAGAATGTAGTTTGAATATTATTTTTCAATGCTACACACGACAACAATGTTCCTTCTAGTGAAAAAACTCTTTCTTGAAGAAGAATATGACCAGGTTCTGGCCATCCCAATTATGCATATCTTTCACATCTCGATTTAATGAGGGGTACTTAGAAGTACTCTGAAGATCCGATCAATGACTATAAGCACTTCTGATATTCTTTATAAGGAGCTAATATATATATATATATATATATATATATATATATATATATATATATATATATATATATATATATATATATATATATATATATATATATATATATATATATATATATAACAGTATTTTATAAATATATAATAATGTATAGGTACAACATTTGTCTTTTTCGTAATTGTTAATTTAATATATATTTATAGTTTAGTTATATATTAAAATTTAGTGTATTTAAATTTTTAAATAAATGTATAATAATTGTAGCACTTATATGTTTGTTGTATTATTATTAATTTTAGTATGAATTAATATGTATTTTTAAGGTTGGATTTAAATTTACAACATCTAATTAAATTATAATAGGTTAGTTACATCTCTTTCTATTGATTTAGAATTAATTCTAATTTTATTTGTTATGTTTAAATTATGTATATATGTAATATATAATGTTTTCTTTTAATTTTTTTATAGGGCTGGATCAACAATTATGCAGATTAATTAATGATCCGTTAGTTTGACCAACTATCCAGTAACTCAATGCATTAGTCAGGTCCAAATTTTAAAACAGTATTGATTAGAAATTATTTATGATCATTTTCATTTATGACCAAATAGTCTAGTGTTAGTATAAAATTTCTTTATATTGTTATTAAGACATAATTACTCTTTTTGCGACAATAGCTTTCCACTTGTCATTATGCTTTCCCGATCTTCACACTAATTATTCTTTAACTTACTAAATTAAAAACAATAGAGACAATTAAGGCTACCTTTTTGCATATCATTCACACCATATACAAGTTATTGTCCCAATAATATGCACCATTAATTTCCCAAATTTAGTTAAATAGATGTAAAAGTGAAAACTACCCTTCAACATATAGTGACTGTGACAATCCTTATCACATTCTTAGGCTTTCATACATGTGCCAAAGCTTCCGAATTTCAATGTTTCACAATCACACGCTTTGCCATGTTTTATTGTGAAAATCATTCTTATTCACCAAGAAATAAATAACACATTTTCATACACATAAGGCTTTTAAATTTGGTGTCCTAAGTCCAAGCATAGCCATCAAATTTTGAATTTTAAATTTTATATTTTAATTTTCAAACGTTGACATTGAAATCTCATCAGTCTCTTTTGCGTGTACATCAATTCTATATTGTTTAAATTTCATACTCTTCATCTCAAACTCAAAAGCCTTACATTTTTCATTATTCTTCATGCAATTGCAAACCAATTATGAAACCACTTTCTTTTTAGTTTCTTCACATTGAGAAATTTTCCTCAAAAAGGAAAAACAAAACAAAAACTCCAACATCTTTCTTAAACCTTTTCCTACATATACAACAATCAACCTTGCGGAATCAAACATCCTTATTCTCTCCAAATGACTAATTCTCAATATTCCAAATCAATGCATCTTTCATGCAAAACATTCTCTTTGATTCTTCTCTTTGCTTACTTGCTTTTTGTTGCTTCTTGCACTTCTACAAGGATAGGATTCACAACTATGAAGATGAAGATGAACGACGAACCACTTCGACGAAAGCAAAACTTGGGTTTGGTTTTCAACTTCTTCCCGAAAGGAATGCGAATACCGCCTTCTGGTCCTTCAATGAGGCATAACTCAGAGGTGGATTCAACTACTAAGAATTGAGTTCAATAATTCTCTTTTTGCATGATTAATTTAGTTTCTTCATTGATATTTTCTTTAATTTTTAGGATTTCAATGTTTGCAATTTGATACTAAGCCTAATAAGATCTAGATCCTTTAGATCTCATTAAAGGGTCTTAATTTTTTTGGCTCTAGGATTCTAAATTATATTGTATATAAATCATATAGTAATAACATATTAATTAGTGCATTTAATTTTCTTTTATATGATAGGTTATGTCATCTTATTATAGACTATATGATCATTTTGTCTAATTGATTTTTGCTTTCTGAATATGATGATAAAGAATATAGACATGTTTGGCATGACACGTTATCATTAACACATGTAATTCTGTTTAATTTCAATCAATTTTTTAAAATTATTGTTGACGTCAGTGTTATGTCGTGTCTGATATCTGTATCTATATATATCTGTGTGTTAGTGCTTGATCTCTTTCTCTCATGTCTAGAATGTTATAGATTTGACTAATTGATAAGTGTACACAAATAAAAAAGCTATTTTTTGGATCTCATCCCATAACTGTGGCATAAAAAGGTAATAATGGAGTGCTCAATCACAAAGTTTTCCAAGTTGTACTCACTTGTGATTTGTGAAACTTACACTCAATGAAATCTTTTTTTCTTCAAAACCATGTTATTGTCACAGTTGGAATTAGTCCAATGAGACCAGCTATTGCTATGGTCAAAATATGAATGTTGGGTCCATATTAAATAAAAAACAAATATATTTTGGGGCTGCGTCTTGCATATTCATTCATTGTTGTCAACTGTGCTTGGAATTACATACAAATTTCAATGGATGTAAATCCCTCAAAGCAGGGGAATTATTAGAATAATTGTTTGAAATTTTATGTCAATTTCAATGTATGTGTAAGTCCCTCAAAGCAAGGGAATTATTAGAATAAAGTTCATATATTCTACAGTATGTTGGACAAAGTTTATTCTTAAAACTAATCAAATTTCAATTTTGTCTTGTAATAAGATATTTGTCACATTGAGTAATAATATATGTTAGGGAAATTTAGGTCTCTAGGTGCCATAATTAATGAAAACTATGTTGAATTAAATAGTGTCTATGATGATTTTTTTGTGCAACAGAAGTCTTGAAATTTGACTAAATAAAAAATTCAATGGAAGCAAATATGTCTTCAGATAAAAACGCTCTGCCTTCATTAGGTCTAGTACAATGGTAGGACATATCTTCGTTAAAAAGATATGCTTGCAAAATTTATGCTGACTTTAAGTGCTTAGACAGCATGCTATATTGAAAAACTATGTACAAACATGCTATATTGAAAAACTATGTACAAACATGCTATATTGAAAAACTATGTACAAAATCGTCAATGCATGACAATATAATAAAGGTTTCACTTTTTTCAATTCAGTATACTTTATGATCTAATTGTATGGTCATCAATATCATTGAAAGCTTTTGTTAATAATAATTAGGTTTTTATATTCTAGTGGTGACCTTCTTACGAAAAGTCAAGTAAGATCTTTAAGATTCTGAAATTTGAATAAGGATCATTTAAGGGCACATATTAAGATACTATAAATAGAAAAAATATGTGAAATAAAGTTATTTTTAAAATTTCAATAAATTGACTTTACAGATTTCAAAAGAATAGTTTTATAAATAGTATCCTTAACAGGGCACATGTTAGCTTTTGCCTTTGAATAAATGATGAATTTATTTATCCTCTGAGGAAGTATTTAGAACTTCAGCTCTCTCTTAAAGACGCTCGAGTACTCCACCTATAATATTAGTTATGCACAACATGTCTCTGACCCACTAAAGAGTGTAGTGGGTGACTCATCCCTTCAATATAAGGAGATTTGGTAAGTAACTTTGTTAGACTTGGGATTATACAGTTATGACAAACATGCTCTTTCTAGGTTTAGGGAATGTGTTTGATGACTCACCTCTTATAATATAGGGAGGACATGGTGAGCTCGCCACTCCATCTGACAAATGTTCAACCTTGCCTAATTTCTTTTTAGTACTCTCTATGTGTCTTACGAGGAGAGAGTTGAATTGATCGGGGCTATTGATATTCATTGTGCTTAAGTAATTATATAACAATCAAAAGTCCCTCAAGCACAAAACATATAGGAGCGAAGTGGTTTAAAGAATTACATAATAATCTACAGTCTCTCAAGCACAAGACTTGTGGGAGATAAGTGGTTTAAGGAAGACATAACATTCTACAATCCCAAGCATGAGGTCTATCGTGACAAAATAGTTTGTCGAACAATATAACATTCTACAATCCTTCAATCAGAAAGCTTACAGGGGAGAAATGGTTTAAGGAAGGACGTACTAGTCCACAGCCCTACAAGCACGAGGCATGTAGATGAGAAGTGGTTTAAGGAATTGAGTTTTTCTAAATTACTTATCCAACAAGATCAACACTATTTTAAATCTAATTTATTTGATTAGTAAACACGATTCGATATGCAAAAAACATATTATTATTTTTGAACTTCTCATTAAGTTTATTATCATTAATTTGTCATGGGAAGGACCACTTAATTTGGACCCTTCATTGATTTGGATGCTTGTAAGAAAAACCCTTGATGTTGTGACATGATAATGATAACTATTAGACTATTCATTTCCTATATATACTAAGAAAGATGCATACTTTTTTTACTGCTCTTTTTCTTATACTAACTTAAACAACAAAAATCTTAATTTACGATCTCGTTTCTTTCTTCGAACCATGCTTTGTACAACACCTTAAAATGCCTTACCAAATGTATTCACTCTTGCCCTTAAGTTTTTTACCTTTACGTACTTAAAAGACGATGTTACTTAAGGACTATGATGCAAATGGTAATGCAGTTAGCCCTAATATTCACGAAGATAAGTGGAAGTGGTGGCTTCCTTTTATTGAGTGGTAATGAAATGAAGGTAAAGGCATTTATGGACAATCTAACTATATCGTCCATAAGGAATGAAGATGACATCATGGTAGAACCTTGTGCGGAGGGTGAAAAGGTTTGCATGAGGCCACCATAGGGAGAGGAAGGCAAATATTTCCTTACGTATTCATGTATGTCGTCTAATTTAGGGGTAGAGATTCCATTATTCCCCTTTTGAAACTGGCATTCTGAGAGTGGTTAATGCCCCCTTACAAGTTGTAACACCCTGAGTTTTCATTTAATTATTATTTATTAGTTATTTATTTTATTAATTGTTATTTGATATAATAATTAATTAATTTGGGTGATTATGTGAATAATTGATTTAATTGGAATATGTGTGTATTATATGTTATTGGGTTATTTAGTGTGAGAATAGAAAAATATATATTTGGGCATTGGTGTTATATTAGTGAACAATTGTGAGTACAACTTCACTTCAAAGTGTTTTGCATGATGTCGAAACCGGAAAAAGACGGCACGATTGTGAAATGGATGGTATCTCTATGTCTTGTGGCTCTCTTCTGCATTATAGGTCTTAAGATTCATTAAAAAGAATTTTGAAATTGACCCAAGCCTTTGAAAAACAGTTTTTGCATCATTTTTCATTGCATGTGTCGACACATCCGTTTTTCAGGTCGACACATGCAACTCATTTTTAAAGCCTGTAGCTTTTGTAAGTTACAGGTCGACACATGTATCATACAAGTCGACACATAGTAAAATATTTCTGAAATTACAGAAATTATTATTTTAAGTGTCGAAACATCCATATTTCAGATAGACATATTTACTATTATATTGAAGCCTATACGTCACATGTCGACACATACTGTCTTCAGGTCGACTCACGCATTAATTTTATAACGTATGTGTCGGCACATATGAATTTTAGGTCGACACATACAATCTGAATTGGTCAAAATTTCATTTCTTTTTATTCCGAATTTTCCTTTTTTCCCTAAATATTTCTAAACTATAAATACCCATTCATGCATCATTATAACCTTGATGATACCATAAAATTAGCCTACACATTTTCTTCTTCTTCTTCTTCAACCTTTCAATCTATGCATACACACCAACGTTACATTGTGATGATGTTCTGTCAGGGTGCCATCTAGAGGAAGAATTGAATATTTCTAATTGGTTGGAGTTTAGATTTGTAGGAGTCTTCATCCAGGAAAAACCAACGGGTTTGTCCTCCAAAATCATTTGTTGAATTGGGGGTTTTCGTGCAAGATCATGCGAGAAGTAATAATCCATGTGAAATAGCCCTTGGAGTGTTTTCAATCTTTCAAGGAACCTAGGAGTGTTTGAAATATTTTCAAAGAACATTGGAGTGGGGGTTATATCCATCTGACTCCTCCAGAAGTCGACGCTATTATTAAATATGAGCCAGAGCAGTCAATGTCGAATTTTGTGACATATGGAGTGAGAGTTCGGAATTGGATCACGTTGATGTTCCTAGATTTCAAAGTAATTTTATTTTTTCTTATTGTTTTTCAAAAAAAAATCTTCCACTCTGCCCAAGGAGAAACTAATATTGTTTGGGCTTGTCTTTTTTATTAAATTTTAAGATCATTAATAAAAGTAATGTTTGTTATCTAATTATGTTTGATTTTCTATTTTTTGTTTGAAAATGGTAATCAGAAAAAAGCTTTTAAAAATAAATAATAACTATAAATAAATCTGCATAATACTTGTTGCATTTATGTGTTTCTAAAATCAAACATAATCACATATGCAGATTAATTAAAAAAAAACCTGTTGAAAACAATGACCTTATGCCCTCTCCCAACTTTGAATATCTTGTGTTTGTGGCGGAAGAAGAGGATTTTAATGAAATCCCAAAAAGAGGATTCCCGATTGCTTGAGTGCGAGGAAAATACCATTAAGCTGTATAAAGAGTCGTTAGAGACTATCAACTTGGATTATGAGGAGGATTTGAAAGAAGTCAAGATTGGGGCACTGCTTCATTTTGATGTGAAGATCAAGTTGATTGATTTGGTAGAAGAATATGTTTATATCTTTGCTTGGTCCTATCAAGACATTGTCATACCCCAATTTTTGACCTAATAGACCACCTTACATTTGCATCACTGCATCACTAACAGTTCAGAACAGAAGAAATCGGGTGTGGCTTCTACAAGTCAAAATCATGGTTTCATCCAATTTTCATCTGTTAAAGAGGTGATCAATTAGGGTTTGAGTTTTCACTCACCTTAAATGATCTATCTTAATCAAATCATCAACCTTTGATCTTCAGATATCCAACTTTTCTCATGATCTATCAAGGATCGACCAATTAGGGTTTTCATCGAGGATAAGGAATTACTGATTTTCTGATCAATGAATGACTTTTTTGCTTGGAGATTGATCTTCAAATATTCAATACAACATCTTGACCTAATTTCTTGATTCAAAACATCACAGAAGTTCACATTTTTCATCAGTCAATTTCTAGATCATGTGATGAAATTTCATCTGCACTGAAAAGTCAAACTTTGACTTTTGGTCAACTTTTTCAATCATCAAAATATTTCAAATGATCCATCATGATCATAAAAAATCAAGAAATTTGGAAAAGTCAACAAAAAGTCAAAATTTTCAACACTTAGAAAAATTTTAAGTGTTAAAAATTTCATGTTTTTTCCTACTTTCATGGCATTTTTTCACATAGTTCCATGTGGAATTAGAAAAAAACTCAAAACATGAAAGTTGTAGCCCTTGCTACAAGCTTTCCAAAATATCCAAGAACTTGCAAAACCATTTTGTCTAGCTACACGTTTGATTTTGAAACATAAAGCTCCAAAAGCCATGATTTTCAAGTACATACTTCAAAATTATAGGTCATTTTTTGCATTTTCTCCTTCTAGATGCCTTGTCATCACTTAGAGGCAGCTAGTAACTGATAAATATCAGCTTGAATGATTGAAGATAGGGTTGGATCAAAGAAGGAAACTTAACCATGGTTAAAGAAAGTAACTTTTGCATTAAATGCAAAAGATTCCATTATGACCTCTTAACCAAGTTGCAAGTTTTCTTCAATGATTTTTGCCAAATCATTCAGTTTTCTTGGCCTATAAATAGAGGTCATGTTTTCAAAATAAAACCACACCAAAGCTATGCAAGATCAAGCTTTCTCTCTTCTTTCTTGAATTTCAAGCTTTATGGTTCAAAAGTGAGAATTCTTGCATTTTTCAAATCTTGTGCAACACTATGAGAAACTTGGTGTCTAACATGTCTTAAACATCAAATACAACTTGTTTGAAGCTTAAAATCAACTTAAAAACAACTGAAAATCAGAATTTCTTTTCAAACTTTCAAACTTGTAAAAAACTGCCTTAACTTTCAAACTGATAATTGGCTCGAGCTAATGTTAATTTTATCATTTGAACATCATCCACATACTTCATATGAGTGATACAAATCATCTTCCTTGAACTGTAATACTTCCAAACACGAATTCGAAGTTTACATCAAGCATATGCAGTTGGACTTGGTCAGAATGATCCAGGTTGTTTCAAAGCAAGCATAGCACTTCCAGGCGTTCCATGAGGTCCACTGGTGCTATAGCAATCATCAAAGCAACTTTGTAACACCTCCTTCGAAGAATCAAAGTCCAGCTTCAAGAGGTAAGAACTCAAACTTTGAAATTCATATTTTCTAACTTCCAGTTCAAAAATGGCTTGGCCGTTTTGTTTCTGCACCTTCATTGATCCTTAACCCTCAATCAATTGATCAATTCCATAGCCATACACGATTTCATTTTGAATTTTCAGAATTAGGGTTCTTCGTGTTTCTGGGAAATTTAATCATCTAACACTAAAAATAAATGAAATTAATCACCACCATCATGTTCCTGGTTAAATTTCATTCAAGTTTGATGTTTACATCATTCATTTTCATTGAGAAACAAAGAATCCATGGTTGAATGAAGTATCGAGGAAGAAGAAGATGGAGTTCGTGCGCATTTTTGTTTTCCAGAAATTCAAATATTTCGTTTATAATATAATAACATGAAGTAAAATAAATAAACGGATGTATTGCCGCCCCAGCGGTTGCCAGCTCACTCTTAAGTCACTTGCCTTGTCTTGCCCAATGGTCCCGGATTCGAGTCCCCTTGGGATCATTTTGCCAAATTTTTTGCTTTCCTCTTCACATTTTTTTTCAAACTTCAATGCTTTCAAAACTCCTCATTTTGAGGTGATTTTTTGTACACTTGTCATTTAACATGTCTATTTTAGGATGATGTCAAAAAAATTCAAAAATGTTCTCTTTTGATTATATTTTCATCGAGCCGAAAACGAGACGTTTTGAGTACTTTTCAAGTACTTTTCAAAGACATTCTTTCAAACTTTTGAAACTCGAATCTTTTCCAAACTTCTTGTAAGTATATTTCATCTTTCAAAAACACTTTCAAGATCTTTTCAAAACTTTTCAACAAACTTACACTCTTTTTTCCATGATCGACCCGATTTGAAGATAAAACCGAACTCGTTTTTCCTCGAATTTCTTATCCGATCATGGGCCTCCCTCACGGTGTAAGTCCCAATTCTTTTATGTACATAGCTAATTCCTTGTACATATCAAATTCTTTCATGTACATATTAATTTTCCTTGTACATAATACAGATGTTTTTTTGTAAATATTCAAGTATAGACAAACTTTGTTCGTTTGTTTTCATTTCACTTATATATACACTGAATACCATTGGTATTAAAAGGAGCATTATTCCCGGTGAAACTGCTTTTAAACCAATGGGCCTCCCTCACGGTGTAAGTCCCAACTCTCCTATGTACATATTCATGTCCTTGTACATAAATACTCATTCGTGTACATATTCATTCCCTTGTACACATTCAAACTTGTAAATAATCAAGTTACGCTCGTTTCGAACGTTCGTTTCACACACACTTGTTTATATTTCCTTCATAAACTCCTGTGAATACATAACACACATTTGTTCATATAATTGTTCAGCTATAACATAAAAATTAGCCTAATCAATAGGTTCCCCACAGAGTTAGCCTCCTCTTGGGCTTTGTACAAGATAACTCATTCATCTGAGTTCAGCCTCCTCTTAGGCTTCATATAAGAAAACTCATTTACTGAGTTTAGCCTCCGCTTAGGCTTCATATAAGACAACACTCCCTGAGTCAGCTCCTCTTGGGCTTCGTTCAAAAGAACTCCTCATTGAGTTTAGCCTTCTCTTGGGCATCAAACAAGAAAGAGACCAGGAAATCTCTTAACAGCCTCCTATTGGGCTCCCAATACAAAGAATCACCCGCGCTAGGATAGAACCCTGAGAGTATGGTTTCCCGGTGAAATCACTCTCAAATCCTAAGAGGATGGTTTCCCGGTGAAACCACTCTTAAAGCCAAAGCCAGCCATACCCTATAGCTTCCTCTTGAGCTTCATACAAGGACCCTCGATGACCCTCGGAATGCCTTCTCTTGGGTTAACAATACAAGGACCCTCGATGACCCTCGGAATGCCTTCTCTTAGGCTAACAATACAAGGACCCTCGATGACCCTCGGAATGCCTCCTCTTGGGCTTACAATACAAGGACCCATGGGCTTCTTAAAAGCATCCCTCTAATCCAATCAATTTCTCCTAGAGATTTAGACATTTATCATCTCTATGGAAGAAGTATCTTATCTATCACATCACATACAATCAAAACTTTTCAAACTCTTTTCAAACAAAAACATCTCTTAATCGTAAGTGGTAACGCTTGTACATTCAAGCAAAACACCCAATGCTTACAATTAAAAGATTCAATCATCTTTTTCAAACATCTTTCTTAAACTCGTAAGTGGTAACGCTTGTACACTCAAGCAAAACACCTATAACTTACGAAGAAAGATTTAATCAATCAACCTTTCAAAATGTATGTGATGAAATAGATTAGATACATTTTTCATTAAGATGACATTCGTCTTTGTCTCTTAAACTTCCCGTTGCTTCCACTAGCATAAGTGGGAACTACGATTGCTCTGACTTTCTCAACATCCTTTTGAGAATACGTAGGCATAAGGTCTCATCCTTGGCGAGCAAATTTCTTTCTCCCTCAAACCAAACAAAACCATAGATCCCTTTAGATCCGAGCTACAAATGCTCTGATTCCCATTAAGGGATATGTATGCAGAAGATCCCAATGATCTTTGCTAGCACAATAATAACAAAACCTAGGATCCCACATAATCTATTCTTCTTAAAATCCAAAGGAGAAACTTTCCCAATCATAGAAATAGCAATTAAAACACACAAACATATCAAACATATTCATATATAAAGCTATAGATAACTATATATATTTAGGGTGCTCCATCTATACTCTTTATATAACAAACCCCCGGAATCTCCCAATGCTACGCCTAGTTCGCTAGTAATGCATATCAAATCAATTGAGGGTATTGCGCTTTCCCTTTTCATAATCATTTTCTTGTGTTGGAAAAAATAAAGCTTGATGCTCGCGGCATATTTATAAACAAATCAAAAGAGTAAATCGTTTCGAGCTAGAGAATCCGAATTCAGATTCGATTCCCTCGCGCGTCACCTTTTAACGCGAACAGACATGTTTGGGTTGGATACTGATATTCTGGAGCATCGCTTGTCGTTAAATCTAGAATGTCTGCCCATCAAATAGAGGTTGGGAAGAACTCAACCTAACATGGAAGTTAAGATTAAAGAGGAGGTTCTGAAGCAAATTGATGTCGGTTTCCTAGTGATATCAGTATATCCTCAATGGATTACCAATATCTTTCCTGTTCTGAAGAAAGATGGAAAATCCCGCATGTGCGTTGGTTATAGAGATCTAAACATAGTCCAAAAGATGATTTCCCATACCACATATTGATATGTTGGTAGATAACATAACAAAGTGTTTTCATTCATAGATGCATAATTAAGTCAATGGGGTTTTATTTTGAAATTAAAAATATAAAACCCTCTTCTCTCTCTTCATGACTATTAGGACATGAATCTTGGGATATAATATAATTGTTGGAATAAAGTGCCTATAAAAGGGCACATTTATGAAAGAAACATCAACTTTTATGAAAGCAACAACGACATCAACATCAACATCAAAGATACATATAAGGAATAAGGAAGAAGGAAGATATGAGAGAACAGTTGGAAACAAGAATTGAGAACCAAACAAGAATTGACGTCATGGTGTAACACGGTGGGAGAACTGACTTATTTGTTTTGCGTTTTATCAAAAATGTTGTGGATTGTAAGAGTCGCCACCGAATTTTCTTTTATCCAATAAAGGAAAGGTGAAAAGAACAAGAAAGACCTTTTATCAATTATGAGTACGGGAGGCAATTATGAAAAGAGAAGGCATTAACACCCTTTCCATCCATAGTTATCTACGGGCTCTTAATTGCTTAGCTCACTTTTGAAAATTTGCTTTTGTGTGCGTGTGTGATTTGTTTCAAAATATTTTGCTTTGACTTTGTAATGATTCTTGTATCAGTCCTCAAGAATGTATACGAAGTGTTTGAAAATATTTGTTTGAAAAAATGTAACTTTGTAATGATTCTCGTATGAATGTATACAAAGTGTTTGTTTGAAAATATTTTGAAAAATGTGTGAGGTGTGAAAAGTATTTTTTAATTGGGTCAGAGCAAGCAATTAAAAGTCTTATTACCTACTCAAAAAGGTCCGTTCTTGTTATTTTCCATCTCCTTTAGGATATCGCTATCCATACCATTAATTGGTAGGTAACTCTAACCGTTGGATGTGAAGGGACAGGCGTAGGGTAATCGTATGGTCATCGAAGGCAACATTGTAAGGATACCTTAGCAATTTGTAGGGACGGTCATCACTTATTCGTAGGCAACAACCGAGGAACGATTTCATGATTAAGGGTTTAGTTGTGATCATTGTGTTGCATGTTTGTTTCAATGATGGAAAATGTGTTTTATTGATGCCTTTGTACATTTTTGGGTGTTAATGCTTATTGTGGTTCGTTTTAGGATGGATTGGCATACAAAAATGGGAGTTGAAACAGCAAAATTCTTGTTCTGCAACTTTTTGGATTTTCTATGCACGGGTACTTTCGCTTAGCGAACTACCCAGTTACAGAATTGGATTTTCTTCTGTTTGAGTTTTCTAGGAGTTCGCTTAGTGAAGTACCCTTCGTCGCCAATTCGCATAGCGAACTTGCCAATCATGGAGAATTTTAGCTAAGCGTGCTAAGACTTCGATTAGAGAAGTACACTTTGATTAGAAAGTACACTTCGTTACTAGTTTGCTTTGCGAACTTCCCAGGACAACAAATTTCAGTAACACTAAAATTTGCATAACTCGAGTTTGGTAACTCGAAATAGGGCACTGTCACAAGTGTCAGAGAGCTATTTTATTACTCTATCTGATTATAAGTGAATACCATGCTTTTATAACTATTTGAGATATATGAAAATATTGTAATGTGAATACTTGTTATGCCTATCTTGTATGTGTACTTGAAACAACCTGCTGAACATCATCCGATAACTATATCAATGAAGTCGCCATCGAATGTTTTTTATCTCGCAAAAGGAGAAAGGTAAATGCATCGCGAAAACCCGGAAGGGATAAGACACGGTCTTACGACCGAGAGATAGGGTAAGAGAATCTATTACGCGAAGGGAAGGTATTAGCACCCCACACGTCTGTAGTACTCTATGGTATCCACTTCTATTTTCTGTCTAATGGGTGTGTTTATATCTATTTATTGCTTAATTGCTATAGTTGTATGCTAAAAGAGAATGCATGTGAAAGAAAAGGAAAATAAAGAAAACACGGGGAAAAGAAGGAAGTATTTACAAAGTTTGCTCAATCGAGCCCCGTGACAAGATGCCTAAGTATTCCCTCGTGCAATGGGAAAGCCAGAACGTCGTAGTTCGGCTCATATGTTTTGGTGGGTTATGTGTTTTTTATTTATGCAAAAAGAATTTTAAACACAAAAAGAAAACCCATAGGCAGAAATATGATCACCTCCAGAAGCATGATCCCCATTAGTTTCTGGATTATTGTTAAAATTAGGACCCTTATTCCTGTCATATTAAAATCGACTTCAGGGTTAAGAACCCGAAGCTGGGCCACCGCGTTGTCAAAATTCCCTTCGAAGGAGGCTAAGTCGTCTTCCAATGCCAGTTGAAAACGGTAAACCAATTCAGCTCGGGTCTTCAAACCATTAGCCTCTTCTGGCTCATCCTCGGCTGAAGCCACTTCGGCCTTCAAGGATGTTACCTGCCCTTCATAATATTTCTTCTCGAGCAGCCAGGTGTGACGCGACTCGGTCCACTTCTCCAAGCTATCCACGACCGTCTCTCGGATAGCTTCCGCGTTAGCACGCTTGTTCGCAGTATCCGTCAACTTGGCCCGCAACTTCCTCATTTCAACTTACTGAGAGGAACCTCCCTCGGTATAAGAAATACCCATCTCTAGGACCCGCATCACAACTCTAGCATCTTGAGCCAACGCCACACTCTTAGTCAGGCGATCCATCTCTTCGAGCATAAGTAACTCATCCCGGGGAAGATTCAAAGTGGCACCCTCGAAGAATGCCCTATTAAGCAAGCAAGGAGGCAGGTCAAACTTCTCCTTCTCTTTTTCACTGATCAAGTCAACAGTGCCCTCAAGGCGTTTCCTCTTGAACCTCGAGGACACCTGTTGGGGGGAGAGAGGCTCAGCCACTAAACTAGTTGAAAATGTCCCTAAACCCGATGGAGGAGCCATCCCCGTGTCAACGGGCGAAGACTTGGCATTATTCGCCTTTGAAATAGATGCCTTCTCCAAATGCTCTTAAGCGGGATTCATCCTATCTCCAAAAACAATAACAAAGTTTAGCAAAATGATGTAATGGGTCGAGCATACAAATCAACAATCATCCTCATCGACAATCGGCCTTCCCTCATTGCCCATGCGATGGACAGAGGGAAAACCCCCAATAAAGGTTGATAGACGCTCATGACTAGCCAGATCCTCAGGGTCAAGCTAGTCTTTCTTCTAGATATAGTAGTCAGTGCCATGATCGTAATGCTTAATTTTCCAATGGAAGTGGAGCTTCAACACCAACTTTATCATCTCCTCCCCATCTTCGTTCAACATAAGAGCCCCATCCTCGTCGTACGCCGGAGCAGCCCTAAAAATGTTGAACAACGCTCTCTCCAACACGGGCTAAATGAGCATATATTTGTTCTTGAAAAAAAGGACAGACTCTAGGTAGGTCTTGAATAGTTTCCCATTCGACTACTTTAGAGATACCCGTGTGATTTAAGAGCCAGACGAAAATACCCATGGAAGAAGTAGAAAAACAAAGAAAGGGTAGCCCATATCTTCAAGTATCCACAAACAATCTCGAAAGCCAACAGAAAGGCAATCGCGTTGGGGTGCAGTTGAGAAGGAGCAAGACGAAGATGCCTGAAAACGGCCACATGAAGATCCAAGAAGGGAACTTGAAAACCCATCTCTGTGAATGGGATATCATACATTAGAAATCGTCAGGGGTTGAATTTCGAGCAGATCCGATGATTCTGCCCGGGAATGTATATTGCCCAGTCTTCCTTGGCGCCCTTGACCTCCATCTTCGGATCCACCAACATGAAAATGTCATCTGGATTTTCAATAAAATAGTAAGCATGCTCCTAGAGACCTGGTACGACCCCCGCCAAAGGGTCTTCCTCGACAACGGACGCATTTTGAGCCACGGGCACGTTCTGGCCCGCTTCACCAGCATGAGCCATTTGCTCATCCGCCACTATCGCCTATTGTTCAGGCATAACTATTTCTGGTTCAATTTCCCCCGAAGCACTCCCCTCAGTGGAGGATGTCGCACCTAGGATTTTCATCGAAGCGCGAAGAAGGTGGAAAAACAGATTCGCCATCAATGTATATTTATCCCTCGAGCGGGAAAGGAAACACTGAGTAAACCTAAGGGAATCGAAATAACAGGGTCTTCAGAACCACGAGAAAAGGGTAAGGAAGTCGGTTACGCGAGGGGAAGGGATTAGTGTAACGCCCCGAATTTAATTAAATTAGTTAATTAAATTACTTACTAATTCAATTATTGGAGTTAGCCGAAATTGGATTTGTCGGTATTACTTTAAGAGGCGTATTTGGATTATTAATTTAAAGTCGGATTTTAGTTGGTTAATCGAAAGAATAATATTTAGAGTAATATTATTTATTTATTTGAATATTTTAATTAAATGGGTTGGATTGTTGTGTGGTGGTATGAAGCAATTGGGAGGTGTAAGAAATGGACCCATTAAGTAATAATAGTCATTGTATTATTATTATTATTATTATTTGGGTTAATTGGAAAATAAGGTTAGTAGTGATATATGCAAGTATCGGAAAACAAAAACCTAAGCGTTGTTACGTATCAATTGGGAGGACAAGGAAACAAAGGTTTTGGAGAAAGAGGTAGGAACGAAGGTTTTGGCGAAAAAGGAATCGGTCGATGAATTGCTGGAAAAGGCAAAGCGGCAAAGGCTTGAACTGTCGTTGAATCCAGGTAAGGGTGGGGTTCTGACTCTATAATGGGATACATGATTAATGATATGTGGGATAAGATTATAGATTTGTCTCTGTTTTGGTGTTTAGATAGTTGTAGTTTGATTCCAAATTGATGCTTGATAATCCAAGAAATTAGTTATATGAATTGGTATGTCTTGTTCTGGGTTGATTCCTTATGTTGCTATTACATTGTACTGAATCGTTCTATTTTGTGAGTGGATTGGGTGCCAAAAATTGGGAATGGAGGCATGAGGAAGATGTTGGCAGTGCAGATGGGTTCGCGGCGCGTAGTGTGCGATTTTGGACATATTTTCTGATTTCTGAATTATGGCCAAACTGAGTAGTTGATGTAGTTGCCTTTTAGTAGGATACTTTGAGTAAAATAATGATTGGTAATGGTTGGGAAATTGGTTCCGGTAATTGAATTAGTAGGCCATTATAATAACCTAAGATAAGCAATTAAAATTGGTCGAAATTTTATCAATAAAGTGATAATATGGTTGTATGGTGATCAATTAAATTAAGTTGGTTCAATTGGATTATGTAGCTTATATGAACGCTGACAGTAGTTGAATGGTTGTTGATAGCAATGTAGAGTCGAAAATACTAGTTATTCGAACCGACAAGTAGTTAACTAGAATTAGATGAAAACAATATGAATGATTATAAGTTGAATTATATAAAAAGTTACTAGGAGATTAATGTAGTAACTAGTAGTGGGTTATTAAGTGGATGAAGGTAGTATATGTTGGTAGAAAGTGGTATTAATAAGACTTATAATAATAGTATTGGTATAAATAAGTTGTAGGCTTATAGCCAGTGTTGTGTTGTTGTTGAGATACTAAGTTATAGGCTTATGGTTAGTGTTGAATTGTTGTTGACATGTTGATATCAAGTTGTAGGCTTTTTAGCCAGTGATGAGTTATTGTTAATTACGTTGATTACGTTGATATGTTGATTACGTTGTAGGCATAAGGTCAGTGTTGAATTGGGATTACGTTGTTCTTGTGTATTGTCGTTGAGTTTCCGTCGTTGATTGAGTTGATGTTGTGGTTGTGGTCGCATACATACATTTGCATATTATATTGGCCTGGATTGGCAAAACAAGTTGGTCGTTAGGGGCAGAACGATTACGTTGAAGACTTATGCCTTGTGCCTTGGTAAACTGGCAAATGATTATGTTGGAAGTTTTACTCCACTGGTACCACATGCATGAGCATTGTTAAAAGTCACATTATAAATGTGTTTGTTGTGATAAGTGTTGTGTTGCATTGACGATGTGGTTGTTAATACGTTGTTGATGACTTTGAGTGAATTTATGCTAACAGTTTGATGTGACACGTATTATGGTAAGATGTGTAATAGTTACTATAATTGTTGTTATAATTGTTGTTCTTGCTAATTGTTAGTATATTTGTTGTTGTAATCGTTGTTGGTGTTGTCGTTATAACTGTTGTTTGGATTATGTGAAGCGGTGAATTATATGATCTACATTCTAATATATTATTTATCATGAATTCGATTATATTGGTAGATATCTTACCCTTTTCATCTGTTTCGCCGTTGCCTTTATACTGGTAACGTGCAGGTATTCGAGAATGAAGAATTAGTTGCTGTTAGACCAAGTAGGTGTCATTGCTCTGATACGTAACGCTCGGGGGAATGAACGTTGTTATTTAATTGTTGTTGTTGCTTAAGTTGTAGAAGTTTATGAATAAATGCGAATATTTGTTAAGTGAATAATGATAATAATTTGAAGTTGTTTTCCGTTGAATATAAGAAGCAAAGTTGTTACTGTTGAGGAATTATAATTCCGCTGTTAATTTGAGTAATTGATTAAATAGAAATACATTGTTATAAGTTCATCCTTGATCTAAGTGTTATGTATTTGTGTAGTTGTGACCAATGTATGTTGTTTTTGTGAAGTAAATGTGACATCCCTTGCATGATTATCTTTTCCACACTCTGATTTGAATATTATTCGATGGGTAGATTTGGGGTGTTACATTAGTGGTATCATAGTAGGTCGGTCTGTCCAGCCAGTGTTATCTAATGTTGTTTATCCCTTAGTACACGACACGTGTGTACAACAATGTCGGTACTTGTTTCTTTTCTGACCACTTGTTGTAGGAGTTGGTTTGAAGCTACATGGGGGAGAAACTTTGCTTCTTAGATATGTTTCAATTGTAATATGTTGGTGTTGTATGTTACTGGTAGCAATAGTGCAAGTATTGTTTAAGTTGTGTTGTTTTCCGAGGTGACATGGATTCAAGATTTTGTTTGTGGATCAAATTGGAACGTCTTGATGGAGCATGATCAGACATTGTTGATGCTTGTTTCTTGAAGGATGGGGAGTAATGTAGCGGTTGTTGGTATACACGTAGAATGAGAATTCCCAATGTTTCTGAAGTTGAACTGTTAAATAACAAGGATACAACTTTTAGAAGATGTAATTTAGAAGGTTGTGATGTTTTAGCATTGCTGGTGGACTGCGAAGTTGTCAATTAACGTAGCCTTGCGTAGGATATCGATGTTGGAATGATGATAGAGTAATAGATTGTTGTAGACAGTGTCGTGGGATTCTTGTGATGATAAATAAGTTGTTATAGAATGTTGAATGATTTCATCGTGATATTATGTTGAATAACCTTGTGGTAATATTATGCGGATGATTGGTTGTGGTAATCATTGTCATAAGCTGTGATAGTTGGTTTTTGATCTGAGATTGAATCGAATGAAAAATATGGCGTTAACTATGTTAGGGGAATGCTTTTCACGCAGAAAACCTTTATGTTTCATTCAGCTCGTGGCACCACCATGTGGACGCGGTGCGAACTGGGTTTTTCTGCAAAGATCACGGCACCAAGGATAGGTCGCGGCGCGTACTGTGTTATTTTTGCAAAAAATTTCAGAAGTTGATTGTTACCCCTTAGTGATTGGAATGAAGATGTCCTTTAAAGGACGATGCTTTTAAGAGGAATTAATTCGTGGTTATGATGCCAAGGTAATGACATGAGTAAAAGAAGAATTGGAGAGGTTTTATCGCCAAGACGGTGTGGAACGATGTTGTTGAAATTTTAACCGGGACGAGACAACGCGAATGTACTAGTGTAGTAAAAATTCTTGAGTTGGAAAATACAGAACCTTCATGTGAAAATAAGTGAGTGTATTGTGGACCTTGTAAATGTTGAATGTTGGTGACTCATCGACAAGATCGAGTGAGAGGGAAGTTGTGAGGGTATCTGTAAACCACTTTGGAGATTATTGGAGTATGGCGCTTGAGTACAAGCTGGAAAAGAACATTATTATAGTTAGTAACGATGGTTTATAATCCATTATGATTGTCGGCTATTTATTGACAAATTGAGGAACTTATCACCCTTAATCCCTTGTTGATAGTAGACGAGATTGTGTTGGAGGATGTAGACTGGAATTTCTATCTCAATAGTGCATAAAGTAGTGGATGTTATGTCGTGGAAATAGTTGCTTTCAAGTTGATGAGAATTAATAGGGAAATATCCATGGAAAAATCTAGGAACATTGAACAATTCAGGATAAATGGTTTATGTGCGAGCTAACGTCGCGAAGTGAGAGATTTATGCACGTGAAGGGAGTCTGGAACTTGGTTGAAGCTTGTGAATCTTATAAGTGCATAGGAACTCTAATAAGGACGGTGGATTAAGATGGATTGTATGGTTAGTAGTTGAGTTACTACTATTAAGTTGGCATTATAGAATTTTGTTCGGTTGCATGATATTATTGTTGGTTATCGTAGATGATGAGTAATACTCTATAATATGATGAAGTTGATTAAGTGGACTATGTCGATGTCACTATAAAAGTGATACAACGAGATCAATAGAGTTGTCAGTATTTCACGGGTGAATGACTAACTATCAACCTCTAAGACTAACTATCCTAGACTTCTCGAGGATTCTGACTCAATTGGTCTCTCAAGGAACAATCAAACAACCATTTGAATACAAGTTTGTTTACAAGTAAATATGCTTCTACACAACCTAATATGTAAACATATTTGTAGCACAATGACTTGACAAAATATACAACTTTTTACAAAGACAGATTAACATAGTATATTTTCGATGAATTAATAGTTGTTTCTTCAAGTCTTCAAGCCTCTTTATAGAGTCATGCATGTGATGTAACCGTTGAGGGGTACATCTGAAAATAACGAATTTGTGGCGGCTTGAGAGAACGTGGGGGACAAAATCGTATGCAACGTCTGTCCTTTCATGGTAGTAGAATGAAACGTTTGTTTGTACCATGTACTATTGTACCACGTTAACGTTATCTTTTAATCTTCTGTACTTCAGAGGCTTATGCAAGCATGAGTAAGAGGAGAGAACATAAATTTTGGTTAGTCAA
The DNA here is from genome assembly GCA_021764765.1 of Vicia sativa. Taxonomy (NCBI): domain Eukaryota; kingdom Viridiplantae; phylum Streptophyta; class Magnoliopsida; order Fabales; family Fabaceae; genus Vicia; species Vicia sativa. The sequence goes on along the minus strand of CM038792.1, from coordinate 96,460,922 downwards.
AACTTCAAGTATTTAGAGTCTTCAGATCTTCCTCTTCAGAGTCCTTAGCACTTGGTTTTGAAGAACCTTGTATCATATCTTAAGGTTGAAATAACTTCAAGTCTCCAGAGTCTTCAGAACCACGTCTTCAGAGTCTTCAGCACTTGGTCTTGTAACCTTGTATCACAACTAAGTTCAGAAGAACTTTAAGTCTTCAGAGCCATGTCTTCAGAGTCTTTCAGCACTTGGTCTTCAGAACGCTTTGTCTTCTGAAACTTGAGTAGAACTTCTGTCTTGAGATCTTCATACTGGTTTCTTCAGACTTATGTATCAGAGTAACTTAGCTTCAGAGCCTTTTGAAGTTTTCCTCGCTACTTGTTCATCAGAACCTCTTTAGCTTAGAAGCAGAGCATTGTCTCTTCTAATGTCTTGACCCCACCATTCATCAGAACCAGAACCTATTTTTTATTCTTAAAAATACAACATTAGAGTAACAAATTTTTTCACTTAAACGTACTCTTTGTTATCATCAAAACTCAGAGACATAATTGCAGAACCAAATCTTATTCTAACAGATACAATCAAATCGGCCAACAAAACTAGCCCATAAAGGTAATACCAAGTTGCCCAACAGAGCTCGGCCATGAAAGCCCAACCAATTCGGCCAACACAAATAGCTGTTGTAGGAATATTCAACGAATCAAGTATTTCTATTTATCGTATCCACAGGGATTGGTGTATATTGTAGTCTTTCAATAGCAAAGCGTATTTTAAGATTTGAGTAACCGAAGGGTTTGTTTTCTAAGCTACTAGTATCATGAATTTCCAAGACAATAACTAAATTAGTCTTTTCAAAAGAGAGTTATGGTTTAGATTCAAGAGAGTTGGAGTTTGTTTTTAATTGATGGAAGCATGTCAAGATTAGTTTCATTGACCTAATTTCATAAGCATTCTATTAATCAAGTGCTGAACTAGTTTGATGATTTCTATAAATACATATCCTCTCAATCTTGTTGATTTCTCACCAAGATTGTGAGTTTTATCATGTTAATCCTTGAATGATTTCTCAACACAACTATGGACATGATAAACATGAATCTCAATACTTGTAAACACTAACACACAAATCTATTCATAGCATTTGTTCATTAGTGGATGAATATCCTAGGTCTACTTTGAAGCATCCTTTTTCAAACAAGATTCAAAGCATAAAAAGATAGAAGAACAAAGATATTCAACTATATTAATCATCAACCATGTTCATACACAAATGGATTAAAAGAAATACATACTAGTTTGATCAACTACCTCTAATCTTGACACAAAAAGAACTTAGCCACTCATTTCCATGGTTGCTTTGTTCACAAGATTGTTGGAGGAGATGATGAACATTGAAGAATCAAGAAGAAGAACTATGTTTTTCTTTTCTTAATCTATGCCCTAATTTACAACAATGAATGATAATCATGATGAAGTGAAGTTCCACCCCTTTTCACACCAAAAGCCAGCTGGAAATGATGGATTAGGTGGCTGAAAAGGTGAAAGCATGGGTCTGTCCTTTTTCTGTTTTTCGCAGACCGCGCTAAGCCCAGTTATTCGCGCTGAGCGCGCTCATGCTGCAACCGCGCTGAGCGCGACCTGAAGCATACTTCTTCATCCAAAAAATTCTTCAAAAAGAATCATCCCAAGAGCTCTTCAAGTGTCCTTGAATCCAAGCTTGAGATAATTAATCAATAAAAACCTACAATTTAAAAGTAAACTAAGTTAAATAATATATTATAAACAAAAACTAAATAAAACATAATTAAACCAAAATACTAGAATAAATACTACTAATTAATTAAAAAGGCATTGTTTAGGACCACAAAATCATGTACAAAATAGCTACAAAGTGGTCCTTAACAACTCTCCCCAACTTGCTTCTTTGTTTGTCCTCAAACAAAAGTCAATGATCTCACAAAGCAAGAAGAAACAAAATGTAAGCATGCAACTCACACAAGAATGATGGTTTAAACTCAACATACCCGGCAAAAATACACATTGATCGCTTCTTCGAAACACAACATGGATATGATTTAAGTTCTAAACACAATATATCAACACATATAGACAAAATAAAAGATATGTTACACTTGAATCACCTAATGATTTCTTCAATATTCATGAAGAACAAAATGCAATATTTACAAAGGACTAAACACTCTCACTAATAGTCATGCACATCCAGAATAATTCATGCATTCATCAAAACAAGTTAAATGACAAAATGGAAACAAAGATCACTAAGGACTTTCAAGGGTTGTAACTTGGCTTAGGTTAGAAACAAGGGATATTTAAGTACAAAGCCATTGAAACAAATAGGGTTAAAGAATATGAAGAGCAGTTCACAAACTCATTCCCACTTCCTTCTTATTATTCACAACCACTTTTCTTTTCCACATAATGATCCTCCTTTTTCTTTTCTTTTGTTTTCTTTTCATATACAAATTTTTCTTCTTTTGTATTTTTCTTTTTTCTTATTATTTTTTCTTTAGGATCATTGTGTCATCAATTATAGGTTCTTTTTGATCAACCTCCCCAACTTCATTTATATCAATCCTTTTTTATTCAAGAACATGCTCTTCAAAGGGTTAATCAACAAAAAGGGTTGGTATTCACAAACAATAAAAATTTATAGAATGAATCATCATTGAATTTTCAAAGATTATCAACAACTATTAAGTGGCCAACTTAACAATTAGTTGATTTGATAGATTCATCCTACAAATACAATTTAAGCTCAAAAGGGTTCACAAGGATTCACTCACTCACGGTTAGTTGAGGCCCTTTTGGAATTAATGATTTTTCTCATAATGCACAAAAAATTGCCTTGATCATCTCTAAGTTTCCAAATTATCACAAACAAATGAAGATTAAGCATGAATCACACGAGTTAACAAAACTATTAGACACTCAATATTTGGTATAAGGTGGAAAGCTTCTCACCTTAGAGGTTTAAGTCCTAATGATTCGAATGTGAACACAAATTTTTTTTATACATGCCAAGATATTTTGCATAAAGCACAAATTTCATAGACATGTTAATATTCTACAAAACGATTAAATATGTACCTTATTTTTGGATCGAGTCGAGAATTATATCATCACCATCACTTTGGTGAAACACACTTACTTGCTTTTGAGCACCGTTGAAAAACCGGGACAAACCAAAAAAAGTACAATTTAAAATAAATAACCTATAATCTTAAAATAAAATAAAACAAAATAAAATAAAATAAAAGACACTCTAAAATGATGTTTAAAACTAAAAATAGTACTTAGGCTCCATGCCTACAAAATGCAAATTGGAATTACAAGCACATCCTACAAAGGGATGGCAACCAACAAAATTCATAAGTTTAAAATAAAATAAAACCAAAAAATAAAAATGCTAAAAATAAAGACAAGAAAAATAAAAGAACATCAATCTGAAGCCTTGAGGATGGAATCTCCAGGAGTCTCAGAACCAGAACCACCCTCTCCATCATCATCACTCTCCTCATCACCATCTGCATCACCCACCTCCTCCTCTGCATTTGGCCCGACCCCGGGCCAACTGGCATAAGCACTCAGCTGCTCGCTCGTACGAGTGAAGTGATTCACCCTCGGCTCTCTAATTTGCAAAGCCAGTTGCTCCATGCTCTCGTGCATATACATAAATGCTCGCTGATGAGCAAAATGCATTTGCCGGTTCCATTCTTCAACGGGACTGGCTTGAGGAAGTGCAGCAGCTACAGGAACAGCCCGGGCCGCAGGGTTAGCATCCAAGGCCCTACAATAGCGATCACAGTAATTATCATCAATGATCCCATCTATCGTTAGGTGCCCCACAGCAGGAAAAACCACCTTGGCCCTTTTTAGAAGGCCCATGATCAACCCAGGATAAGTTAGGGCACATTTTATACGCTCCCCCTGGAGGTATAACTCAATGCAACCCTCTTCAGCTTATTAGCAATTAGCCGGCCAAAATTAATTTGCTCTTCATCCAGCATATAAGCAATGAGGCCGGCAGTCTCCATGGGAATAGAGGATGTGTGGCTTCGAGGTCTCAAGTTGTATAGTGCCACACACATCAGAACACGGGCACTCGTTTTAAGGATGGACCGATTGAATTTCAGAGGTTGGCCAGCCCTGTTAAGCTCATAGGAGTGCCCGGATAAACACAGCTTCCTCCGCAACATGTCATGGTCCCAATTACCACGAGCCAAGTGCTCATGGTAAACATCCAACTCATCCTCTGAGGCTGTCCAATTAATGCCCACGTAGTTGTTGATAGCAGAACGAGAAAAGGATACCAACTTTCCACGCACCACAAAAGTAAACGGGAAATCTCGCCCCTCAGTAGGAATGGCGTTGGCATAGAACTCCCGGACTAGCTCAACATTAACTTTAGTCTGGGGCTCACACAGAACGCCCAAACCATAGTTATCTAGGATAACATCAGGGGTATGATAATGGCCATGATCTCGGAGCCGGATGATTCACTCAGTCCATATGTTCCGCTCCTCGAGCTCTTTATATCTTGCCTCTTGAGCAGGCCCCAAGAAACGATCACCATCAAAGGGAGTGATCGAGAGGATCCAGCCCCGGCAGAAGAAACGCGCTGTCGTTTAGGAGCCATCTGAAAACAACACAAAAATCAACGAAAAGTGACACCGAGATGCCTGTTAGAGATAAATCATGCAAACAACAGTAGAAATCAATCAACCAAAGCATCAAGACTCAACAAACAATGCAAAAACACAACAGAAATTTTTTTCAGAATTCTGCAGACCGTGCTAAGCGCGCTCTACGATTTTCTGAAAAATTCTTCTGTAAAAACAGAAATTCCTCCAAGAAAACAAGCCTAATAGGAACGAAAATCCTAATCTAAGCATCCTCTACAATCTAAACAACCTAATCCTAAGAATAAAAACCAAAATCCTAAACCCTAAGTTTCTCAATTCTAACCTAAACAGCAGAAAATAACGAAATTGAAAAGGGAAAACCATAGAATAACAAACCTTGATGATTGGGTTGATGATTAAGACACGAAATTCACACGAAATTGTTGATTTGGGGTTGGGGTTTTTGGAATTCTTTGAGAGAGTGAAAAATTGAAGAGGGAAGAGGGAAAAGGGGTTGAAATAAACCCTAATTTATTTAAATATAACCCAGGCCACAAATTGGGCCTAAGAAAACCGGTTTTTTGAAAAATATTTTTTAAAAAAAACACGCAGACCACGCTAAGCGCGCCCAGACCGCGCTAAGCGCGAAATGTTCTGTCTGATGGGCTAAAATGTGCGCTAAGCGCGCTCTGAGCGCGCTAAGCGCGAATAGCATAATTTTGAAATTTTAGAAAAACAGCAAATTAACTAAAGGGACATGTCAAAATGAGTGCAACATAAATACTTACAATGTTGGGGTGCCTCCCAACAAGCGCTTTGTTTAACGTCGGTAGAGCTCGACGGTCCAGGATGATCAAGGATCATCAAAGTAAGATGCGGCTATGTCACGGCTCACCTCTCCGCCAACATACCTTTTCAAACGCTGCCCATTCACGGTCCATTCACTCTTTCCCTCGGGGTATTGCAAAACAACGGCACCATAGTCTTTCACATCCTTGATTAGAAAAGGACCGGACCACTTTGTCTTAAGTTTTCCTTGAAAAAGTCTCATCCGGGAATTAAACAAGAGAACACTTTGCCCCGGTCGAAATTCCTTATACTTGATATTTTTGTCATGATAAACTTTAACTTTTGCCTTGTACTTCCTATTGGAATGGTACGCTCCATCTCGCATTTCATCCAATTGCACGAGTTGCACTTTTCTCTTATCACCCGCCAAAGAAGGATCGAAATTCAAGAATCGGAGAGCCCATAGAGCTTTGTGTTCCATCTCCACAGGGAGGTGACATGTCTTGCCATAAACAACCTGGAACGGGGTTAGTCCAATAGGAGCTTTATAGGCGGTTCGATACGCCCATAAAGCTTCATCCAATTTTTGTGACCAATCCTTTCGAGAACCCAAAACAGTTTTTTCCAAAATCTTTTTAATTTCCCTGTTTGACACTTCGGCTTGACCATTCGCTTGCGGGTGATAGGGAGTTGTCACCTTATGCTTTACACCGTATTGTTTCAAAAGTTTTTGTAACAGTGTATTGCAAAAATGCGACCCGCCATCACTAATTAACACCCGAGGCACACCAAACCGAGAAAAATGTTTTTCTTTAAAAATTTTATAACGGTTTTGGCGTCGGCCTTCGGTGAAGCAATGGCCTCCACTCACTTAGACACATAATCAACAGCCACAAGAATGTATTCACTAGAAAACGATGATGGAAATGGACCAACAAAATCAATTCCCCAACAATCAAACACCTCGACTTCCAACATATTATTCAAAGGCATCTCATCCCTCTTGCCTATACCGCCACTTCTTTGGCATTTATCACAACACTTAGCATGAGCATAAACATCTTTAAATAGCGAAGGCCAATAAAATCCCGATTGTAGGACTTTGGTGGTCGTTCGCAATCCACTGTAATGTCCCCCACAAGGGGAATTGTGACAATGTCAAAGAATGTCCTTTGCTTCTTCATTAGACACACACCTCCTAAACAAACCATCACTACTCAACCTAAAAACATAAGGTGCGTCCCAAACATAATACTTGGCATCGGCCAAGAATTTTTGCTTTTCATTCCATGTTAAATCCTCTGGCATTAATCCCGCGACTTTGTAATTTGCCATGTCGGCAAACCACGGCCGTTCTTGGATTGCAAACAACTTTTCATCCGGGAACTCCTCCTTCACTTCCTTCTCTTTGTCAGTAATTTTCACGTTCACTAGGCGGGATAAATGATCCGCTACCAAATTCTCCGAACCCTTTTTATCTCGTACCTCCAAATCAAATTCTTGTAAGAGAAGAATCCATCGGATTAACCTTTGTTTAGAGTCCGGTTTGGTAAGCAAATATTTAATCGCGGAATGATCCGTCAAAACCACTACTTTTGAACCAATAAGATAAGGACAAAAATTTTCCAATGCATATACAATTGCGAGCAACTCTTTTTCGGTTGTTGCGTAGTTAATTTGAGCGTCATTCAAAACTTTGCTCGCATAATGAATAGCATGGAAAATTTTGTTCTTCCTTTGGCCAAGCACGACTCCCACGGCATAATCACTTGCGTCACACATCAATTCGAAATCAAGTTTCCAATTAGGCGCGGTGATTATGGGTGCATTGATCAAATTTTCTTTCAATTTTTCAAAAGCCATTAAACAATCTCTATCAAATAAGAAGGACTTATCTTTGTTGAGCAAGTTGCTCAAAGGCTTTGCTATCTTTGAGAAGTCTTTGATGAATCTTCGATAGAAACCCGCATGTTCTAGAAAGCTCTGAATGTCTTTGACATTGGTAGGTGGGGGGAGCGTCTCGATCACATCAATCTTTGCTTTATCAACCTCGATTCCTCTTGAAGATATTTTGTGTCCAAGGACAATTCCCTCGGTCACCATGAAATTGCATTTTTCCCAATTCAAGACCAAATTTGTATCCACACACCTCTTCAAGACGGTGTTCAAATTTTCCAAGCACAAATCAAATGACGCTCCAAAGACGGAGAAATCATCCATAAAAACTTCAATCGTTTTCTCAACCAAATCGGCAAATATGGCTTGCATGCATCTTTGAAATGTTGTCGGCGCATTACATAAGCCGAAAGGCATACGTCTATACGCGAATATTCCAAAAGGACATGTGAAAGTCGTCTTCTCGTGATCTTCCGGATTCACTGATATTTGATTGTACCCCGAGTAACCATCCAAGAAGCAATAATATTGTTGACCCGCGAGTCTTTCCAACATTTGGTCCATGAACGGAAGAGGAAAGTGATTCTTCCTTGTTGCTTTGTTAAGCCTTCGGTAGTCGATGCACATTCTCCATCCCGTTACTTTTCTTGTCGGCACTAATTCATCCTTATCATTCGACACAACCGTCAACCCTCCTTTTTTCAGAACCACATGCACCGGACTCAAACAAGTACTATCTGAGATCGGATAAATCATCCCCGCTTCTAACATCTTCACCACTTCTTTTCGAACTACTTCCTTCATCACCGAATTCAAACGCCTCTGAGGTTGGGCTACCGGTTTGTACTCTTCCTCCATAATGATGTTATGCATACAATAGGCCGGGCTTATGCCTTTCAAATCGGCTAAAACCCAACCAATTACCTTTTTGTTAGATTTCAAAACTTGAATTAAGCTTCCCTCCTCCTTCTCCGATAATGTATTACTAATGATTACGGGTTTCTTACCTCCCTCATCAAGAAACACATACTTCAAGTGGGATGGTAGTGCTTTCAACTCAAGTTTTGGCTCTTCGTCTTTGGGCTCATTCTTCAAAATTTCCACTTCTTCCTCCCATGGGTGCATTTCCTTGGAAATCTCCATTCCTTCCAAACACTCCTCAAGCTCCCGCCTATCATCATCATTCACTTCTTTTATTGACTCCTCTATGGCATCAATTTTGAAACAATCTTTCTTATCAATTGGATGCTTCATTGCTTCAAAAAGATTAAAGCAAATGTCTTTATCTTGGACCTTCACCTTCATTAAGCCATCATCAATGCCAATCATCATTCTAGCCGTCTTCATGAATGGACGGCCTAGAATTAGAGGTGCATCCACGTCTTCCTCCATATCTATCACGACAAAGTCAACCGGGAAAAAGAATTTGTCCACTTTTACCAACAAGTCTAAAGTTACACCATGTGGGCGAGTAATAGACTTGTCCGCCAATTGCAACGTCATTTTTGTAGACTTTAATTCGATATCCCCCAGCCTCTTTACAATGGATAGTGGAATCAAGTTGATACTTGATCCCAAGTCAATCAATCCTTTGCCGACATAGACATTCCCAATGGTAACGGGCAAGGTTACACGCCCCGGATCACTTTCTTTTTTTGGAATAGTGCGTTGAATTATCGCACTACAACTTGCATCAACCATTATAGTTTCTTGATCCGTGCACCGCTTCTTTTTTGTCAATATGTCCTTCATGAATTTTGCATATTTTGGCATTTGCTCTAATGCCTCGGTGAATGGAATATTAATTTGCAATTGCTTAAAAATAATCATAAACCGAGCATAGTGCTTAGCATCATCCTTTTTAGAGGGAAGATGAGGATAAGGTAAGTTTCTTAATGGAAGAGTGACTTCCTTCTCCTTTCCCTTTCTCATTTTCTTCTTCTTTTCCTCCACTTTCTCCTTTTCAACTACACCATCATCATTTTCATTTCCGACTACAACATCATTTTCAACTAAATCATCCCCCACATCAACATCATTATTTTTTTCAACTACAACCTCATCATCTTTTTCAACTACAACCTCCTCCACTAATACTTCTTCATCCTTCTCCACTTGATATTTTCTCTCCACTACTTTCTTTTTCTTTTCAACCACTTTCTTTTTCTCATCACAAACTCTACCACTCCTAGTTGTAATAGCTTTGCAATGTTCCTTCGGATTTGCTTGAGTAGTTGGAGAAAATGAGGTAGAAGCACTTTGATCGGAAATTTGCTTTGCTAATTGCCCCATTTGAGTTTCCAAATTCTTGATAGATGCCTCCGTGCTCTTTTGGTTTTCCATAGAAGCTTGCATGAATTGAGCTAGAGTGTCCTGAATGTTGGAAGATCTCGCTTGATTTTGAGGTTGAGCTTGATTTTGATTTTGATTTTGGTATGGATTTTATCTAGCTTGATTGTTGTTGTCTTGTCTCCACCCGCCTTGATAACCTTGGTTACCTCTTTGTTGGTAACCTTGGCCTTGATTTTGATAAGGATAAGGAGCTCGTTGTTGGTATCCTTGCCCTTGGTTGCCCATATAATTTGCTTCTTCGTTTTCCGGAGGACAAAATCCCGTTTTGTGATCCCCCTTACACAATTCACAACAAGCAATTTGTTGAGTTTTCTTGCTAGATGATCCTTGCATCTCCATGATTTGTTGAGGAAGCCTTGCCATTTGTTTTGTCAATTCTTCAACTTGTTTCGCAAACAATTTGTTTTGCGCTACAAGTGCTTCGTGACTAGAGCCAATTTCAAGAACTCCCATTTTTACTTGCGCACTTCCTTGATCATGTTGAGTTTGGTGGTCATTCCTCCCCATCTTCTCAATTATTTGAATTGCTTCATATGGTGTCTTTGCCATTAAAGATCCTCCCGCCGTAGCATCCAACAACAATTTGTGTTGAGGTTGGAGACCATTTCAGAAGATATGAATTTGGGTGAGCTCGTCAAAACCATGTCTAGGGCACTTTCTAAGCATGGACTTATACCTTTCCCAAGCCCTATTCAAAGGCTCGTTAACTCCTTGCGAAAATACCGAAATTGCGGTTTTTGCCTCCATGAAACGTGATTGAGGAAAAAATCTTTCAAGGAATTTTTCCTCCAACACATTCCAATTTGTCATTGTCTCTTGTAGTTGGTCGAGATACCAATCCTTTGCTTTCCCCACTAAAGAATGAGGGAAAAGCCTTTGAAAGTATTGCTCTTCTTGGTCTTCCGGAGCTCCGGCCGCTCCCGCAATCTCATAGAACTTAGTGAGGTGAGTGTAAGGATCTTCATGGTCATGACCATGAAAAGGACTTGCATAAAGAAGTTGGAGCAAGTCCGTCTTCATCTCCGTGAACCTTGCATTTGCTTGGCGAGCAAATTGAGCGGTGTGACGAGGGCTATTTACACACGGCCCCCTCGGTGGTGGTGGTGGTGGTGGTTGTGGTTGATTCTCCTCCATAATGACTTCTCCTAACACGGGTGGTGTAGAAGAAGTAGATGATTCTCCTCTTTCTTGCCTTTGCCTAGCTAGTCTTTTCCTTTTTTTAGCACTACTATTAAGTCTTCTTGCCGTCCTTTCAATTTCGGGATCGAAAAGGAGTTGATCGGCCGGAACACTTCCTCGCATAAACTAATTCCTGAAAAATTCTAGCCACACAACAGAAACAAAGAGAGATTAGTAGAAAAATATCTTAAAACACACAACTATTACGATACTAGCAATATCAAACGCCAATCCCCGACAACGACACCATTTTGTTGTAGGAATATTCGACGAATCAAGTATTTCAATTTATCGTATCCACAGGGATTGGTGTATATTGTAGTCTTTCAATAGCAAAGCGTATTTTAAGATTTGAGTAACCAAAGGGTTTGTTTTCTAAGCTACTAGTATCATGAATTTCCAAGCAAATAACTAAATTAGTCTTTTCAAAAGAGAGTTATGGTTTGGATTCAAGAGAGTTGGAGTTTGTTTTTAATTGATGGAAGCATGTCAAGATTAGTTTCATTGACCTAATTTCATAAGCATTCTATTAATCAAGTGATGAACTAGTTTGATGATTTCTATAAATATATATCCTCTCAATCTTGTTGATTTCTCACCAAGATTGTGAGTTTTATCATGTTAATCCTTGAATGATTTCTCACCACAACTATTGACATGATAAACATGAAGCTCAATACTTGTAAACACTAACACATAAATCTATTCATAGCATTTGTTCATTAGTGGATGAATATCCTAGGTCTACTTTGAAGCATCCTTTTTCAAACAAGATTCAAAGCATAAAAAGATAGAAGAACAAAGATATTCAACTATATTAATCATCAACCATGTTCATACACAAATGGATTAAAAGAAATACATACTAGTTTGATCAACTACCTCTAATCTTGACACAAAAAGAACTTAGCCACTCATTTCCATGGTTGCTTTGTTCACAAGATTGTTGGAGGAGATGATGAACATTGAAGAATCAAGAAGAAGAACTATGTTTTTCTTTTCTTAATCTATGCCCTAATTTACAACAATGAATGATAATCATGATGAAGTGAAGTTCCATCCCTTTTCACACCAAATGCCAGCTGGAAATGATGGATTAGGTGGCTGAAAAGGTGAAAGCATGGGTCTGTCCTTTTTCTGTTTTTCGCAGACCGCGCTAAGCCCAGTTATTCGCGCTGAGCGCGCTCATGCTGCAACCGCGCTGAGCGCGACCTGAAGCATACTTCTTCATCCAAAAAATTCTTCAAAAAGAATCATCCCAAGAGCTCTTCAAGTGTCCTTGAATCCAAGCTTGAGATAATTAATCAATAAAAACCTACAATTTAAAAGTAAACTAAGTTAAATAATATATTATAAACAAAAACTAAATAAAACATAATTAAACCAAAATACTAGAATAAATACTACTAATTAATTAAAAAGGCATTGTTTAGGACCACAAAATCATGTACAAAATAGCTACAAAGTGGTCCTTAACAACTCTCCCCAACTTGCTTCTTTGTTTGTCCTCAAACAAAAGTCAATGATCTCACAAAGCAAGAAGAAACAAAATGTAAGCATGCAACTCACACAAGAATGATGGTTTAAACTCAACATACCCGGCAAAAATACACATTGATCGCTTCTTCGAAACACAACATGGATATGATTTAAGTTCTAAACACAATATATCAACACATATAGACAAAATAAAAGATATGTTACACTTGAATCACCTAATGATTTCTTCAATATTCATGAAGAACAAAATGCAATATTTACAAAGGACTAAACACTCTCACTAATAGTCATGCACATCCAGAATAATTCATGCATTCATCAAAACAAGTTAAATGACAAAATGGAAACAAAGATCACTAAGGACTTTCAAGGGTTGTAACTTGGCTTAGGTTAGAAACAAGGGATATTTAAGTACAAAGCCATTGAAACAAATAGGGTTAAAGAATATGAAGAGCAGTTCACAAACTCATTCCCACTTCCTTCTTATTATTCACAACCACTTTTCTTTTCCACATAATGATCCTCCTTTTTCTTTTCTTTTGTTTTCTTTTCATATACAAATTTTTCTTCTTTTGTATTTTTCTTTTTTCTTATTATTTTTTCTTTAGGATCATTGTGTCATCAATTATAGGTTCTTTTTGATCAACCTCCCCAACTTCATTTATATCAATCCTTTTTTATTCAAGAACATGCTCTTCAAAGGGTTAATCAACAAAAAGGGTTGGTATTCACAAACAATAAAAATTTATAGAATGAATCATCATTGAATTTTCAAAGATTATCAACAACTATTAAGTGGCCAACTTAACAATTAGTTGATTTGATAGATTCATCCTACAAATACAATTTAAGCTCAAAAGGGTTCACAAGGATTCACTCACTCACGGTTAGTTGAGGCCCTTTTGGAATTAATGATTTTTCTCATAATGCACAAAAAATTGCCTTGATCATCTCTAAGTTTCCAAATTATCACAAACAAATGAAGATTAAGCATGAATCACACGAGTTAACAAAACTATTAGACACTCAATATTTGGTATAAGGTGGAAAGCTTCTCACCTTAGAGGTTTAAGTCCTAATGATTCGAATGTGAACACAAATTTTTTTTATACATGCCAAGATATTTTGCATAAAGCACAAATTTCATAGACATGTTAATATTCTACAAAACGATTAAATATGTACCTTATTTTTGGATCGAGTCGAGAATTATATCATCACCATCACTTTGGTGAAACACACTTACTTGCTTTTGAGCACCGTTGAAAAACCGGGACAAACCAAAAAAAGTACAATTTAAAATAAATAACCTATAATCTTAAAATAAAATAAAACAAAATAAAATAAAATAAAAGACACTCTAAAATGATGTTTAAAACTAAAAATAGTACTTAGGCTCCATGCCTACAAAATGCAAATTGGAATTACAAGCACATCCTACAAAGGGATGGCAACCAACAAAATTCAAAAGTCTAAAAGAAACTAAAACCAAAAACTAAAAGTGCTAAAAATAAAGACAAGAAAAATAAAAGAACATCAATCTGAAGCCTTGAGGATGGAATCTCCAGGAGTCTCAGAACCAGAACCACCCTCTCCATCATCATCACTCTCCTCATCACCATCTGCATCACCCACCTCATCCTCTACATTTGGCCCGACCTCGGGCCAACTGGCATAAGCACTCAGCTGCTCGCTCGTACGAGTGAAGTGATTCACCCTCGGCTCTCTAATTTGCAACGCCAGTTGCTCCATGCTCTCGTGCATATACATAAATGCTCGCTGATGAGCAAAATGCATTTGCCGGTTCCATTCTTCAACGGGACTGGCTTGAGGAAGTGCAGCAGCTACAGGAACAGCCCGGGCCGCAGGGTTAGCATCCAAGGCCCTACAATAGCGATCACAGTAATTATCATCAATGATCCCATCTATCGTTAGGTGCCCCACAGCAGGAAAAACCACCTTGGCCCTTTTTAGAAGGCCCATGATCAACCCAGGATAAGTTAGGGCACATTTTATACGCTCCCCCTGGAGGTATAACTCAATGCAACCCTCTTCAGCTTATTAGCAATTAGCCGGCCAAAATTAATTTGCTCTTCATCCAGCATATAAGCAATGAGGCCGGCAGTCTCCATGGGAATAGAGGATGTGTGGCTTCGAGGTCTCAAGTTGTATAGTGCCACACACATCAGAACACGGGCACTCGTTTTAAGGATGGACCGATTGAATTTCAGAGGTTGGCCAGCCCTGTTAAGCTCATAGGAGTGCCCGGATAAACACAGCTTCCTCCGCAACATGTCATGGTCCCAATTACCACGAGCCAAGTGCTCATGGTAAACATCCAACTCATCCTCTGAGGCTGTCCAATTAATGCCCACGTAGTTGTTGATAGCAGAACGAGAAAAGGATACCAACTTTCCACGCACCACAAAAGTAAACGGGAAATCTCGCCCCTCAGTAGGAATGGCGTTGGCATAGAACTCCCGGACTAGCTCAACATTAACTTTAGTCTGGGGCTCACACAGAACGCCCAAACCATAGTTATCTAGGATAACATCAGGGGTATGATAATGGCCATGATCTCGGAGCCGGATGATTCACTCAGTCCATATGTTCCGCTCCTCGAGCTCTTTATATCTTGCCTCTTGAGCAGGCCCCAAGAAACGATCACCATCAAAGGGAGTGATCGAGAGGATCCAGCCCCGGCAGAAGAAACGCGCTGTCGTTTAGGAGCCATCTGAAAACAACACAAAAATCAACGAAAAGTGACACCGAGATGCCTGTTAGAGATAAATCATGCAAACAACAGTAGAAATCAATCAACCAAAGCATCAAGACTCAACAAACAATGCAAAAACACAACAGAAATTTTTTTCAGAATTCTGCAGACCGTGCTAAGCGCGCTCTACGATTTTCTGAAAAATTCTTCTGTAAAAACAGAAATTCCTCCAAGAAAACAAGCCTAATAGGAACGAAAATCCTAATCTAAGCATCCTCTACAATCTAAACAACCTAATCCTAAGAATAAAAACCAAAATCCTAAACCCTAAGTTTCTCAATTCTAACCTAAACAGCAGAAAATAACGAAATTGAAAAGGGAAAACCATAGAATAACAAACCTTGATGATTGGGTTGATGATTAAGACACGAAATTCACACGAAATTGTTGATTTGGGGTTGGGGTTTTTGGAATTCTTTGAGAGAGTGAAAAATTGAAGAGGGAAGAGGGAAAAGGGGTTGAAATAAACCCTAATTTATTTAAATATAACCCAGGCCACAAATTGGGCCTAAGAAAACCGGTTTTTTGAAAAATATTTTTTAAAAAAAACACGCAGACCACGCTAAGCGCGCCCAGACCGCGCTAAGCGCGAAATGTTCTGTCTGATGGGCTAAAATGTGCGCTAAGCGCGCTCTGAGCGCGCTAAGCGCGAATAGCATAATTTTGAAATTTTAGAAAAACAGCAAATTAACTAAAGGGACATGTCAAAATGAGTGCAACATAAATACTTACAATGTTGGGGTGCCTCCCAACAAGCGCTTTGTTTAACGTCGGTAGAGCTCGACGGTCCAGGATGATCAAGGATCATCAAAGTAAGATGCGGCTATGTCACGGCTCACCTCTCCGCCAACATACCTTTTCAAACGCTGCCCATTCACGGTCCATTCACTCTTTCCCTCGGGGTATTGCAAAACAACGGCACCATAGTCTTTCACATCCTTGATTAGAAAAGGACCGGACCACTTTGTCTTAAGTTTTCCTTGAAAAAGTCTCATCCGGGAATTAAACAAGAGAACACTTTGCCCCGGTCGAAATTCCTTATACTTGATATTTTTGTCATGATAAACTTTAACTTTTGCCTTGTACTTCCTATTGGAATGGTACGCTCCATCTCGCATTTCATCCAATTGCACGAGTTGCACTTTTCTCTTATCACCCGCCAAAGAAGGATCGAAATTCAAGAATCGGAGAGCCCATAGAGCTTTGTGTTCCATCTCCACAGGGAGGTGACATGTCTTGCCATAAACAACCTGGAACGGGGTTAGTCCAATAGGAGCTTTATAGGCGGTTCGATACGCCCATAAAGCTTCATCCAATTTTTGTGACCAATCCTTTCGAGAACCCAAAACAGTTTTTTCCAAAATCTTTTTAATTTCCCTGTTTGACACTTCGGCTTGACCATTCGCTTGCGGGTGATAGGGAGTTGTCACCTTATGCTTTACACCGTATTGTTTCAAAAGTTTTTGTAACAGTGTATTGCAAAAATGCGACCCGCCATCACTAATTAACACCCGAGGCACACCAAACCGAGAAAAATGTTTTTCTTTAAAAATTTTATAACGGTTTTGGCGTCGGCCTTCGGTGAAGCAATGGCCTCCACTCACTTAGACACATAATCAACAGCCACAAGAATGTATTCACTAGAAAACGATGATGGAAATGGACCAACAAAATCAATTCCCCAACAATCAAACACCTCGACTTCCAACATATTATTCAAAGGCATCTCATCCCCTCTTGCCTATACCGCCACTTCTTTGGCATTTATCACAACACTTAGCATGAGCATAAACATCTTTAAATAGCGAAGGCCAATAAAATCCCGATTGTAGGACTTTGGTGGTCGTTCGCAATCCACTGTAATGTCCCCCACAAGGGGAATTGTGACAATGTCAAAGAATGTCCTTTGCTTCTTCATTAGACACACACCTCCTAAACAAACCATCACTACTCAACCTAAAAACATAAGGTGCGTCCCAAACATAATACTTGGCATCGGCCAAGAATTTTTGCTTTTCATTCCATGTTAAATCCTCTGGCATTAATCCCGCGACTTTGTAATTTGCCATGTCGGCAAACCACGGCCGTTCTTGGATTGCAAACAACTTTTCATCCGGGAACTCCTCCTTCACTTCCTTCTCTTTGTCAGTAATTTTCACGTTCACTAGGCGGGATAAATGATCCGCTACCAAATTCTCCGAACCCTTTTTATCTCGTACCTCCAAATCAAATTCTTGTAAGAGAAGAATCCATCGGATTAACCTTTGTTTAGAGTCCGGTTTGGTAAGCAAATATTTAATCGCGCGGAATGATCCGTCAAAACCACTACTTTTGAACCAATAAGATAAGGACAAAAATTTTCCAATGCATATACAATTGCGAGCAACTCTTTTTCGGTTGTTGCGTAGTTAATTTGAGCGTCATTCAAAACTTTGCTCGCATAATGAATAGCATGGAAAATTTTGTTCTTCCTTTGGCCAAGCACGACTCCCACGGCATAATCACTTGCGTCACACATCAATTCGAAATCAAGTTTCCAATTAGGCGCGGTGATTATGGGTGCATTGATCAAATTTTCTTTCAATTTTTCAAAAGCCATTAAACAATCTCTATCAAATAAGAAGGACTTATCTTTGTTGAGCAAGTTGCTCAAAGGCTTTGCTATCTTTGAGAAGTCTTTGATGAATCTTCGATAGAAACCCGCATGTTCTAGAAAGCTCTGAATGTCTTTGACATTGGTAGGTGGGGGGAGCGTCTCGATCACATCAATCTTTGCTTTATCAACCTCGATTCCTCTTGAAGATATTTTGTGTCCAAGGACAATTCCCTCGGTCACCATGAAATTGCATTTTTCCCAATTCAAGACCAAATTTGTATCCACACACCTCTTCAAGACGGTGTTCAAATTTTCCAAGCACAAATCAAATGACGCTCCAAAGACGGAGAAATCATCCATAAAAACTTCAATCGTTTTCTCAACCAAATCGGCAAATATGGCTTGCATGCATCTTTGAAATGTTGTCGGCGCATTACATAAGCCGAAAGGCATACGTCTATACGCGAATATTCCAAAAGGACATGTGAAAGTCGTCTTCTCGTGATCTTCCGGATTCACTGATATTTGATTGTACCCCGAGTAACCATCCAAGAAGCAATAATATTGTTGACCCGCGAGTCTTTCCAACATTTGGTCCATGAACGGAAGAGGAAAGTGATTCTTCCTTGTTGCTTTGTTAAGCCTTCGGTAGTCGATGCACATTCTCCATCCCGTTACTTTTCTTGTCGGCACTAATTCATCCTTATCATTCGACACAACCGTCAACCCTCCTTTTTTCAGAACCACATGCACCGGACTCAAACAAGTACTATCTGAGATCGGATAAATCATCCCCGCTTCTAACATCTTCACCACTTCTTTTCGAACTACTTCCTTCATCACCGAATTCAAACGCCTCTGAGGTTGGGCTACCGGTTTGTACTCTTCCTCCATAATGATGTTATGCATACAATAGGCCGGGCTTATGCCTTTCAAATCGGCTAAAACCCAACCAATTACCTTTTTGTTAGATTTCAAAACTTGAATTAAGCTTCCCTCCTCCTTCTCCGATAATGTATTACTAATGATTACGGGTTTCTTACCTCCCTCATCAAGAAACACATACTTCAAGTGGGATGGTAGTGCTTTCAACTCAAGTTTTGGCTCTTCGTCTTTGGGCTCATTCTTCAAAATTTCCACTTCTTCCTCCCATGGGTGCATTTCCTTGGAAATCTCCATTCCTTCCAAACACTCCTCAAGCTCCCGCCTATCATCATCATTCACTTCTTTTATTGACTCCTCTATGGCATCAATTTTGAAACAATCTTTCTTATCAATTGGATGCTTCATTGCTTCAAAAAGATTAAAGCAAATGTCTTTATCTTGGACCTTCACCTTCATTAAGCCATCATCAATGCCAATCATCATTCTAGCCGTCTTCATGAATGGACGGCCTAGAATTAGAGGTGCATCCACGTCTTCCTCCATATCTATCACGACAAAGTCAACCGGGAAAAAGAATTTGTCCACTTTTACCAACAAGTCTAAAGTTACACCATGTGGGCGAGTAATAGACTTGTCCGCCAATTGCAACGTCATTTTTGTAGACTTTAATTCGATATCCCCCAGCCTCTTTACAATGGATAGTGGAATCAAGTTGATACTTGATCCCAAGTCAATCAATCCTTTGCCGACATAGACATTCCCAATGGTAACGGGCAAGGTTACACGCCCCGGATCACTTTCTTTTTTTGGAATAGTGCGTTGAATTATCGCACTACAACTTGCATCAACCATTATAGTTTCTTGATCCGTGCACCGCTTCTTTTTTGTCAATATGTCCTTCATGAATTTTGCATATTTTGGCATTTGCTCTAATGCCTCGGTGAATGGAATATTAATTTGCAATTGCTTAAAAATAATCATAAACCGAGCATAGTGCTTAGCATCATCCTTTTTAGAGGGAAGATGAGGATAAGGTAAGTTTCTTAATGGAAGAGTGACTTCCTTCTCCTTTCCCTTTCTCATTTTCTTCTTCTTTTCCTCCACTTTCTCCTTTTCAACTACACCATCATCATTTTCATTTCCGACTACAACATCATTTTCAACTAAATCATCCCCCACATCAACATCATTATTTTTTTCAACTACAACCTCATCATCTTTTTCAACTACAACCTCCTCCACTAATACTTCTTCATCCTTCTCCACTTGATATTTTCTCTCCACTACTTTCTTTTTCTTTTCAACCACTTTCTTTTTCTCATCACAAACTCTACCACTCCTAGTTGTAATAGCTTTGCAATGTTCCTTCGGATTTGCTTGAGTAGTTGGAGAAAATGAGGTAGAAGCACTTTGATCGGAAATTTGCTTTGCTAATTGCCCCATTTGAGTTTCCAAATTCTTGATAGATGCCTCCGTGCTCTTTTGGTTTTCCATAGAAGCTTGCATGAATTGAGCTAGAGTGTCCTGAATGTTGGAAGATCTCGCTTGATTTTGAGGTTGAGCTTGATTTTGATTTTGATTTTGGTATGGATTTTATCTAGCTTGATTGTTGTTGTCTTGTCTCCACCCGCCTTGATAACCTTGGTTACCTCTTTGTTGGTAACCTTGGCCTTGATTTTGATAAGGATAAGGAGCTCGTTGTTGGTATCCTTGCCCTTGGTTGCCCATATAATTTGCTTCTTCGTTTTCCGGAGGACAAAATCCCGTTTTGTGATCCCCCTTACACAATTCACAACAAGCAATTTGTTGAGTTTTCTTGCTAGATGATCCTTGCATCTCCATGATTTGTTGAGGAAGCCTTGCCATTTGTTTTGTCAATTCTTCAACTTGTTTCGCAAACAATTTGTTTTGCGCTACAAGTGCTTCGTGACTAGAGCCAATTTCAAGAACTCCCATTTTTACTTGCGCACTTCCTTGATCATGTTGAGTTTGGTGGTCATTCCTCCCCATCTTCTCAATTATTTGAATTGCTTCATATGGTGTCTTTGCCATTAAAGATCCTCCCGCCGTAGCATCCAACAACAATTTGTGTTGAGGTTGGAGACCATTTCAGAAGATATGAATTTGGGTGAGCTCGTCAAAACCATGTCTAGGGCACTTTCTAAGCATGGACTTATACCTTTCCCAAGCCCTATTCAAAGGCTCGTTAACTCCTTGCGAAAATACCGAAATTGCGGTTTTTGCCTCCATGAAACGTGATTGAGGAAAAAATCTTTCAAGGAATTTTTCCTCCAACACATTCCAATTTGTCATTGTCTCTTGTAGTTGGTCGAGATACCAATCCTTTGCTTTCCCCACTAAAGAATGAGGGAAAAGCCTTTGAAAGTATTGCTCTTCTTGGTCTTCCGGAGCTCCGGCCGCTCCCGCAATCTCATAGAACTTAGTGAGGTGAGTGTAAGGATCTTCATGGTCATGACCATGAAAAGGACTTGCATAAAGAAGTTGGAGCAAGTCCGTCTTCATCTCCGTGAACCTTGCATTTGCTTGGCGAGCAAATTGAGCGGTGTGACGAGGGCTATTTACACACGGCCCCCTCGGTGGTGGTGGTGGTGGTGGTTGTGGTTGATTCTCCTCCATAATGACTTCTCCTAACACGGGTGGTGTAGAAGAAGTAGATGATTCTCCTCTTTCTTGCCTTTGCCTAGCTAGTCTTTTCCTTTTTTTAGCACTACTATTAAGTCTTCTTGCCGTCCTTTCAATTTCGGGATCGAAAAGGAGTTGATCGGCCGGAACACTTCCTCGCATAAACTAATTCCTGAAAAATTCTAGCCACACAACAGAAACAAAGAGAGATTAGTAGAAAAATATCTTAAAACACACAACTATTACGATACTAGCAATATCAAACGCCAATCCCCGACAACGACACCATTTTGTTGTAGGAATATTCGACGAATCAAGTATTTCAATTTATCGTATCCACAGGGATTGGTGTATATTGTAGTCTTTCAATAGCAAAGCGTATTTTAAGATTTGAGTAACCAAAGGGTTTGTTTTCTAAGCTACTAGTATCATGAATTTCCAAGCAAATAACTAAATTAGTCTTTTCAAAAGAGAGTTATGGTTTGGATTCAAGAGAGTTGGAGTTTGTTTTTAATTGATGGAAGCATGTCAAGATTAGTTTCATTGACCTAATTTCATAAGCATTCTATTAATCAAGTGCTGAACTAGTTTGATGATTTCTATAAATACATATCCTCTCAATCTTGTTGATTTCTCACCAAGATTGTGAGTTTTATCATGTTAATCCTTGAATGATTTCTCAACACAACTATGGACATGATAAACATGAATCTCAATACTTGTAAACACTAACACACAAATCTATTCATAGCATTTGTTCATTAGTGGATGAATATCCTAGGTCTACTTTGAAGCATCCTTTTTCAAACAAGATTCAAAGCATAAAAAGATAGAAGAACAAAGATATTCAACTATATTAATCATCAACCACGTTCATACACAAATGGATTAAAAGAAATACATACTAGTTAGATCAACTACCTCTAATCTTGACACAAAAAGAACTTAGCCACTCATTTCCATGGTTGCTTTGTTCACAAGATTGTTGGAGGAGATGATGAACATTGAAGAATCAAGAAGAAGAACTATGGTTTTCTTTTCTTAATCTATGCCCTAATTTACAACAATGAATGATAATCATGATGAAGTGAAGTTCCACCCCTTTTCACACCAAAAGCCAGCTGGAAATGATGGATTAGGTGGCTGAAAAGGTGAAAGCATGGGTCTGTCCTTTTTCTGTTTTTCGCAGACCGCGCTAAGCCCAGTTATTCGCGCTGAGCGCGCTCATGCTGCAACCGCGCTGAGCGCGACCTGAAGCATACTTCTTCATCCAAAAAATTCTTCAAAAAGAATCATCCCAAGAGCTCTTCAAGTGTCCTTGAATCCAAGCTTGAGATAATTAATCAATAAAAACCTACAATTTAAAAGTAAACTAAGTTAAATAATATATTATAAACAAAAACTAAATAAAACATAATTAAACCAAAATACTAGAATAAATACTACTAATTAATTAAAAAGGCATTGTTTAGGACCACAAAATCATGTACAAAATAGCTACAAAGTGGTCCTTAACAACTCTCCCCAACTTGCTTCTTTGTTTGTCCTCAAACAAAAGTCAATGATCTCACAAAGCAAGAAGAAACAAAATGTAAGCATGCAACTCACACAAGAATGATGGTTTAAACTCAACATACCCGGCAAAAATACACATTGATCGCTTCTTCGAAACACAACATGGATATGATTTAAGTTCTAAACACAATATATCAACACATATAGACAAAATAAAAGATATGTTACACTTGAATCACCTAATGATTTCTTCAATATTCATGAAGAACAAAATGCAATATTTACAAAGGACTAAACACTCTCACTAATAGTCATGCACATCCAGAATAATTCATGCATTCATCAAAACAAGTTAAATGACAAAATGGAAACAAAGATCACTAAGGACTTTCAAGGGTTGTAACTTGGCTTAGGTTAGAAACAAGGGATATTTAAGTACAAAGCCATTGAAACAAATAGGGTTAAAGAATATGAAGAGCAGTTCACAAACTCATTCCCACTTCCTTCTTATTATTCACAACCACTTTTCTTTTCCACATAATGATCCTCCTTTTTCTTTTCTTTTGTTTTCTTTTCATATACAAATTTTTCTTCTTTTGTATTTTTCTTTTTTCTTATTATTTTTTCTTTAGGATCATTGTGTCATCAATTATAGGTTCTTTTTGATCAACCTCCCCAACTTCATTTATATCAATCCTTTTTTATTCAAGAACATGCTCTTCAAAGGGTTAATCAACAAAAAGGGTTGGTATTCACAAACAATAAAAATTTATAGAATGAATCATCATTGAATTTTCAAAGATTATCAACAACTATTAAGTGGCCAACTTAACAATTAGTTGATTTGATAGATTCATCCTACAAATACAATTTAAGCTCAAAAGGGTTCACAAGGATTCACTCACTCACGGTTAGTTGAGGCCCTTTTGGAATTAATGATTTTTCTCATAATGCACAAAAAATTGCCTTGATCATCTCTAAGTTTCCAAATTATCACAAACAAATGAAGATTAAGCATGAATCACACGAGTTAACAAAACTATTAGACACTCAATATTTGGTATAAGGTGGAAAGCTTCTCACCTTAGAGGTTTAAGTCCTAATGATTCGAATGTGAACACAAATTTTTTTTATACATGCCAAGATATTTTGCATAAAGCACAAATTTCATAGACATGTTAATATTCTACAAAACGATTAAATATGTACCTTATTTTTGGATCGAGTCGAGAATTATATCATCACCATCACTTTGGTGAAACACACTTACTTGCTTTTGAGCACCGTTGAAAAACCGGGACAAACCAAAAAAAGTACAATTTAAAATAAATAACCTATAATCTTAAAATAAAATAAAACAAAATAAAATAAAATAAAAGACACTCTAAAATGATGTTTAAAACTAAAAATAGTACTTAGGCTCCATGCCTACAAAATGCAAATTGGAATTACAAGCACATCCTACAAAGGGATGGCAACCAACAAAATTCATAAGTTTAAAATAAAATAAAACCAAAAAATAAAAATGCTAAAAATAAAGACAAGAAAAATAAAAGAACATCAATCTGAAGCCTCGAGGATGGAATCTCCAGGAGTCTCAGAACCAGAATCATAACCACCCTCTCCATCATCATCACTCTCCTCATCACCATCTGCATCACCCACCTCCTCCTCTGTATTTGGCCCGACCCCGGGCCAACTGGCATAAGCACTCAGCTGCTCACTCGTACGAGTGAAGTGATTCACCCCCGGCTCTCTAATTTGCAACGCCAGTTGCTCCATGCTCTCGTGCATATACATAAATGCTCGCTGATGAGAAAAATGCATTTGTCGGTTCCATTCTTCAACGGGACTGGCTTGAGGAAGTGCAGCAGCTACAGGAATAGCCCAGGCCACAGGGTTAGCATCCAAGGCCCTACAATAGCGATCACAGGATTTATCATCAATGATCCCATCTATCGTCAGGTGCCCCACAGCAGGAAAAACCACCTTGGCCCTTTTCAGAAGGCCCATGATCAACCCAGGATAAGTTAGGGCACATTTTATACGCTCCCCCTGGAGGTATAACTCAATGCAACCCTCTTCAGCTTATTAGCAATTAGCCGGCCAAAATTAATTTGCTCTTCATCCAGCATATAAGCAATGAGGCCGGCAGTCTCCATGGGAATAGAGGATGTGTGGCTTCGAGGTCTCAAGTTGTATAGTGCCACACACATCAGAACACGGGCACTCGTTTTAAGGATGGACCGATTGAATTTCAGAGGTTGGCCAGCCCTGTTAAGCTCATAGGAGTGCCCGGATAAACACAGCTTCCTCCGCAACATGTCATGGTCCCAATTACCACGAGCCAAGTGCTCATGGTAAACATCCAACTCATCCTCTGAGGCTGTCCAATTAATGCCCACGTAGTTGTTGATAGCAGAACGAGAAAAGGATACCAACTTTCCACGCACCACAAAAGTAAACGGGAAATCTCGCCCCTCAGTAGGAATGGCGTTGGCATAGAACTCCCGGACTAGCTCAACATTAACTTTAGTCTGGGGCTCACACAGAACGCCCAAACCATAGTTATCTAGGATAACATCAGGGGTATGATAATGGCCATGATCTCGGAGCCGGATGATTCACTCAGTCCATATGTTCCGCTCCTCGAGCTCTTTATATCTTGCCTCTTGAGCAGGCCCCAAGAAACGATCACCATCAAAGGGAGTGATCGAGAGGATCCAGCCCCGGCAGAAGAAACGCGCTGTCGTTTAGGAGCCATCTGAAAACAACACAAAAATCAACGAAAAGTGACACCGAGATGCCTGTTAGAGATAAATCATGCAAACAACAGTAGAAATCAATCAACCAAAGCATCAAGACTCAACAAACAATGCAAAAACACAACAGAAATTTTTTTCAGAATTCTGCAGACCGTGCTAAGCGCGCTCTACGATTTTCTGAAAAATTCTTCTGTAAAAACAGAAATTCCTCCAAGAAAACAAGCCTAATAGGAACGAAAATCCTAATCTAAGCATCCTCTACAATCTAAACAACCTAATCCTAAGAATAAAAACCAAAATCCTAAACCCTAAGTTTCTCAATTCTAACCTAAACAGCAGAAAATAACGAAATTGAAAAGGGAAAACCATAGAATAACAAACCTTGATGATTGGGTTGATGATTAAGACACGAAATTCACACGAAATTGTTGATTTGGGGTTGGGGTTTTTGGAATTCTTTGAGAGAGTGAAAAATTGAAGAGGGAAGAGGGAAAAGGGGTTGAAATAAACCCTAATTTATTTAAATATAACCCAGGCCACAAATTGGGCCTAAGAAAACCGGTTTTTTGAAAAATATTTTTTAAAAAAAACACGCAGACCACGCTAAGCGCGCCCAGACCGCGCTAAGCGCGAAATGTTCTGTCTGATGGGCTAAAATGTGCGCTAAGCGCGCTCTGAGCGCGCTAAGCGCGAATAGCATAATTTTGAAATTTTAGAAAAACAGCAAATTAACTAAAGGGACATGTCAAAATGAGTGCAACATAAATACTTACAATGTTGGGGTGCCTCCCAACAAGCGCTTTGTTTAACGTCGGTAGAGCTCGACGGTCCAGGATGATCAAGGATCATCAAAGTAAGATGCGGCTATGTCACGGCTCACCTCTCCGCCAACATACCTTTTCAAACGCTGCCCATTCACGGTCCATTCACTCTTTCCCTCGGGGTATTGCAAAACAACGGCACCATAGTCTTTCACATCCTTGATTAGAAAAGGACCGGACCACTTTGTCTTAAGTTTTCCTTGAAAAAGTCTCATCCGGGAATTAAACAAGAGAACACTTTGCCCCGGTCGAAATTCCTTATACTTGATATTTTTGTCATGATAAACTTTAACTTTTGCCTTGTACTTCCTATTGGAATGGTACGCTCCATCTCGCATTTCATCCAATTGCACGAGTTGCACTTTTCTCTTATCACCCGCCAAAGAAGGATCGAAATTCAAGAATCGGAGAGCCCATAGAGCTTTGTGTTCCATCTCCACAGGGAGGTGACATGTCTTGCCATAAACAACCTGGAACGGGGTTAGTCCAATAGGAGCTTTATAGGCGGTTCGATACGCCCATAAAGCTTCATCCAATTTTTGTGACCAATCCTTTCGAGAACCCAAAACAGTTTTTTCCAAAATCTTTTTAATTTCCCTGTTTGACACTTCGGCTTGACCATTCGCTTGCGGGTGATAGGGAGTTGTCACCTTATGCTTTACACCGTATTGTTTCAAAAGTTTTTGTAACAGTGTATTGCAAAAATGCGACCCGCCATCACTAATTAACACCCGAGGCACACCAAACCGAGAAAAATGTTTTTCTTTAAAAATTTTATAACGGTTTTGGCGTCGGCCTTCGGTGAAGCAATGGCCTCCACTCACTTAGACACATAATCAACAGCCACAAGAATGTATTCACTAGAAAACGATGATGGAAATGGACCAACAAAATCAATTCCCCAACAATCAAACACCTCGACTTCCAACATATTATTCAAAGGCATCTCATCCCTCTTGCCTATACCGCCACTTCTTTGGCATTTATCACAACACTTAGCATGAGCATAAACATCTTTAAATAGCGAAGGCCAATAAAATCCCGATTGTAGGACTTTGGTGGTCGTTCGCAATCCACTGTAATGTCCCCCACAAGGGGAATTGTGACAATGTCAAAGAATGTCCTTTGCTTCTTCATTAGACACACACCTCCTAAACAAACCATCACTACTCAACCTAAAAACATAAGGTGCGTCCCAAACATAATACTTGGCATCGGCCAAGAATTTTTGCTTTTCATTCCATGTTAAATCCTCTGGCATTAATCCCGCGACTTTGTAATTTGCCATGTCGGCAAACCACGGCCGTTCTTGGATTGCAAACAACTTTTCATCCGGGAACTCCTCCTTCACTTCCTTCTCTTTGTCAGTAATTTTCACGTTCACTAGGCGGGATAAATGATCCGCTACCAAATTCTCCGAACCCTTTTTATCTCGTACCTCCAAATCAAATTCTTGTAAGAGAAGAATCCATCGGATTAACCTTTGTTTAGAGTCCGGTTTGGTAAGCAAATATTTAATCGCGGAATGATCCGTCAAAACCACTACTTTTGAACCAATAAGATAAGGACAAAAATTTTCCAATGCATATACAATTGCGAGCAACTCTTTTTCGGTTGTTGCGTAGTTAATTTGAGCGTCATTCAAAACTTTGCTCGCATAATGAATAGCATGGAAAATTTTGTTCTTCCTTTGGCCAAGCACGACTCCCACGGCATAATCACTTGCGTCACACATCAATTCGAAATCAAGTTTCCAATTAGGCGCGGTGATTATGGGTGCATTGATCAAATTTTCTTTCAATTTTTCAAAAGCCATTAAACAATCTCTATCAAATAAGAAGGACTTATCTTTGTTGAGCAAGTTGCTCAAAGGCTTTGCTATCTTTGAGAAGTCTTTGATGAATCTTCGATAGAAACCCGCATGTTCTAGAAAGCTCTGAATGTCTTTGACATTGGTAGGTGGGGGGAGCGTCTCGATCACATCAATCTTTGCTTTATCAACCTCGATTCCTCTTGAAGATATTTTGTGTCCAAGGACAATTCCCTCGGTCACCATGAAATTGCATTTTTCCCAATTCAAGACCAAATTTGTATCCACACACCTCTTCAAGACGGTGTTCAAATTTTCCAAGCACAAATCAAATGACGCTCCAAAGACGGAGAAATCATCCATAAAAACTTCAATCGTTTTCTCAACCAAATCGGCAAATATGGCTTGCATGCATCTTTGAAATGTTGTCGGCGCATTACATAAGCCGAAAGGCATACGTCTATACGCGAATATTCCAAAAGGACATGTGAAAGTCGTCTTCTCGTGATCTTCCGGATTCACTGATATTTGATTGTACCCCGAGTAACCATCCAAGAAGCAATAATATTGTTGACCCGCGAGTCTTTCCAACATTTGGTCCATGAACGGAAGAGGAAAGTGATTCTTCCTTGTTGCTTTGTTAAGCCTTCGGTAGTCGATGCACATTCTCCATCCCGTTACTTTTCTTGTCGGCACTAATTCATCCTTATCATTCGACACAACCGTCAACCCTCCTTTTTTCAGAACCACATGCACCGGACTCAAACAAGTACTATCTGAGATCGGATAAATCATCCCCGCTTCTAACATCTTCACCACTTCTTTTCGAACTACTTCCTTCATCACCGAATTCAAACGCCTCTGAGGTTGGGCTACCGGTTTGTACTCTTCCTCCATAATGATGTTATGCATACAATAGGCCGGGCTTATGCCTTTCAAATCGGCTAAAACCCAACCAATTACCTTTTTGTTAGATTTCAAAACTTGAATTAAGCTTCCCTCCTCCTTCTCCGATAATGTATTACTAATGATTACGGGTTTCTTACCTCCCTCATCAAGAAACACATACTTCAAGTGGGATGGTAGTGCTTTCAACTCAAGTTTTGGCTCTTCGTCTTTGGGCTCATTCTTCAAAATTTCCACTTCTTCCTCCCATGGGTGCATTTCCTTGGAAATCTCCATTCCTTCCAAACACTCCTCAAGCTCCCGCCTATCATCATCATTCACTTCTTTTATTGACTCCTCTATGGCATCAATTTTGAAACAATCTTTCTTATCAATTGGATGCTTCATTGCTTCAAAAAGATTAAAGCAAATGTCTTTATCTTGGACCTTCACCTTCATTAAGCCATCATCAATGCCAATCATCATTCTAGCCGTCTTCATGAATGGACGGCCTAGAATTAGAGGTGCATCCACGTCTTCCTCCATATCTATCACGACAAAGTCAACCGGGAAAAAGAATTTGTCCACTTTTACCAACAAGTCTAAAGTTACACCATGTGGGCGAGTAATAGACTTGTCCGCCAATTGCAACGTCATTTTTGTAGACTTTAATTCGATATCCCCCAGCCTCTTTACAATGGATAGTGGAATCAAGTTGATACTTGATCCCAAGTCAATCAATCCTTTGCCGACATAGACATTCCCAATGGTAACGGGCAAGGTTACACGCCCCGGATCACTTTCTTTTTTTGGAATAGTGCGTTGAATTATCGCACTACAACTTGCATCAACCATTATAGTTTCTTGATCCGTGCACCGCTTCTTTTTTGTCAATATGTCCTTCATGAATTTTGCATATTTTGGCATTTGCTCTAATGCCTCGGTGAATGGAATATTAATTTGCAATTGCTTAAAAATAATCATAAACCGAGCATAGTGCTTAGCATCATCCTTTTTAGAGGGAAGATGAGGATAAGGTAAGTTTCTTAATGGAAGAGTGACTTCCTTCTCCTTTCCCTTTCTCATTTTCTTCTTCTTTTCCTCCACTTTCTCCTTTTCAACTACACCATCATCATTTTCATTTCCGACTACAACATCATTTTCAACTAAATCATCCCCCACATCAACATCATTATTTTTTTCAACTACAACCTCATCATCTTTTTCAACTACAACCTCCTCCACTAATACTTCTTCATCCTTCTCCACTTGATATTTTCTCTCCACTACTTTCTTTTTCTTTTCAACCACTTTCTTTTTCTCATCACAAACTCTACCACTCCTAGTTGTAATAGCTTTGCAATGTTCCTTCGGATTTGCTTGAGTAGTTGGAGAAAATGAGGTAGAAGCACTTTGATCGGAAATTTGCTTTGCTAATTGCCCCATTTGAGTTTCCAAATTCTTGATAGATGCCTCCGTGCTCTTTTGGTTTTCCATAGAAGCTTGCATGAATTGAGCTAGAGTGTCCTGAATGTTGGAAGATCTCGCTTGATTTTGAGGTTGAGCTTGATTTTGATTTTGATTTTGGTATGGATTTTATCTAGCTTGATTGTTGTTGTCTTGTCTCCACCCGCCTTGATAACCTTGGTTACCTCTTTGTTGGTAACCTTGGCCTTGATTTTGATAAGGATAAGGAGCTCGTTGTTGGTATCCTTGCCCTTGGTTGCCCATATAATTTGCTTCTTCGTTTTCCGGAGGACAAAATCCCGTTTTGTGATCCCCCTTACACAATTCACAACAAGCAATTTGTTGAGTTTTCTTGCTAGATGATCCTTGCATCTCCATGATTTGTTGAGGAAGCCTTGCCATTTGTTTTGTCAATTCTTCAACTTGTTTCGCAAACAATTTGTTTTGCGCTACAAGTGCTTCGTGACTAGAGCCAATTTCAAGAACTCCCATTTTTACTTGCGCACTTCCTTGATCATGTTGAGTTTGGTGGTCATTCCTCCCCATCTTCTCAATTATTTGAATTGCTTCATATGGTGTCTTTGCCATTAAAGATCCTCCCGCCGTAGCATCCAACAACAATTTGTGTTGAGGTTGGAGACCATTTCAGAAGATATGAATTTGGGTGAGCTCGTCAAAACCATGTCTAGGGCACTTTCTAAGCATGGACTTATACCTTTCCCAAGCCCTATTCAAAGGCTCGTTAACTCCTTGCGAAAATACCGAAATTGCGGTTTTTGCCTCCATGAAACGTGATTGAGGAAAAAATCTTTCAAGGAATTTTTCCTCCAACACATTCCAATTTGTCATTGTCTCTTGTAGTTGGTCGAGATACCAATCCTTTGCTTTCCCCACTAAAGAATGAGGGAAAAGCCTTTGAAAGTATTGCTCTTCTTGGTCTTCCGGAGCTCCGGCCGCTCCCGCAATCTCATAGAACTTAGTGAGGTGAGTGTAAGGATCTTCATGGTCATGACCATGAAAAGGACTTGCATAAAGAAGTTGGAGCAAGTCCGTCTTCATCTCCGTGAACCTTGCATTTGCTTGGCGAGCAAATTGAGCGGTGTGACGAGGGCTATTTACACACGGCCCCCTCGGTGGTGGTGGTGGTGGTGGTTGTGGTTGATTCTCCTCCATAATGACTTCTCCTAACACGGGTGGTGTAGAAGAAGTAGATGATTCTCCTCTTTCTTGCCTTTGCCTAGCTAGTCTTTTCCTTTTTTTAGCACTACTATTAAGTCTTCTTGCCGTCCTTTCAATTTCGGGATCGAAAAGGAGTTGATCGGCCGGAACACTTCCTCGCATAAACTAATTCCTGAAAAATTCTAGCCACACAACAGAAACAAAGAGAGATTAGTAGAAAAATATCTTAAAACACACAACTATTACGATACTAGCAATATCAAACGCCAATCCCCGACAACGACACCATTTTGTTGTAGGAATATTCGACGAATCAAGTATTTCAATTTATCGTATCCACAGGGATTGGTGTATATTGTAGTCTTTCAATAGCAAAGCGTATTTTAAGATTTGAGTAACCAAAGGGTTTGTTTTCTAAGCTACTAGTATCATGAATTTCCAAGCAAATAACTAAATTAGTCTTTTCAAAAGAGAGTTATGGTTTGGATTCAAGAGAGTTGGAGTTTGTTTTTAATTGATGGAAGCATGTCAAGATTAGTTTCATTGACCTAATTTCATAAGCATTCTATTAATCAAGTGATGAACTAGTTTGATGATTTCTATAAATATATATCCTCTCAATCTTGTTGATTTCTCACCAAGATTGTGAGTTTTATCATGTTAATCCTTGAATGATTTCTCACCACAACTATTGACATGATAAACATGAAGCTCAATACTTGTAAACACTAACACATAAATCTATTCATAGCATTTGTTCATTAGTGGATGAATATCCTAGGTCTACTTTGAAGCATCCTTTTTCAAACAAGATTCAAAGCATAAAAAGATAGAAGAACAAAGATATTCAACTATATTAATCATCAACCACGTTCATACACAAATGGATTAAAAGAAATACATACTAGTTAGATCAACTACCTCTAATCTTGACACAAAAAGAACTTAGCCACTCATTTCCATGGTTGCTTTGTTCACAAGATTGTTGGAGGAGATGATGAACATTGAAGAATCAAGAAGAAGAACTATGGTTTTCTTTTCTTAATCTATGCCCTAATTTACAACAATGAATGATAATCATGATGAAGTGAAGTTCCACCCCTTTTCACACCAAAAGCCAGCTGGAAATGATGGATTAGGTGGCTGAAAAGGTGAAAGCATGGGTCTGTCCTTTTTCTGTTTTTCGCAGACTGCGCTAAGCCCGGTTATTCGCGCTGAGCACGCTCATGCTGCAACCGCGCTGAGCGCGACCTGAAGCATGCTTCTTCATCCAAAAAATTCTTCAAAAAGAATCATCCCAAGAGCTCTTCAAGTGTCCTTGAATCCAAGCTTGAGATAATTAATCAATAAAAACCTACAATTTAAAAGTAAACTAAGTTAAATAATATATTATAAACAAAAACTAAATAAAACATAATTAAACCAAAATACTAGAATAAATACTACTAATTAATTAAAAAGGCATTGTTAAGGACCACAAAATCATGTACAAAATAGCTACAAAGTGGTCCTTAACAACTCTCCCCAACTTGCTTCTTTGTTTGTCCTCAAACAAAAGTCAATGATCTCACAAAGCAAGAAGAAACAAAATGTAAGCATGCAACTCACACAAGAATGATGGTTTAAACTCAACATACCCGGCAAAAATACACATTGATCGCTTCTTCGAAACACAACATGGATATGATTTAAGTTCTAAACACAATATATCAACACATATAGACAAAATAAAAGATATGTTACACTTGAATCACCTAATGATTTCTTCAATATTCATGAAGAACAAAATGCAATATTTACAAAGGACTAAACACTCTCACTAATAGTCATGCACATCCAGAATAATTCATGCATTCATCAAAACAAGTTAAATGACAAAATGGAAACAAAGATCACTAAGGACTTTCAAGGGTTGTAACTTGGCTTAGGTTAGAAACAAGGGATATTTAAGTACAAAGCCATTGAAACAAATAGGGTTAAAGAATATGAAGAGCAGTTCACAAACTCATTCCCACTTCCTTCTTATTATTCACAACCACTTTTCTTTTCCACATAATGATCCTCCTTTTTCTTTTCTTTTGTTTTCTTTTCATATACAAATTTTTCTTCTTTTGTATTTTTCTTTTTTCTTATTATTTTTTCTTTAGGATCATTGTGTCATCAATTATAGGTTCTTTTTGATCAACCTCCCCAACTTCATTTATATCAATCCTTTTTTATTCAAGAACATGCTCTTCAAAGGGTTAATCAACAAAAAGGGTTGGTATTCACAAACAATAAAAATTTATAGAATGAATCATCATTGAATTTTCAAAGATTATCAACAACTATTAAGTGGCCAACTTAACAATTAGTTGATTTGATAGATTCATCCTACAAATACAATTTAAGCTCAAAAGGGTTCACAAGGATTCACTCACTCACGGTTAGTTGAGGCCCTTTTGGAATTAATGATTTTTCTCATAATGCACAAAAAATTGCCTTGATCATCTCTAAGTTTCCAAATTATCACAAACAAATGAAGATTAAGCATGAATCACACGAGTTAACAAAACTATTAGACACTCAATATTTGGTATAAGGTGGAAAGCTTCTCACCTTAGAGGTTTAAGTCCTAATGATTCGAATGTGAACACAAATTTTTTTTATACATGCCAAGATATTTTGCATAAAGCACAAATTTCATAGACATGTTAATATTCTACAAAACGATTAAATATGTACCTTATTTTTGGATCGAGTCGAGAATTATATCATCACCATCACTTTGGTGAAACACACTTACTTGCTTTTGAGCACCGTTGAAAAACCGGGACAAACCAAAAAAAGTACAATTTAAAATAAATAACCTATAATCTTAAAATAAAATAAAACAAAATAAAATAAAATAAAAGACACTCTAAAATGATGTTTAAAACTAAAAATAGTACTTAGGCTCCATGCCTACAAAATGCAAATTGGAATTACAAGCACATCCTACAAAGGGATGGCAACCAACAAAATTCATAAGTTTAAAATAAAATAAAACCAAAAAATAAAAATGCTA
Organism: Vicia sativa; assembly: GCA_021764765.1. Lineage (NCBI taxonomy): Eukaryota > Viridiplantae > Streptophyta > Magnoliopsida > Fabales > Fabaceae > Vicia > Vicia sativa. The sequence continues at coordinate 96,426,193 of CM038792.1, read as the reverse complement.
AAAATAAAGACAAGAAAAATAAAAGAACATCAATCTGAAGCCTCGAGGATGGAATCTCCAGGAGTCTCAGAACCAGAATCATAACCACCCTCTCCATCATCATCACTCTCCTCATCACCATCTGCATCACCCACCTCCTCCTCTGTATTTGGCCCGACCCCGGGCCAACTGGCATAAGCACTCAGCTGCTCACTCGTACGAGTGAAGTGATTCACCCCCGGCTCTCTAATTTGCAACGCCAGTTGCTCCATGCTCTCGTGCATATACATAAATGCTCGCTGATGAGAAAAATGCATTTGTCGGTTCCATTCTTCAACGGGACTGGCTTGAGGAAGTGCAGCAGCTACAGGAATAGCCCAGGCCACAGGGTTAGCATCCAAGGCCCTACAATAGCGATCACAGGATTTATCATCAATGATCCCATCTATCGTCAGGTGCCCCACAGCAGGAAAAACCACCTTGGCCCTTTTCAGAAGGCCCATGATCAACCCAGGATAAGTTAGGGCACATTTTATACGCTCCCCCTGGAGGTATAACTCAATGCAACCCTCTTCAGCTTATTAGCAATTAGCCGGCCAAAATTAATTTGCTCTTCATCCAGCATATAAGCAATGAGGCCGGCAGTCTCCATGGGAATAGAGGATGTGTGGCTTCGAGGTCTCAAGTTGTATAGTGCCACACACATCAGAACACGGGCACTCGTTTTAAGGATGGACCGATTGAATTTCAGAGGTTGGCCAGCCCTGTTAAGCTCATAGGAGTGCCCGGATAAACACAGCTTCCTCCGCAACATGTCATGGTCCCAATTACCACGAGCCAAGTGCTCATGGTAAACATCCAACTCATCCTCTGAGGCTGTCCAATTAATGCCCACGTAGTTGTTGATAGCAGAACGAGAAAAGGATACCAACTTTCCACGCACCACAAAAGTAAACGGGAAATCTCGCCCCTCAGTAGGAATGGCGTTGGCATAGAACTCCCGGACTAGCTCAACATTAACTTTAGTCTGGGGCTCACACAGAACGCCCAAACCATAGTTATCTAGGATAACATCAGGGGTATGATAATGGCCATGATCTCGGAGCCGGATGATTCACTCAGTCCATATGTTCCGCTCCTCGAGCTCTTTATATCTTGCCTCTTGAGCAGGCCCCAAGAAACGATCACCATCAAAGGGAGTGATCGAGAGGATCCAGCCCCGGCAGAAGAAACGCGCTGTCGTTTAGGAGCCATCTGAAAACAACACAAAAATCAACGAAAAGTGACACCGAGATGCCTGTTAGAGATAAATCATGCAAACAACAGTAGAAATCAATCAACCAAAGCATCAAGACTCAACAAACAATGCAAAAACACAACAGAAATTTTTTTCAGAATTCTGCAGACCGTGCTAAGCGCGCTCTACGATTTTCTGAAAAATTCTTCTGTAAAAACAGAAATTCCTCCAAGAAAACAAGCCTAATAGGAACGAAAATCCTAATCTAAGCATCCTCTACAATCTAAACAACCTAATCCTAAGAATAAAAACCAAAATCCTAAACCCTAAGTTTCTCAATTCTAACCTAAACAGCAGAAAATAACGAAATTGAAAAGGGAAAACCATAGAATAACAAACCTTGATGATTGGGTTGATGATTAAGACACGAAATTCACACGAAATTGTTGATTTGGGGTTGGGGTTTTTGGAATTCTTTGAGAGAGTGAAAAATTGAAGAGGGAAGAGGGAAAAGGGGTTGAAATAAACCCTAATTTATTTAAATATAACCCAGGCCACAAATTGGGCCTAAGAAAACCGGTTTTTTGAAAAATATTTTTTAAAAAAAACACGCAGACCACGCTAAGCGCGCCCAGACCGCGCTAAGCGCGAAATGTTCTGTCTGATGGGCTAAAATGTGCGCTAAGCGCGCTCTGAGCGCGCTAAGCGCGAATAGCATAATTTTGAAATTTTAGAAAAACAGCAAATTAACTAAAGGGACATGTCAAAATGAGTGCAACATAAATACTTACAATGTTGGGGTGCCTCCCAACAAGCGCTTTGTTTAACGTCGGTAGAGCTCGACGGTCCAGGATGATCAAGGATCATCAAAGTAAGATGCGGCTATGTCACGGCTCACCTCTCCGCCAACATACCTTTTCAAACGCTGCCCATTCACGGTCCATTCACTCTTTCCCTCGGGGTATTGCAAAACAACGGCACCATAGTCTTTCACATCCTTGATTAGAAAAGGACCGGACCACTTTGTCTTAAGTTTTCCTTGAAAAAGTCTCATCCGGGAATTAAACAAGAGAACACTTTGCCCCGGTCGAAATTCCTTATACTTGATATTTTTGTCATGATAAACTTTAACTTTTGCCTTGTACTTCCTATTGGAATGGTACGCTCCATCTCGCATTTCATCCAATTGCACGAGTTGCACTTTTCTCTTATCACCCGCCAAAGAAGGATCGAAATTCAAGAATCGGAGAGCCCATAGAGCTTTGTGTTCCATCTCCACAGGGAGGTGACATGTCTTGCCATAAACAACCTGGAACGGGGTTAGTCCAATAGGAGCTTTATAGGCGGTTCGATACGCCCATAAAGCTTCATCCAATTTTTGTGACCAATCCTTTCGAGAACCCAAAACAGTTTTTTCCAAAATCTTTTTAATTTCCCTGTTTGACACTTCGGCTTGACCATTCGCTTGCGGGTGATAGGGAGTTGTCACCTTATGCTTTACACCGTATTGTTTCAAAAGTTTTTGTAACAGTGTATTGCAAAAATGCGACCCGCCATCACTAATTAACACCCGAGGCACACCAAACCGAGAAAAATGTTTTTCTTTAAAAATTTTATAACGGTTTTGGCGTCGGCCTTCGGTGAAGCAATGGCCTCCACTCACTTAGACACATAATCAACAGCCACAAGAATGTATTCACTAGAAAACGATGATGGAAATGGACCAACAAAATCAATTCCCCAACAATCAAACACCTCGACTTCCAACATATTATTCAAAGGCATCTCATCCCTCTTGCCTATACCGCCACTTCTTTGGCATTTATCACAACACTTAGCATGAGCATAAACATCTTTAAATAGCGAAGGCCAATAAAATCCCGATTGTAGGACTTTGGTGGTCGTTCGCAATCCACTGTAATGTCCCCCACAAGGGGAATTGTGACAATGTCAAAGAATGTCCTTTGCTTCTTCATTAGACACACACCTCCTAAACAAACCATCACTACTCAACCTAAAAACATAAGGTGCGTCCCAAACATAATACTTGGCATCGGCCAAGAATTTTTGCTTTTCATTCCATGTTAAATCCTCTGGCATTAATCCCGCGACTTTGTAATTTGCCATGTCGGCAAACCACGGCCGTTCTTGGATTGCAAACAACTTTTCATCCGGGAACTCCTCCTTCACTTCCTTCTCTTTGTCAGTAATTTTCACGTTCACTAGGCGGGATAAATGATCCGCTACCAAATTCTCCGAACCCTTTTTATCTCGTACCTCCAAATCAAATTCTTGTAAGAGAAGAATCCATCGGATTAACCTTTGTTTAGAGTCCGGTTTGGTAAGCAAATATTTAATCGCGGAATGATCCGTCAAAACCACTACTTTTGAACCAATAAGATAAGGACAAAAATTTTCCAATGCATATACAATTGCGAGCAACTCTTTTTCGGTTGTTGCGTAGTTAATTTGAGCGTCATTCAAAACTTTGCTCGCATAATGAATAGCATGGAAAATTTTGTTCTTCCTTTGGCCAAGCACGACTCCCACGGCATAATCACTTGCGTCACACATCAATTCGAAATCAAGTTTCCAATTAGGCGCGGTGATTATGGGTGCATTGATCAAATTTTCTTTCAATTTTTCAAAAGCCATTAAACAATCTCTATCAAATAAGAAGGACTTATCTTTGTTGAGCAAGTTGCTCAAAGGCTTTGCTATCTTTGAGAAGTCTTTGATGAATCTTCGATAGAAACCCGCATGTTCTAGAAAGCTCTGAATGTCTTTGACATTGGTAGGTGGGGGGAGCGTCTCGATCACATCAATCTTTGCTTTATCAACCTCGATTCCTCTTGAAGATATTTTGTGTCCAAGGACAATTCCCTCGGTCACCATGAAATTGCATTTTTCCCAATTCAAGACCAAATTTGTATCCACACACCTCTTCAAGACGGTGTTCAAATTTTCCAAGCACAAATCAAATGACGCTCCAAAGACGGAGAAATCATCCATAAAAACTTCAATCGTTTTCTCAACCAAATCGGCAAATATGGCTTGCATGCATCTTTGAAATGTTGTCGGCGCATTACATAAGCCGAAAGGCATACGTCTATACGCGAATATTCCAAAAGGACATGTGAAAGTCGTCTTCTCGTGATCTTCCGGATTCACTGATATTTGATTGTACCCCGAGTAACCATCCAAGAAGCAATAATATTGTTGACCCGCGAGTCTTTCCAACATTTGGTCCATGAACGGAAGAGGAAAGTGATTCTTCCTTGTTGCTTTGTTAAGCCTTCGGTAGTCGATGCACATTCTCCATCCCGTTACTTTTCTTGTCGGCACTAATTCATCCTTATCATTCGACACAACCGTCAACCCTCCTTTTTTCAGAACCACATGCACCGGACTCAAACAAGTACTATCTGAGATCGGATAAATCATCCCCGCTTCTAACATCTTCACCACTTCTTTTCGAACTACTTCCTTCATCACCGAATTCAAACGCCTCTGAGGTTGGGCTACCGGTTTGTACTCTTCCTCCATAATGATGTTATGCATACAATAGGCCGGGCTTATGCCTTTCAAATCGGCTAAAACCCAACCAATTACCTTTTTGTTAGATTTCAAAACTTGAATTAAGCTTCCCTCCTCCTTCTCCGATAATGTATTACTAATGATTACGGGTTTCTTACCTCCCTCATCAAGAAACACATACTTCAAGTGGGATGGTAGTGCTTTCAACTCAAGTTTTGGCTCTTCGTCTTTGGGCTCATTCTTCAAAATTTCCACTTCTTCCTCCCATGGGTGCATTTCCTTGGAAATCTCCATTCCTTCCAAACACTCCTCAAGCTCCCGCCTATCATCATCATTCACTTCTTTTATTGACTCCTCTATGGCATCAATTTTGAAACAATCTTTCTTATCAATTGGATGCTTCATTGCTTCAAAAAGATTAAAGCAAATGTCTTTATCTTGGACCTTCACCTTCATTAAGCCATCATCAATGCCAATCATCATTCTAGCCGTCTTCATGAATGGACGGCCTAGAATTAGAGGTGCATCCACGTCTTCCTCCATATCTATCACGACAAAGTCAACCGGGAAAAAGAATTTGTCCACTTTTACCAACAAGTCTAAAGTTACACCATGTGGGCGAGTAATAGACTTGTCCGCCAATTGCAACGTCATTTTTGTAGACTTTAATTCGATATCCCCCAGCCTCTTTACAATGGATAGTGGAATCAAGTTGATACTTGATCCCAAGTCAATCAATCCTTTGCCGACATAGACATTCCCAATGGTAACGGGCAAGGTTACACGCCCCGGATCACTTTCTTTTTTTGGAATAGTGCGTTGAATTATCGCACTACAACTTGCATCAACCATTATAGTTTCTTGATCCGTGCACCGCTTCTTTTTTGTCAATATGTCCTTCATGAATTTTGCATATTTTGGCATTTGCTCTAATGCCTCGGTGAATGGAATATTAATTTGCAATTGCTTAAAAATAATCATAAACCGAGCATAGTGCTTAGCATCATCCTTTTTAGAGGGAAGATGAGGATAAGGTAAGTTTCTTAATGGAAGAGTGACTTCCTTCTCCTTTCCCTTTCTCATTTTCTTCTTCTTTTCCTCCACTTTCTCCTTTTCAACTACACCATCATCATTTTCATTTCCGACTACAACATCATTTTCAACTAAATCATCCCCCACATCAACATCATTATTTTTTTCAACTACAACCTCATCATCTTTTTCAACTACAACCTCCTCCACTAATACTTCTTCATCCTTCTCCACTTGATATTTTCTCTCCACTACTTTCTTTTTCTTTTCAACCACTTTCTTTTTCTCATCACAAACTCTACCACTCCTAGTTGTAATAGCTTTGCAATGTTCCTTCGGATTTGCTTGAGTAGTTGGAGAAAATGAGGTAGAAGCACTTTGATCGGAAATTTGCTTTGCTAATTGCCCCATTTGAGTTTCCAAATTCTTGATAGATGCCTCCGTGCTCTTTTGGTTTTCCATAGAAGCTTGCATGAATTGAGCTAGAGTGTCCTGAATGTTGGAAGATCTCGCTTGATTTTGAGGTTGAGCTTGATTTTGATTTTGATTTTGGTATGGATTTTATCTAGCTTGATTGTTGTTGTCTTGTCTCCACCCGCCTTGATAACCTTGGTTACCTCTTTGTTGGTAACCTTGGCCTTGATTTTGATAAGGATAAGGAGCTCGTTGTTGGTATCCTTGCCCTTGGTTGCCCATATAATTTGCTTCTTCGTTTTCCGGAGGACAAAATCCCGTTTTGTGATCCCCCTTACACAATTCACAACAAGCAATTTGTTGAGTTTTCTTGCTAGATGATCCTTGCATCTCCATGATTTGTTGAGGAAGCCTTGCCATTTGTTTTGTCAATTCTTCAACTTGTTTCGCAAACAATTTGTTTTGCGCTACAAGTGCTTCGTGACTAGAGCCAATTTCAAGAACTCCCATTTTTACTTGCGCACTTCCTTGATCATGTTGAGTTTGGTGGTCATTCCTCCCCATCTTCTCAATTATTTGAATTGCTTCATATGGTGTCTTTGCCATTAAAGATCCTCCCGCCGTAGCATCCAACAACAATTTGTGTTGAGGTTGGAGACCATTTCAGAAGATATGAATTTGGGTGAGCTCGTCAAAACCATGTCTAGGGCACTTTCTAAGCATGGACTTATACCTTTCCCAAGCCCTATTCAAAGGCTCGTTAACTCCTTGCGAAAATACCGAAATTGCGGTTTTTGCCTCCATGAAACGTGATTGAGGAAAAAATCTTTCAAGGAATTTTTCCTCCAACACATTCCAATTTGTCATTGTCTCTTGTAGTTGGTCGAGATACCAATCCTTTGCTTTCCCCACTAAAGAATGAGGGAAAAGCCTTTGAAAGTATTGCTCTTCTTGGTCTTCCGGAGCTCCGGCCGCTCCCGCAATCTCATAGAACTTAGTGAGGTGAGTGTAAGGATCTTCATGGTCATGACCATGAAAAGGACTTGCATAAAGAAGTTGGAGCAAGTCCGTCTTCATCTCCGTGAACCTTGCATTTGCTTGGCGAGCAAATTGAGCGGTGTGACGAGGGCTATTTACACACGGCCCCCTCGGTGGTGGTGGTGGTGGTGGTTGTGGTTGATTCTCCTCCATAATGACTTCTCCTAACACGGGTGGTGTAGAAGAAGTAGATGATTCTCCTCTTTCTTGCCTTTGCCTAGCTAGTCTTTTCCTTTTTTTAGCACTACTATTAAGTCTTCTTGCCGTCCTTTCAATTTCGGGATCGAAAAGGAGTTGATCGGCCGGAACACTTCCTCGCATAAACTAATTCCTGAAAAATTCTAGCCACACAACAGAAACAAAGAGAGATTAGTAGAAAAATATCTTAAAACACACAACTATTACGATACTAGCAATATCAAACGCCAATCCCCGACAACGACACCATTTTGTTGTAGGAATATTCGACGAATCAAGTATTTCAATTTATCGTATCCACAGGGATTGGTGTATATTGTAGTCTTTCAATAGCAAAGCGTATTTTAAGATTTGAGTAACCAAAGGGTTTGTTTTCTAAGCTACTAGTATCATGAATTTCCAAGCAAATAACTAAATTAGTCTTTTCAAAAGAGAGTTATGGTTTGGATTCAAGAGAGTTGGAGTTTGTTTTTAATTGATGGAAGCATGTCAAGATTAGTTTCATTGACCTAATTTCATAAGCATTCTATTAATCAAGTGATGAACTAGTTTGATGATTTCTATAAATATATATCCTCTCAATCTTGTTGATTTCTCACCAAGATTGTGAGTTTTATCATGTTAATCCTTGAATGATTTCTCACCACAACTATTGACATGATAAACATGAAGCTCAATACTTGTAAACACTAACACATAAATCTATTCATAGCATTTGTTCATTAGTGGATGAATATCCTAGGTCTACTTTGAAGCATCCTTTTTCAAACAAGATTCAAAGCATAAAAAGATAGAAGAACAAAGATATTCAACTATATTAATCATCAACCATGTTCATACACAAATGGATTAAAAGAAATACATACTAGTTTGATCAACTACCTCTAATCTTGACACAAAAAGAACTTAGCCACTCATTTCCATGGTTGCTTTGTTCACAAGATTGTTGGAGGAGATGATGAACATTGAAGAATCAAGAAGAAGAACTATGTTTTTCTTTTCTTAATCTATGCCCTAATTTACAACAATGAATGATAATCATGATGAAGTGAAGTTCCATCCCTTTTCACACCAAATGCCAGCTGGAAATGATGGATTAGGTGGCTGAAAAGGTGAAAGCATGGGTCTGTCCTTTTTCTTTTTTGATGCGCTAAGCCTATTCTACCGCATCGACAGCATTTCTTCTTCATCCAAAAAATTCTTCAAAAAGAATCATCCCAAGAGCTCTTCAAGTGTCCTTGAATCCAAGCTTGAGATAATTAATCAATAAAAACCTACAATTTAAAAGTAAACTAAGTTAAATAATATATTATAAACAAAAACTAAATAAAACATAATTAAACCAAAATACTAGAATAAGTACTACTAATTAATTAAAAAGGCATTGTTAAGGACCACAAAATCATGTACAAAATAGCTACAATTTGGTCCTTAACAATAGCCCACAAAGTAACTGACCCTCAAACATGCATTTATGGACATTTAGAATGATGTTCGAACATGTCTTTTATGTGATAATTGCTGCATCAATAGCAATGATATGATTTTATGACATTAACTACCCTTATCTCACAAAGAAGACTCTAAAAGAGCAACTTGGATCATCTCCTGCTATTTATAATCTGCCATACGTCATGCCGCTAATCCAATGGTCAAGAAGTTGTAAAGAAAAGAAAAAACAAATTTGAAAAAAATGTTCAAAAGTAAAATCAGTGGTGGAAATTAAAGCAACACATAGGGTAGTAGAGAAGGAAAAGGAGAGGATCTAGATCCATAAAAGAGACCAGTATTTTAAAAACCGGACCGGAGATCAAACCGGTGAAGGTACTGGGTCACTGATTTATTGGTCGAACCATTGGATCACTGGTCGAACCGCATGACTAAACCGGGTTAAATCGGATAACTCGGTTGAATAGACCGACCTTTATAACAAAATTATATAGGTATAAAACATGTCGAACCGGATGACTCAATCTCTACAAAATATAATTAGAACTATTTTTTTTTAAATATCATATCATAAATAAATTCACAATTTGATAATTTAAATTTAAATTTTAAATATTTTGAAAATATCATATCATAAATAAATTTACAATTTGATAATTTAAATTTAAATTTTAAATATAGGTATCATATATAATAAAATAGTACAAAATTACAAAGGATAATTGTAACATAGTATAATTGAATAATTTATAACAAAATAATTTTATTATCTACTATTTAGTTTCAAGGAGTAAAAATTATTTCAATATTACGATATCCTTCTTCAATATCAAAATTATCTACAAAATCAATCGAATCAGCAACATTTTCTCTGTAAATAATATAATTGATTAATTTTATTTTTTATTTAAATATAATATTATAGTAAAATAATCAAAATGAATAAAAAATTTAAATTGTATGAGTAAAAAAAATTAAAAAATACAGTTGAACCACCGGTTTTAGAAAATCGTCGGTTTTTCTGATTTTCCCGATTTTCACTGGTTCTTACCGGTTCTTGCCAATTCAACGACATTCCCGATCCAACTATTAAATCAAACCGATTATCTGACCGGTTCCCGATTCAACCGGTCTGACCGACTGGTCCGGTCCGGTTTTTAAAACACGAATGAGACACTTCGTTAAAGGAAAGGAGATGGAGGGAAACACATAGATGCTTTAATAAAGTACCAACTTTGTACAATTTTTTTTTTAAAATTTTAACGAAATGATGAATTTTGTTGAATAAAAAATATTATGAAAAAAGATGAACCTCTTAAATTGAGTACTAGTAGTACATTATAATGATTATATCTCCATGGAGTGGAATATCCTTAGAATCAAAAGTAGTTTTTGGAATCACATGAAGACTGTGACATATAGTTACACCGCACAACACAACAGCAGTGAAAAAGAGACACAAATCACTGCTTTTTCTGAAACTGAATGAGAAAAGGACAAATTATAGTATCCACGTGTTGCTTCATTGTAGGATAATAATCATTTTCACTTGCAACACGAGTGATGGTTATCATCGTTTATCCGTGTATTGTTGATCCTTTTCCTTCATTTCAGTTTCACTCTTAAAAGACTGTATAGTGTATACTACTCAGAGTTGTTCTTGTTCACACAATGACAGACACTACTGATGATATTGCTGAGGAAATCTCCTTCCAGAGCTTCGATGATGATTGTAGGTTGCTTGGTAATCTTCTCAACGACATTCTTCACCGTGAAGTTGGTACAAGTTTCGTTGATAAACTTGAGAGAATTCGAGTTCTTGCTCAGGTTTCTTTAAAAAAAAAAACTAAACTTTTTGCCTTTTGTTCATAGCCCATTTTGTTTTTTTTACATGGGGTTTTCTTGTTTTGGTTTTTCTTTCGATTTTGTTCGTTTGAGGTTTATGGGGTTTTTGGATTTTCTGTTTTTGGCAGAGTGCATGTAATATGAGGCAAGCGGGTATCGTGAACATGGGTGAGATACTTGAGAAGCAGTTGGCTTCAGAGTTGTCTAAGATGACGTTACAAGAAGCTTTCACTCTTGCTCGTGCTTTCAGTCATTATCTTACTATGATGGGTATAGCTGAAACTCACCATAGGTAATGGATACACGAAGGCTTTGTTTGAATCAACTTATTTGATAAGCTGTTTTCTGCTTATTTTATGGTAATCTCTTATGCATAAATTGTGTCTTTGTAGGGTTCGTAAGGGAGGGAATATGGCACAAATTTCAAAATCTTGTGATGATGTATTTAACCAGCTTGTGCAGGGTGGAGTTTCTCCTGATGATCTTTATAACACAGTCTGCAAGCAGGTTCTTTTCATTTCTATATTGCTGGTGTTTGAATCAGTAATGCAGCTCTAGAGTTCAAGTTTCTTTTACTTTTTGAATTTCATTTTTTATTTCTGTTGTTTCAGGATGTTGAAATTGTTCTCACAGCGCATCCTACACAAATTAATCGTCGCACGCTTCAGTACAAACACATTCGAATTGCTGTGAGTTTTTTACTTTGTTTGGCCATAAAGATTCCAGAGGTTTGAAGCTTCTCAAATTCAAATAGTATATAAGCATTTGTCTAACTACTTTTCCTTCAAATTGTGTAGCATCTCTTGGATTATAACGATCGACCTGATCTTAGCCCTGAAGATCGAGAAATGCTCATTGAAGATCTGGTACCTCTTAACTCTAGAAAGACACTGTACTGTTAGAGGATAGAAACTATCAGTTTAGCTATGAAGTGAAAATGTTTCGTATATTCTCATGTGCTATATCGGTTTGGTAGGTGAGAGAGATAACTTCAATATGGCAGACAGATGAGCTCAGGCGCCAAAAACCTACTCCGGTCGATGAAGCTAGAGCTGGTAAGCTTACATATGTCGGGTCTTCTGGTTCACGGGTAAAGAAAAACAAATTTTTTGCATATCATAAATTTTTTTATTTTATCTTCTCAGGTTTGAATATAGTGGAGCAATCACTCTGGAAAGCTGTTCCTCATTATTTGCGTCGAGTCAGCAATGCTTTAAAGAAGGTGTATCATCTTTACTTGTCGTTCTCGGTCAATTAGATGTATTTAAAGTAAAAAGATTTTCAATACAATCTATCCTCCCTTGTGTTGCAGCATACAGGAAAGCCACTTCCATTGACTTGCACTCCCATAAAGTTTGGAACTTGGATGGGAGGTGATAGAGATGGAAACCCAAACGTGACGGCAAAGGTGAGCTTTTTTAACTACCATCCAAGTGCAAACTATGGGTGATTTTTCTTTTTATGAATAATAATTAATGTTTGAGAATTTTTTCTTCTTCAGGTAACAAAAGATGTTTCACTTCTATCAAGATGGATGGCAATCGACCTCTATATTCGGGAAGTGGATAGCCTCAGATTTGAGCTATCTATGAATCGGTGCAGTGATACTTTGTCAAGATTGGCACATGAAATCCTAGAAGGTTTGTCTGTTGAGTTTTATTTTTGTCGAAATACTTTCCAATGTCAATGGACTTAGCAGTTACTTTTGTCTACTATCATGTGACTATTAAACTCTGTCCGAAAAAAGTAACACGGATTTGTTTGCTTCAATATTCGTCCAATTCAATCTTGTTACTTTGATATGTTAGATATCATATAAGCAAAACCATAAATATTCTCTTTAACGCCGGATCACTAACTTCTTCCTTGACAGGAGCTAAAGATGAGAATCGTCGTGAGAGTTGGAATCAATCCATGAATAGAAGTCAGTCACTTCCAACACAACTACCAGCTAGAGCTCATTTACCCTCTTTTGCTGGTACACATAAAAGTTTTTATTATTTCTCTACTTATTTGAGCGTACAATATGAATATTTTGATTTTCTGATATCCATTCGACACTCTAATCCTAAGTATAACTTGTATTTTGTTATGTATGAGGAACGATGAGGGAGTATTTAATTTGATTTTCTGATATTCATTCGACACTCTAATCCTAAGTATAACTTGTATTTTGTTATGTATGAGGAACGATGAGGGAGTATTTAATTCGTTGTATTCTTTGATGTAGCAAACGGTGAATCGCAGCATCCTCGTCTAGACATTCCAGGACCTGATCACAAGGTAGATCAATTCAGTGATTGTGGGCTGGCAGTTCTGAATTCTTCTACTATGCGAGATAATGTATATTTTTTTATTAGCAGGATGTTGGGATTTCTCCAAACTTAGCTCCAATCAAAACTGGCAATCCTAGTATTCAAGTATCACAAAAAAGTTCAGAAAATTCCAATGCTTCTTCATCTTCAATTCCATCTTCTCCTTCTTTCATCTCCAATCAACCACTTTCTCAGAGGAAATTGTTAGCAGAATCCCAGACAGGAAAGTCCGGTTTTCAGAAGCTTTTAGAGCCACAGCTCCCTCAACTTCCTGGAATTGCTCCTTATAGAGTTGTCCTGGGAAATGTAAAAGATAAGGTATTGCTTCAGATTGATTCCGGTGATGACTACTTAAAAAGTGACTGTTTCTTTGCATCTTATTGGTTTCTTAAGCATTTTTGTCTGTACACCCTTGCACATTCTTGACGAGTTTCTAGTATTTATGCATCTTCCTTAATGGCTTCAAATGATTCGCAGCAGACACTAGTTTGAAAAATGAAATAACTGACTGCATAATTTGTGTGTTCAGCTTGAGAGAAGCCGTAGACGGTTAGAACTTCTTCTTGAGGATGTTGCATGTGACTATGATCCTTTGCATTATTATGAAACAGCTGACCAGCTTTTGGAACCTCTGCTCCTCTGTTATGAATCTCTGGTACGCTTTCTCATCTCGTTCTCCTGAACGGTTTGTCCGCACTCCACAATTTCTATTTAACCTTCCGTGTCTTCAGCAATCATACGGCTCTGGGGTGCTAGCTGATGGTCGACTTGCTGATCTCATTCGGAGAGTTGCTACTTTTGGAATGGTTCTAATGAAGCTTGACTTGCGACAGGTCTGATGAATATAAATTTCATATCTATCATTGCTCGAGTATGTCCTGAAACTAGCCCTATTACAGGAATCAGGGAGACACGCTGACACGCTTGATGCAATTACAACGTATTTGGACATGGGTACTTACAGTGAATGGGATGAAGAAAAGAAATTAGATTTCTTAACAAGAGAGCTGAAAGGGAAGAGGCCACTAGTTCCTGTTAGTATAGAGGTCAGACAGTTGAGAGTTTTCACTTCTTATACAACTTACCGAATCTTGACCAGTTATATTACCACTGTTGTGAGCTATTTTTGATTGGTATCTTGACTTTTTTAGGTTCCTGCTGATGTTAAAGAAGTCTTGGATACATTCCAAATTGCTGCTGAACTAGGGAGTGATTTCCTTGGAGCTTATGTGATCTCTATGGCCTCAAGTGTATGACTAATTGCTACCATTCTTAAATTATGCTATGACTACAATTTGCGCTAAATCATTAGTCAATTATAGATTCTAGTTATTATTGGAATTTTATGGACTTTTGCTTGATTATCAGGCAAGTGATGTCCTTGCAGTAGAGCTTTTACAGAAGGATGCACGACTTGCTGCTACTGGAGAGTTGGGAAGACCATGTCCTGGTGGAACGTAAGTAGGAAACCTTAAATCGAACTTATCTATCTTTCAATTAATCTGATCAAAATGGTGCTTAAGATGAAAAAATACTTGTTTATTATGTTTGTATTGTGAATATTTGAATCTTAAGACATGTTTACAACAGGTTGCGGGTTGTCCCTCTATTTGAAACTGTGAAGGACTTAAGAGGAGCTGGTGCAGTTATCCGGAAACTTTTATCAATAGACTGGTACCACGAACACATCATTAATAATCACAATGGTCATCAAGAGGTACCTTTTTAATCCGAGGTGCATTTGATTTTATGTTACCGTTGTCATGTGAAATTCATTTGATAGTGTTGTAAATTTGTATATGCAGGTTATGGTTGGATATTCTGATTCTGGTAAAGATGCCGGCCGCTTCACTGCGGCTTGGGAACTTTACAAAGCTCAGGAGGATGTTGTAGCCGCTTGCAATGAATACGGTATCAAAGTTACATTGTTCCATGGCCGTGGAGGCAGTATCGGTCGAGGTGGTGGCCCCACATATCTGGCTATTCAATCACAACCTCCCGGATCTGTGATGGTAGGTTATACATTTAGCTTTATCATTGTTAGTTTTTTTCTCTTTCGAAAAATGTTCTGCCTGATGCGAAGGGTATGAGGGGCGGCGGTTCTAAAATCTTCCCATGCTGCATTGCAGGGAACACTTCGGTCTACTGAGCAAGGAGAAATGGTTGAGGCCAAGTTCGGATTACCACAGATAGCTGTTAGACAACTTGAAATATACACAACCGCAGTACTACTCGCAACTCTTCGGCCACCTCTCCCACCCCGGGATAAAAATTGGCGTAATCTCATGGAAGAAATCTCAGAGATCAGCTGTCAGTGTTACCGCAATGTAGTCTATGAAAATCCAGAGTTCCTTTCCTACTTCCACGAAGCAACGCCTGAAGCAGAACTCGGCTTTCTCAACATAGGTAGCCGTCCTGCAAGAAGGAAGAACACGAGAGGAATTGGAAACCTACGTGCTATTCCTTGGGTATTTGCATGGACTCAAACCAGATTTGTCCTTCCAGCTTGGCTTGGAGTCGGAGCAGGTTTGAAAGGTGCTTGTGAGAAAGGTCACAGCGAAGAACTAAAAGCAATGTACAAAGAATGGCCTTTCTTCCAAAGTACAATCGACCTTATAGAGATGGTTTTAGGGAAAGCAGACATTACTATAGCCAAGTACTACGATGAAGCTCTCGTGTCAAAGGAGAGGCAAGAACTCGGTCACGAGCTACGAAACGAGCTCATGACAGCTGAGAAGTTCGTGCTCGTGATTAGTGGCCATGAGAAACTTCAGCAGAATAATAGGAGCTTGAGGAGGTTGGTTGAGAATAGGCTTCCATTTCTCAATCCGATGAACCTGTTGCAGGTGGAGATTCTCAAGAGACTAAGGCGCGATGACGATAACCTTAAACTCAGAGATGCTTTGCTTATCACTGTAAATGGAATTGCTGCTGGGATGAGGAATACCGGTTAAGGTTGGTTCTCAACAACTATAATAATGTACACAACTTTCTGAACTAATGATGAGTAGTTTGTTTCATGTTAGATTTGTTAAGTAAAGATTGGTATTGGCCATAATGGTGAATGGTTTGTTTTGTACACAGAAGAGGCATTATAATGTTAGATTGTGTTTGTGATGTAAAATTAAGCAGTAACTAAGGAGCTGTTCCAACTTTCAAGTGATTATTTCTAAAATGCTGTGCTTGAGATTTGAGATAATGGCTTTTATGTAGTGGATTATTCTTAAGTATAATATTGTTACTACTGTTACTTGTCATAGAAGTAGTTTGAGTGTTATTTTAAGCTTCTTTGAAATCAAAATCACCTGAATGAATAGAGATCCAAACAATAATATCATCCACATGATTTAACGAATATATAAGAAAAACAGGAAAGTTGTTGGTAAAAAAGAAGGCAAGATTACCATTTCAATAAGGCCAACTACAAGACACTGGAGTAGAGGTTTATAACAATGAGAGAGATATACAACATATATCAAATGACATAATCAAGCCAATTGTTATTCCAGAAAGAGACAAATGAGTCATTTATAAAAGTCAGACTCATATGAAATTCATCATTTTCTTACTGTCAGGCCAGATTGAACATGAAATATGACCAGCAAAATCCTTATTATGCCTAAATAATAGGTCCGTATTGGTTGTGTCTGTCATACGTAGCTTTCAACCCAACACGTTTACATAAGTCATGAATCAATTTGTTTTAAGATGCTTAAGGGTCAAACATAAACTTTGAAACTATTAACATACACCACATAATTAAAAGGCTGGTTTTCTTCATCATAGGAAATATATTCTTTTTTAAGAAGATAGTTTATCTTTGATTTTATCTACTAGTTTGGACTTCACTACTAAAATAGGCAACAAGTTCGTCAAAATAATTCAAAATATTAAATCGATTATTAGAAATGATTAAATTCAATTTTTGAATTAGATCTTTGAAAATGATCGATTTGGTGTAGTGTTTTTGTTTTTACACTTGGAGTAAAGTGTTATGAGTTCAACACATGTCTTGAATACTTTTCAGGTTAATTTGTTAAATTAACAAAATTAATGTCAAAAGATAATGATCGATTTGGTGTAGTGTTTTTGTTTTTACACTTGGAGTAAAGTGTTATGAGTTCAACACATGTCTTGAACACTTTTTCAGATTAATTTGTTAAATTAACAAAATTAATGTCAAAAGATACAGCCAACAAGACTTGAACTGTGGAAAAGATGGTTCATAAAGCAAACACAACTACCACTAGAGCACCACAGATAATAATGTATAATTGTTTGCGAAAGAAAATTCATACAATTTTTGTAACATTGTCTCTCCCCATAAATTGGTACCATAATTTCCTATAAATAGGAATATTGTATTAACTGAAAACAAACACTAAAAATAGTATATTTCAGCACCATAAATCATATCGAAGTCATACTTTTATTTTTTTTAATGCACGAGAACAAGTGAAAGATCTTTATTCGGTAAAATATCGTCGATCGATATGTTTAATATGAATGTGCGATTCATTTTAAGGTTTTCAAAGTATCTTGAAGGGGATTTGTCGGCTAACCCATTTGCATCCAATTTGTCTAAATTGGTGGGGGCGAATTGAACCTAAATCTTAGTGTAAACACACGTTTTTGAATTTATTTTGTGCAAGTTTTATCGTATCGCTTTTATCTTCTTCTTATCTATATTTTGCAGCAGACCCCCAACACAAGATCTAACAATCTTTAGGTTTGATTCTCGATTTGATATTTATTTTATTTGTGGCTAATATAAAAGTTGCAATTTTATAGAAGATACTTTCTACGATAGTGAAAGGTACACAACTAGCTCATAATTTTTACGATTTATGTGATTTCGATTTATGATTCTTTTTGTGGTTTATTTGTAACTACAATTTCCGGAGAAATATTCATGGTGAAAGGTACATAATTATTTTTAAATAAATATATGTTATATGATGTTCTAAAATTTGTAGAATGTGTTGAAAATATTTATTTATGTTAAATTTAACATATGTAATAAATTTATATATGCATGATTTATAAATTATTCAAGTATGTGAATTTGACTAATTAAGAGTATATTTGGTTTATGATGTATACTTGAATATAAACTACATGTTAAATATTATTTTTTGGTGCAAGTAATTTACTTTAATTAATAGTCCATTATTTCTGGATGAAATGATTTTGTATAAAATCATGAATTTTGAATTTATGGTACATGTACTGGTAACGTAAAATGATGTAAATGAAATGTTAAAAATATTCATGACATGTTTCAATTATATATTTTACTATGCAAGAAGATGATTTATTTTGAAAAAATGGAAACAAATTCTATGTTGTTTATTTATATGGAGTTTATGAATTACATGTTTAAACTCACTTCACGAAATAAAAGTTAGTCATGACAAATTTGTATGATCATGGTTGTTGATTGTTGTGCATTAAATATATTTTGGATATATTTAAGTGGAAGTAAAACTTCAAATTTAAAAGGTTAGCAAAATGAAGAATGACATAAAATTTGTGTATATGAAAAAAGTGTCATGGTGATAGTTTGTCGAAATTATCAAGAATATAGAATATATTTTGCATATGATAAATGTACTAATATGACAAAGATGACATGATTTGATGATGATTGGTAAATGCTATAAAGAGTACATAAAGTAATCATAGACATGAGTATTTGAAACATTGAATATAATTCATTAAAGTTTGACAAATATTGCGATTCTTTGACGAAAAAATTGACAAGGATATGATGTCTTTGGATATAATTGAATAAAAGGAAGACATCATTAAGGGATGTTGAACAAGCCCATTTCTAATAAATCATCAATGGTGGAAACTCAACTCACACTTGATTAACATTAAGTCTTGAGTTCAATGATGATAGTACACTATAAGAGTGATTGAAGTACTTGACAATAGATATATCCTAAGGGGTAATAGTACTTAGATCATAAGAATAAATGTGGTAGGATGAGGTTTTCCTCTGAATAGACATATAGCATATGTTTGTTGAAATGCATAATTATGGGTGCATTTCTTTTATAGTCTACCTATATGAGAATGAAGTGGTGCCGCTTCACAAAGTTCAAGGGCTTGACTCTTAAATTCTCATGAAAAGGATATGAGACACAAGGCCTTATTAAATGTGTCATATTAATAATTCGATCAATGGTACCGAGATTTCATGTGTGAGTTATGCACGCTTGTTCTAATGAATAATTGGTTCAAAGCTTGTCTACCAATCTATTAGGGGATGAGTGCAAACTTAACGTACTAAGTAATGGTTCAAATCGTAAGATACCTTTATCTAAAACCATGAAATATCCTGAATAATAGATTTAGATATATTTTGAAAATGGTGGGAGATTGTTGGAGTTATTTCCAAAATATTGAATTGATTATTAGAAATGATTAAATTTAAGTTTTGAATAAGATTATTCAAAATGATTGATTTGGTGTAGTGGTTGTGTTTTTACACTTGGAGTAAAGTGTTATGAGTTCAACACATGTCTTGAACACTTTTCAGATTAATTTGTTAAATTAACAAAATTAATGTCAAAAGATACATCCAACAATACTTGAACCGTGGACAAGATGGTTCATAAAGCGACACGATTACCACTAAAGCACCACAACCGTTTGTGATAAGGATTACAGTTATTAATATATAACTATTCGCGAACGAAAGAAATTTGATACAATTTTCGTAACATTGTCTCTCCCCATCAATTGGTACAACTATTTCCTATAAATAGGAATATTGTATAAAGTGAAAACACAAAAAAAAGTATGTTTCAAGTACCATAAATTATATCTAAGTCATTCTTTTATTTTTTTAGTGCACGAGAACAAGTGAAGGATCTTTATTCAATAAAATATCGTTGATCAATATGCTTA
This sequence comes from Vicia sativa, assembly GCA_021764765.1. NCBI lineage: Eukaryota > Viridiplantae > Streptophyta > Magnoliopsida > Fabales > Fabaceae > Vicia > Vicia sativa. The sequence goes on along the minus strand of CM038792.1, from coordinate 96,406,231 downwards.
ATATGAATGTGCGATTCATGTTAAGGTTTCCAAAGTATCTTGAAAGGGATTCATCGGTTAATCCATTTGCATCTAATTTTCCTAAATTGGTGGGGGCGAATCGAACCTAAAGCTTAGTGTAAACACATATTTTGGAATTTATTTTTTGCAAATTTTATCATACCTCTTTCATCTTCTTCTTATCTATATTTTGCAGCAGACCCCAACACAAAATCTAACAAAAGCATCCAAAATTAGAGACGCTCTTTAGTTTCTTGGTAAACTTTAGAATCAACATTACTAGACATCTATTTTTTAAGATCTTAAAGTGGGCTTATGAGGTTTGAACTTAAAAGAAGGAATAAGGAGATTTTAAGACGTCATCCTCAAATTTATACATAGCATATTTTGGAGTTTTATAATATCCAAAATATTTCATGTGATGAAATAGAAGAGTATTTTAAATTAATTTTTTGGTATAACTTTGAAATTTTTGAAAAAGCTAAAATTTCTGGTAGTTCAATTTGAAAACTCTGGTACATTATAAATAATTTTGGAAATTTAAACATTTTTGATAATATACTGGAAATTTAGTTAAAGTTAAAATTTCTAGTAGGTTATAAAAATTTAGTTTGCCAACGGTTACGATTTTGCCGACAGTACTCTAGGATTGAGATTGCACCGACGATTTCGTATGATTAGGGGCCACCTGTTGTTAAGAATAATCAGAGTCACAAAATTTCTCTTCCTCAATTTTTGGTTAACACGACAATGTCCTACACTGGGGCACAAGATCCTATGAAGTTTTGGATTCCGGACGAGTTTTTGGTCCTCGAGTTTTTGGTCCTGACGAAAAAGTTGGAAGAATTGTTGCTTGATACTGATAAAAGAAGGGTGAGGAAGATTTCATACTGTCAAAATTAGAGCATGGATGTTGGCGGAAGGGTTAGTTACAACGTTGTTTAGTTGAAGATCGATAAAATATGAAGACCATGTGGAAATCATACTGTCGTAGGATAATTAAGGGTCCGGAAGCGCGACTTTCCAGATCTGTCGACGACGTAATTAAGATTTTGGAATGTCCATAATCATCACGTAGTGTCTAGATTTTTAATTTTTTAGTTAGGTAAGTTTTGTGTTTTAAGCTATGAGATATGTTATGTTTCAAGTTATTAGTGTGCGAAAGCTGTAACGTTCAAAGCAAAGTGGTAATAAATGTTCAGTGCTAATAATAAGTCTCTGTCAAAATGATAAATATAATACAACAATAACAAAAAAAACAACTTAATCACCTCATCCTCAGTAACTCCCATATCCTGTACAATCGCCACTTTAACATCCATCTCGCTGATAATATGAGCGGTGAAATACAATTCAACAATAGGGAGATGGAACAATACATAGATGTCATCCAAAGTAACTATCATCTCCCCAAATGAAAGATAAAAGAAAGATGTCTCCAAGTGTCACCGCTCAACAAAGGCGGACATGAGGGTAGTGTCTAGCATGGTCAACGAGCATCTGGTCATGTCGAGGAGACCGAAATCTTGAACAATAGTCCTAACCCGCTCATGCATCGGAGTCTGTGGACAGTCTTTAAACTTGGCCCCATGGGATTTCACCTTCAGCGGGACACAGTCTTGTAACCAAAAAATTATCAAAGGATTTTCAATAGTAAATCACAAATAAGTTAAACTTCAACATATAATATATGTACCTCTCCCTACCATAAACAATATGCAACATGGTCTGTATAGTCTGTGAACATATACTTGTCACTCGGTCCTTATAGGCAGCTCTGTCAGTCATCCTCCCTCTAATGGTCCTATTTTCCCCTGGTCCTTACTAAAAAATAGAAGAAAAAAAATGAAAAAAAATTAATACTAAACAAAAAAATAATAACTTTCGGAAATTTGTAAATTTCTGGAAAAAAATTCAAAACAGATTGACAAACTGGAAATTTCATAAATTATGGTAAACATAAACGAAAATTTTCAAAATTTTCAAAATTTCCGGTATAGAATACCAGAAAATTCCAATATTTCCAATAACATGCTTACTTTTTCAACAGAATTTTTGGTATCAGCTGTCGAATTGTCGACATCGCTTGAAGAATCTTCGATATCACCTTGCAAATTTCTGGTATCGAATTTTTTTTTCAAAAACGACGATATGTAGAAGAAAATTTTGAAAACGAAGAAAAACCCAACAAGGACAATATAGTTTTTTTTTTCAAAATAGGGGGGGTTGTCATGCCGAGACGAACCCAAAATTTTTAATGTGACAAAATTTATAAATATAAATTTGTAATGCTAAAAATATAATATATTATTTTTATGTGTAAAAATAAATCATAATATTTTTTAATAAATTTTTTATTTTATAATCAAAATTTCTCATTTTTATCATCACAATTATAAAGTTTAAAATTATTAAATTATTGATATAATATAATATGTTAGAATTTGATATCTTAATATAATTAAGATATCTTTATATTGATTAATGCTTTATAATATGATTAATTTTTTGTATCAATTCTTCAAATTCATATTGGCATTATAATAGCATTAAAATATCTCTATATTACCGATGCTTTATAATAGCATCAATCTTTATATATAGCATTAACACTAACGTTATATGAACATTTAGTTTAAATATTTTTTGTGACAACTCTCTATCTCATACTCTCATTGTATTTTTACTCTCTCTCTATTGTGTTTGTCTAATAAGAAGATGGAAAAAGAAGTGTCCTAAAAGTTGTCCAAAAAATGGATATTTAAATAACACACCTCTAACATTAATTCTACAAAATTCAAAGGATCAATTTTTTAACGAAAACAATTTGGATTTAAGTGGGGGGGCCAGTGCCCACATAATAGTAGCAGTGCGTCCGTCCCTGGTGTCATGTATAAGCCAGGATGACATGTTAAAACCTCGTACATAAGGCAGACAACTACATCTTTCTCTCAATGGTCCGCCACCATTTTTTTTAAACCTTTCATATGAAGTCCATATTCTATAAGGCTTTGCTAAAGTGTTTGGAGAGGAGGGAAGAGAAAGACTTCTGAAAATGAATTTTTTAAAAATCTTGAAAAATATTTTACATTTTAAAAAATAATTTTGTATAGGATGATAAAAAGAGTGTTAATCATTATTATATTTTTAAATTTCAGAATACTATAACCAAATTAAAGATATTTGAAAATTTAATGTAAATCCTCCTTCAATACAAATTTTGAGTTTCCAAAATTATATAATTTTTGGTATTAGGAATAAAAGCAAACATTCCAAAACTTTTCAATCTAAAATCATTCAATTCTTTCTGCTCAATCTTTCTCTTATTTTTAAATCCCTCACCTCCCTTCTTGTATTGTCAGAGTTTATTCATTTTTCTAAAGTGTTCATTTACCAAAGGTTGGTTCTATCAGAGATACCAATCCCAGAAGTGTTTCTTCAGACTGTTTAAACGTGGATCTTGTTCTGACATGTTCAACTTTATCTCCCAGAATCAATTCTTCAGCTATGACTTGTCTTTGCTTTTTTCTCTTTTGAGTTGATTGATAGTCAGGTAGTTCTGATGTATCACCATTTCTGACTAGCCTTCTATCAGAGTTATTTTCTCCAGAACCTGCAAGTGTTATTTCTGGATCTGCAAAATTTTCAAACAACTTTGACTTTTCTGAATCAAGCTTGTTATCAATTCTAATACGGATTGATTCCTTTACAATACATATTTATGTATTGTATACTATGTATCCTTTAGAGTTATTTTTCCCAAAGTTTATGATAATCATGGGTTTTCGCGCAACATTAGTTATTTGTCTGTGCAGGAGTACAGAGATAAGAAGAAAGAGATATAGGTTGATTCTATTTAAAATAATTTTGACTATCATTATCTGAAATATAACTAATTCCACTATTCCTATTATGAGTGAAATCATAGATCATAGAAGCCATCATGCTTCTGCCTTGATGAATTCGGGTTGACATTATTGTGTTATTGGTGTTAAATTGGATTAAAACCTTGATGATGATACCACTTTGTTTGTGTTTAAACTGGAATGAAATCTTGATTTATATACCATGTTCTTAGAGCCAACTAAAAGTTTTTTTAATGGTTTTTTTGGTTCACTTGAGTTAACTTCGAAGGAGAAAAGTTGGTTGCGGTATCAGGATTTATTCTCATTTGTTTCGAATTTAATTAGTATGGGATTGTTGAGCTTTATTGTGTAATTGTTGTTTCTGTTCGGATGTTAATGAGATGCTAGAAACCTTGTATCAATTGTTATTTTTCTTATTCTTGAATTTAATTTGAGTGTACCAATAACTTATTTTTTAATTCATTTTAGTTTTGATGGTTAGAATAAGCTAATTGAAGTTTATAATGTGTTTGGATTTTGATTTAAGACTTAGAAGTTTTCATGAAGCTTTTAGTTGCAACTTACCTTTTACCATATATCTTCTTAATTCACATTTGAGTGTTTATTATAAAATATGGTCCATGTTCTTGCTTTTTTCTTTCAATCAACATGTATGGTGATTTTGGTTGAAAAATTGGATTACTTATGCATGAATTAAAATCAAGTTTTCATTGTGTTATTACACTTTCCTTTGTGTTGTTATCCTCTTAGCACCATTTCATTTATTTCTTTCCTAATCTATTAATTAACTATTATTTTAATTAATTGATTTGTTAATTAAAATAGATTAGTTTACTTATTTATTTTTTCTTAACTTAATTAATTAATTGAATTAATATTTAATTATTTGGTTCACATTTACCCATACTCCTATGGTGTAGTATTAATTATTTGTTATTGCTTTCATTTCATTTTTTGTATTGTCATATGTAACATTCCGATTTTAATAGCTAATTATTAATTATTATTACTTATTATTATTTATTCTATTATTTGATAATTAATTTAATTGGGTGATTTAAATGAAAGTTGAATTATTTGAATATGTGTGTTATTTAAATAATTGAGTAGAATTGTGGTTATTTGGTATTGAGCCTAAAAATTATGAATAGAAGTAATGGAGAGGTGTTAAGTATTAAGCCCATTAAGTCAATCCTAGTTAGTAAAGGGTTAGAAGGAAATCATAATTAGAATTGTCTTTTGGTGAAAGAAGAGAAAGAGGAAAAAAGAGAAGAGAAGAATACAAAGGAGAAAAGTGAAGAGAAAACCCTAAAAGAGGAATCTTCAAGAGGTAAGAGGGAGAATCCATGTTATTATTTACTTGTATGTTATTGGGTAGTGATTAGTAACATGCTAGGTTGTTCAATTTCAATTTCTAGAATCTTTGAATGTTAGGGTTTGAAGAGGAATTATGTTTTTCAACTTAGAATGATGACCCATGACTAGTAACATGTTAAGATACCCTTTAATGATGTTATTTGGCTGTTTGGAATGGATTTTGTGTGGTAATTTTGTGGGAGAAAGAAGCAGGTTAGTAGCAGAAAAAGTGCTATCTCGCAGACCGCGCTTAGCGCCACCAGAACCAAGCTTAGCGCGAAATGTTCTGTAAGATTGGGTTTGTCTGTTCATGAAAGGGCGCTTAGCGCCATAGGCCGGGCTTAGCGTGACCTAGAATGAAAAATGTTATTTTTAGGATCTTTTGACATGAAATCTCATATGATTATATTTATGGTAGTATTTTCATATATGTGATTAATTGATCTAATTCAAACTATATGTGTTTTGGATTGTTTTGAATACTATTCAATGTATGTTAGATTACTTGAGTAATAGTATGTGTGAATCTTATTTGATGGAATGTTGTGAATAACATTGATGGAATGATATACTATATGCTATTTGTTATGTGTGGTGATATGTATATGCTACATGTAATGCTTGTTGTTGTTGGAACATGATATTGTGCAACTGGTGAATAGTTCACATGAGTTCAATTATGGTGACATGGTTGGATAATTGATGTTGGTGGATAATCTTGATTTTCATATGATGTTGTTGAATTGCACATGCATACATTGGTTGACCTTGAAAATTGAGGTGTTGAAACTTTGGGTTCACAATTGACTCGATCCTTGATGGATAAGTAGCGGTGAAACTTTGGGTTCACATATTGGCTCGATCCTTGAATGGATAAGGAGCAATTTGGCTCGATCCTTGTATGGATAAGTAGCGGAGGCTCTGGTCTTCTCTGGATCGGAGGCGTGACTTTGATTCTAAGATAATGAATCGGAAGCGAGGTAAATGAAATGTTCCCAATGGTACCACATGCATATTGAGTCACATTGCATTGTTGTCTCATGAATCATTGATGAATATAATTGAAATTCTAGTGAGGGCAGACTCAGGATGTCATGACATAGATCTGACATTATAAAACACACAAGGTAGAACATACAATTAAAATGCAGGAAACAAAAGAAAACAAGGAATTGTTAACCCAGTTTGGTTCTAACCAACCTACATCTAGGGGGATTCCAAGCCAGGAATGACGTTCACTATCAGCAGTATTAATTTGGAGGGAAACCACCTTGTTTACACTCCTCACTTAATCAAACTACCCAATGACCCTTCTACCTAAGATACCACACTTAGATATGAGAACCTTCGTTCACTTCCAATCACCTCAGTGATGTCTATCAACTACTATCACACCAGCAACTACATCAACTTCTTGGCTCATTACACAATCAGCTTGGAGATACCTCACTCCAAACACAACTAAAACAATTTGAAGATACCACACTTCAAACATAATATAAAACAGTCACTCAAGTGACACAAACCAAACTTGGAATTGCTTCACAGCTTCTTCCAATGACACAACTATACTCATTTCTTCACAATTTCTGAGTGAGCAAAATAATCCTCTTGCCTATAGGCTTCGAGGTACAAATCAGTGACCATCCCACAATCCGGGTGGTTCACCTACAGACCAACTCTCCAAGAGAGTTGTTACAGACTCAACCCTAAAAACTACATCATTACTAAATTCAGCTGGTACCAAACTTAGGTTACAAAGCTTCTATTTATAACCTATTACCCAACTGAATTCTAGCCTTCAAGTAACAGCTTGAAGCTATAACAAACTGCAACAACAAACTTTCTGCAGAAAACAAACAAGCAGATAACCTCTGCTACAATCAAGGTCCTTGTTGATTTTTCTCCTTAGCTCTTGGACCTCCACAAATGCCTCCAAGATCACGCCATATATGATGCATAATATTCCCAGAATATTCTGCATAATTTAAAATAGAATTGTAACAAACTTTGACAGTTCAGTAGCGTGATGTCTGATGTCGTGACATCTTCTTTGATATGTTGTTCCAGATGTTGAAACATTTCAACACAACATGTTTATCCATTAAATAGAACTTCAACATGCTATCTCCTTACAAGTTATAAATCATATTTAACCTTATAAAATTCTCAACTCCATAAAGAATTGACACCATTCCTCCATAAGTTCATCCAATTGATCTTTTGAGGAATGAGCACACTTGAATTCGTCAAAGTACTACATAATAATATAACATAGTATGTGACTTAGTTTAAACACCATGCCATTTTATGAGAAATATTAAAATAATTTCTAAGTTAGAAATCCATACCGTGGATGGAATCTCTATTCGGTCCAAAAGAAGAATTTCTTTCATAAACCTCAAGATGAAATAACCTCAATCTATACCATTATGGTGACGAGGATACTACACATGGAAATAAAATACGGATATATATCAGGATATACCCCATAACTTGTTTTATCAAGTATCATCACTAATATAATCAAAATTGTGAAAATATACTCCACTCTGATCCATGTAAAATTGTTGGCTCTACTATTTGGTACTTGAATATCTCTTTGTGATCCAAAATCTTGTAGAACGCTATAATAAAATATAAATGACTATTTAGAACAATCTCACATAGATAAATTAATATACACACAAATATTTAGAACAATCTCACTTACGTATCAATCATCGTCTTCAAATCTGGGTATGCTGTCCAATCATTGTATAACGAATCTAGATAATATACAAATTATCTTACAGGATTAATCGCAACCAATAACCAATGTCCACTGTAAGATTAAAAAAAGGTTAGATGGAAAGTTTCTACACAACGTCAAAAAACAAAAAATTATAATAGATGAAGCAAAGATGAAAATCTTACTTATGGATAGTATTATATGGTAAAAAGAACAACTTTTATGTATCTTTGTTGGCCACAAATAAACCGAGTACATACGCTATGACATCATCTTCTTTTTTATGATTAACCCTGAGTTGACGGTGTTGGGAGCTAAGAAAACGAATCTTTCTTCCAATCCACGCGGACGCATCACTTTATCATACAGAAACCTTAAATAAAAACATAATTAACATTAGAATATATTCATTGTAATGAGTAAATAAAATTTTCATTTAATTAAACAAAGTTTATCGGAGTATACCTGATGTATATAGCGATAACACTGAGGCCTAAAGTCAAATGTTGAAAAACTCGATCTATATACTCTTTACCAATTGCTTCCATGTATTCATAACCAAAAATGTCTTCCTTCATAGGTATAAGACGAGTATCGCCAATCAGAATATATGTTATTCCTATATATGCCCGAAGGCACAACCTATACTGAGAAGTAGGTTTTTTGCTAGTCCTAGTCTTCTTAGCAACAATCTTTTTTGTGTGGAAATATTGCTGATTTCATGCTCCTTACCCCTACTGGCTTGTTCAATCTCTTTAACATGCATCTAAATATCATATAACTAACTAAGTGAGTATAATATCAAGAATTAACATTTTCTATGCATAAATACCAAATCATTGTGTTATACCTATTTTTTATGCGACTAACTCGGTATGTCGCGTAATCCCCTTATCTTTTGATCTGGGTTTTGTAGGAGTCTAACATTACCATGTAAAAATAGTACGTAAAATGCTTGTAAAAACTTTGAATACTCAAAGGTCCATAATGGTTTTAAACATACCTCATCATCTACGCGAACGACGCTTGACGGCCATGCAACATACACACCTAATGCCTCTCCCACCAAGGTTGCATATGAAACATCGTCTGGTATCGGTAATAACGCACCCCCTATAAAGCAATATTAATTGAAACTTTAAAATATCCAGCAGGGAGCAGTTTACGGTGAAGTACTTCTCCCAAAGTATTATGCACTTTCCCCTTGCTAACCATCCGATGAGTCGATGACGATAAATAGAGTAGACAGGGTGAAATGCCCTAAAACCAATAATAAATATGACATTGTTAATGTGTATATATATGTCAATTAAATAAATTACACTAATTTAATTTCATAAAAATATATATTACCTCAAGAATTTTCGGTTAGAAATCACAATTGTTGTTATCTTTGTCATTAGTATCCTTGATCCCTAAATCTTGCCCTTCTGCCTGACATATTTCTTTACCTTTTCCAACTCTTCAATTTTAGCTCTTAATTTTTCTATCTCTTCCATCACTTCTTTGTTGCTATGAAATTTCCCCTTTCGCTTGTTACCCAAAGATGTTTGAGTCACCCCAAACCCCTTACCCCTCACACGACCAGAGTACTCAGGAATGTTTAACACTCGATTAAGTAAGCTCTTAGAATCATGGTCTTCCCCTAGAGTTAAAGATTGAGTTAGACTCTCCTGAAATTTATATTCAAATCGAAATAAATTAGTGGTGATTAAGAAGCATGCATTATTTGTATTAATATAAAGGAGTGAAGATATACTTACACATTCCTCATATATTTGTTGCACATCTTCCCTAACAACTCAACTCTTTCTTGTTAAAAGAGTTCGAAACCATCTATGTCTTCTTCCAGCCAATTGAAGGCAATAGCACTTTCAATTATCATCAATTTTAAAAGACCGCTAAAAAAACGTACATAGATTGCGTTAGTAATTTAAAGACATAATCGTCAACAAAAACAAAAAACATCACTTATGGTACCTTTATCTCACTCTAAATTTTATCTTTAGCAGGTTTCAACTCTTTACTTCTCCAATCATCACAAGTGATTGGAACCTCTCTCAGTGCAAGGGAACCAATATAACTTGTCAACTTTGAACTGTTAGGCTCAATTAGTTGGGTTTTTTTATTCCAATGTACATCATACATGATTCCTCTATCTCTTGCATGAATGATTGACTTCATGATGGTTATTCCTCATCTAATTTCATGCTCCACTTCTTGAACTGTTTCATTTCCATCATCATCTTGAACTGTGTCATTTAGAAGACACAATATAAAAACATAAACACATTTAGAAAATTCAAATATTATTGAATAAATAAACACAATATAAAAACATAAACACAAGTCCCATCATTATCATTACTAGCCATGTGACCTGTAATAAAGTGAAGTTAGAAAATTAATGTAGTATTGAATGAATAAACATAATATAAAAACATAAAGACATTTAGAAAATTCAAGTAGCATTGAATGAATAAACACGATATAAAAACATACACACAATTACCTTTTCAATAACGTCTCTTTCTTTTCTTGGTTTGAGTAGGAACTACTTGCCTCTTAACAACGCAGAATGATGGATTGATCCAAATTCTCTCATTATTATCCTTCATAATACATGATTCATCCGCTATAATATTCTCATATTAATCATTTCTTCTATATGACTCATTCTCAACATCAATATCACTTTGATCTACACTTTTATCATCAATCGCTTTGTTAGATAAAAGCACTATAGACCATTTCGTACTTTTCAGATCAGTGACATAGAAAACTTGTTTAGCTTAAGAGGCTAGAATAAAGGGCTCATCTTTGTACCCCACCTTATTAAGATCCACTTGTAAAAATCCCGATTTATCCATTTATATGCCACCATTATGTACCCACTTGAAACCAAAGATAGGAATCTGAAACTTATCATATTAAAACATCCAAATGTGCTGGATAACCCCAAAATATGACAAATTTTCATATCTGGGGCTTAAGTCCTTCATATTTGAAATGTGCATTGATTCAGTTACCAGCGTAACACCACTATTTTGCATAGTAATTTTATCATCCTATTCTTTGGTATAAAATGTGTATCTGTTAATTGTGTATGAGCTATAAGAAAACACATACAAACTCGGACCATATGCTAAACATCTCAACCTTTCTGTAATTGAAGCAGGATCTGAATCAAAACTTGAATAAGTATGATCCTTGAACCATTGTATAAAACTTTGATTGTGCTCTAGTACTATCCAATTTTTATTTCTATTCAGATTCCTGAAGTTCATACTTGTGCATTTCAACATACGACTCAACCTCATTGTCATTGTGCAGAACATACAAATGTACTTGATCCCGTTCAGCGCTTGACACTGTGACAATTTTATTTCCAATTAACTTTTCTCCTTCGTTTCTTTTGAAAATATGATATTTGGGTAGTCCAACGAATTGAACATTGGACAAATATTCAGTATAAGACTCAACTGCTTCTTCAGCAATGTATAAATCAACAATACAACCCTCTGGCCTACTTCAATTTTTCACGTACCCTTTTAATATTTTCATATAACGCTCAACAAGTTACATTAATCTCATATAAGCTGGTCCACACAATTGTGTTTCTTTCACAAGATGAACAACAAGATGTACCATAATGTCAAAAAAATGAGGAAGGAAAATACATTTCAAGCTCACACAAAGTAATAACTATTCCTTTTTTCAATACTGGTAAGATCTCAGGATCAATCACCTTACTAAAAATTGACTTGAAGAAAAAACACAATTTAGTTATGGCACTTCTTACTTTATTTGGAAAAATAGAACGTATACCCATTGGTAAAAAATGCTCCATTATAACATGGCAATCATGTGTCTTTAAACTCTTTAACTTCAGGTCTTTCATAGACACAAGTCTTCTAATGTCTGAGGAGTAACCTTCTGGAACTTTAACTTCACTTAGAAACTTACGCAATATTTTTTCTCCTTTCTAGATAGAGTATAAGCAGCAGGTGGTAGATATGTTCATTTTCCTTTCGTCAAGGGTCCTAATTCAGTTCTAATTCCCATCTCTACCAAGTTCTTTCTTGCTTTAAGGTCAATCATGAAAGTTCAAGAAATCCCCACAGTTGTCTTTCTGTTTGAAGAAAACCTGTATCTTTACAATCGAAATGCCCGCATCTTCTCAAGAGAGAGATCCCTGGCAAGGTTGTAGCTGTGAAAATAGAAACTCATTGGATATCTGTTTCCATCATTGTCTGTTATTCACAAGGCTGAATACTCAGTAAAATTCTCAAGAATTACCTTTCCAAAGTTATCACTTTGCTGATAATTGGTGATATCTTCAGAACTCATTACCATAAACTATCACAAGGCTGATAGTTGGTAATATCATCTTCACTTACCTTAAACATTGTCACAAGGCTGACAGAAGGTAATCTCCTCGTTTCCCAAAAGTGAAACAAATATTCACTTACATTGTGAATCTATTTTCCCAGTGAAACATATTGCTTGTTTCCCAACAAACATGATTCTCCTTTCTTAGGCAGATTGAGATATCCTCACAATCTTTCCCCAGCATATCATTCTTTGATACTTCCTGGGTAAACTTTCTGCAATTATTTTGCATCATTCGCATTTTTTGGTATCTTAGGTCCAAAATCTGCGTATTCTGATATTTAAGTCTCTTCACACCTATCGAGACAAAGATTTTCATCTTCATATCTCAGGTTAAAGAAATTTAAATAGGGGCATATGTCATACCCCAATTTTTGACCTAAGATACCACCTTACATTATTCACATATGCATCACTACATCACTAACAGTTTCAGAACCGGATAGATCGTGCGTGTGCTCCTAAAGTCAAAGTTAGGGTTTTATCAAAATTTCATCTGTTCAAGATATGATTAATTAGGGTTTAAGTCTCCACTCACTTCAATTGATCTATCTTAATCAATCATCAACATTTGATCTTCAAATTCCCAACTTTTTCTCTTGATCTACCTTGAATCGACTAATTAGGGTTTTGATCGAAGATAGTGAATCATTGACTTTCTGCTCAATGAATGACCTATTTGCTTGAAGGTTGATCTTAATATCTTCAATGCAACATCTTGACCTAATTTCTTGGTTCAAAATATTGCAAAATCCATGTTTCTTCATCAGACAAATTCTGAATCATCTGATGAAAATTCATCTGCTCAAAAAGTCAAACTTTGACTTTTGGTCAACTTTTTCAAGACTAAAATTTTTCAATCATAAAATCATTTCAAATAATCCATCATGATCATAAAAAATCAAGAAATGTGAAAAAGTCAACAAAAAGTCAAGATTTGAATTTTTTCTAACACTTAGAAAAATTTTCAAGTGTTAAGAAACATGGTTTTTCCTTACTTTCATGGCCATTTTTCACATAGATCCACTTTGATTCAAGAAAAACTCAAAACATGAAAGTTGTAGGTCTTGTTACAAGCATTCCAAAATGTCCAAGAACTTGAAAAAACACTTTGTGTAGCTAAGGTTTTGAAAATTAAACTTAGAGCTCCATAACCATGAATTACAAGTCATTTTTCAAGAACTCTAAGTCATTTTTCACAAACTTCTCTTTCTAGAAGCCTTGTCACCACTAATAGATAGGTTATAACTGATAAATATCAGTTAGAAATAATTGAGAAGAGGATTGGATCAAGAGGAGATTTTAACCATGGTTAGAAAGTTAACTATTTGCATTAAATGCAAGAGATTCCTTCTTACCACTTAAGCCAAGTTGCAAGCTCTCTCAATGATAACCTTGCCTTGTCATTCAAAATTTTTGGCCTATAAATAAAGGTTATTTCTTCATTCAAAACTACCCCAAAGCAATCATAATCCAAGCTTTCCTTCTTTCTTTCTTGATTTCCAAGTTTCAAAGTTCTAAGAAGGAGAATTTTGCAAGTTCCAAGTTTTGCAATTTCTGAGCAAACTTAGGCTTCAAATGCTTTCTAAACATCATTAGAAAGTTGTTAGAATCCTCAAGCTAGCACAAAAACAAGCCAAACTCAGAAATCATTTCCCAACATCATGTATGCACATATTGAGCCATAACTTACAAACTCTCAATACACTTGTGCATCTTCCAAAATTTTCACTTCATACACCTTCTATACGTCATATAGATGTAATCCAAAACATCATTACACCACTGTAAACACAGAATCATGAAAATTGATTCTCACTTCAAGTGACTGTAACTGGACTTGGTCAGAACAATCCAGACCATTTCAAACCAAGGTAAGCATACCAACACCTTCCATAAACATCACTGAAGCTGTAGCAATCATCAAAAAACATCTAGAACACCTCCAGCAAGAAACACGATTTGAGTTTAAAGAGGTATAAACTTGAACTTTGAACTCTGTGATTTCCAACTTTCAGCACAAAAAAGGCTTGGCCATTTTGTTTCTGCACTATCACTGAGTAATAACCCTCAATCAATTGCTTAAAATTATGCTCATACATGATTTCATAATCAAAACTTAGAATTAGAGTTCTTCGTGTTCATACAAAAATTAATGATTCTAAGCTTTAAAAAAAATGAAATTAAATGTCATAATCATGTTCCTGGTAAAAATCTGAGCAAGTTTGATGTTTGGATCACTCAAATTCATTGAGAAATGAAGAATCTAGGAATTGAAATCTGGAGGAAGAAGATTAATCGATGCGCGCGTTTTTCTAACTTCTGAAAAATTCAAATTTTTGGTTTATGTTATGTTTATTGGTTGATGACTTATGACCGGATATAACAGTCACCCCAGTGACAAGCCAACACGCATTTAAACTTTCCTTCGCCTCAAGGTCCAGGGTTCGAATCCCCCTGGAACCTTTTTTTAATAAAAGGGATCACAAGCTTCTGATGCTTGTTTCTCTAGAAGTCCTTCTGAGGCTCAGCCTCCAGAAGTACTTCTGAAGCTTTTGCCTTTAGAAGCTTTCCACTTCTACACTCTTTAGAGGCATTTCTAATGCTTCTATCCCCAGAAGCATCTAGCTTATACCCCCAAAAGCATCAAGCTTCTCAATATTCCTAGAAGCATCAAGCATCGAGCACCACTTCTAGCATCCGGACCAACTAAGCATCCGAGCGATGCTTCCACGATACCTCCGGCGACTTCAAGCTTACGCCTCAAGCCATGCTTGACCCTTGAAGCACACAACTTCTGACCTTTTTCCAAACTTCATTTTTTCAAAACTCCTTCTAAACAAGGTGATTAAATGACAAGTCAAGCACATGGCTCAGTGGAAAAACTCTTCACTTCTAAGCCAAAATTCCAAGGTTTAAACCGCCTTAGGACCAAAAACTCTTTTTTATCACTAGTTTTCTCAAGTTTCTAGCAAACTTCAACATTTTCAAAAACTAATCAAAACTTCTCATTTTGAGATGATTTTTTGCACACTTGTCATTTAATATACCTATTTTATGATTATGTCAAAAAAATCCAAAAATATTTTCTTTTTGATTATATTTTAATTAAGTTAAAAATGAGACATTTTAAGTATTTCTTAATATTTTTTCAAAAATGTTTTCTTTCCAACTTTCAGACTTATATCTTTTTCAAAACTTCTTGTGAATATCCTTCACTTTTCAAAATCATTTTCAAAACCTTTTCAAAAATTTTCAATAAACTTACACATCTTTTTCCATGATCAATTAAATTTAAAGATAAACCAAACCAGGTTTCTCCTTGAATTTCTAAATTGATCATGGGCCTCCCTCACGGTGTAAGTCCCAACCCTCCTATGTACATATTCATTTCCTTGTACATAATCACCCTTCGCGTACATATTCATTTCCTTGTACACATTCAATCATCTTTATAAATATTCAAGCATAAACAAACTTTGTTCATTTGTTTTCATTCGCTTGTTTATACACCGATTCCATTGGTATTAAGAGAAGCATTATTCCCGGTGAAATTGCTTTTAAAACCAATGGACCTCCCTTAAGGTGTAAGTCCCAAACCTTGTATATATTCAAGTTACACTTGCTTTAAATGCTTGTTTTATACACTTGTTTATATATTTACTTCATAAACTATTGTGAATACATATCACACACTTGTTCATATAACTGTTCAGTTATAACATAACAACTAGTCTAACAACTAGGTTCCTTTAGCCTCCTCTTAGGCTTCGTATAAGATAACTCATTTATTGAGTTTAGCCTCCTCTTAGGCTTCGTATAAGAAAACTCATTCATTGAGTTTAGCCTCCGCTTAGGCTTCATATAAGACAACTCCCCTTCTAAGTTAACCTCCTCTTGGGCTTCGTTCAAAAGAACTCCCTCGTTGAGTTTAGCCTTCTCTTGGGCATCAAACAAGAAAGAGACCTGGAAATCTCTTAACAGAGTCCTATTGGGCTTCCAATACAAAGAATCACCCGCACTAGGATAGAACCCTGAGAGTATGATTTTCCGGGGAAATCACTCTTGAATCCTAAGAGGATGGTTTCCCGGTGAAACCACTCTTAAAGCCCAAAGCCAGCCATACCCTATAGCTTCCTCTTGAGCTTCATACAAGGACCCTCGATGACCCTCGGAATGCCTTCTCTTGGGCTCACAATACAAGGACCCTCGATGACCCTCGGAATGCCTCCTCTTGGGCTTACAATACAAGGACTCACGAGCTTCTTAAAAGCATCCCCCTAATCCAATCAATTTCTCCTAGAGATTTAGACATTTATCATCTCTATGGAAGAAGTATCTCATCTATCACATCACATACAATCAAACACTTTTCAAACACTTTTCAAACAAAAACATCTTTTAACTGTAAGTGGTAACGATTGTACACTCAAGCAAAACACCTAATACTTACAATTAAAGATTCAGTCATCTTTCAAACATCTTTCTTAACTCGTAAGTGGTATCGCTTGTACACTCAAGCAAAACACCAAATACTTACGATGAAAGATTCAATCAATCAACCCTTCCAAATGTATGTGATGAAATAGATTAGATACATTTTTCATTAAGATGACATTTGTCTTTGTCTCTTAATAACACCTGTTGCTTCCACTAGCATAAGTGGGAACTACGATTGCTCTGACTTTCTCAATATCCCTTTGAGAATACATAGGCACGAGGTCTCATCCTTGGCGAGCATACTTCTTTCTCCCTCAAACCAAACAAAACCATAGCTCCCTTAGATCCAAGCTACAGATGCTCTGATTCCCGTTAAGGGATATGTATGCAGAAGATCCCAATGATCTTTGCGAGCACAATAATAACAAAACCTAGGATCCCACATAATCTACCCTTCTTAAAATCCAAAGGAGAAACTTTCCCAAGAATAAAATAGCGAATTAAAACACACAAACATATCAAAATATTCATATATAAAGCTATAGATAACCATATATATTTAGGGTGCCACATCTATTCCCTTTACATAACAAACCCCCTTGCCCAGAATCTCCCCAATGCGTTGCGTCTAGTTCACGCTAGTCGTAATGCATATCATATTTATTGAGGGTATTGCACTTTTCCCCTTTTTCATCTCATTTTTCTTGTTTTGGAAATAATAAAGCTTGATGCTCGCGGCATCTTTAAAACAAATAAAAAGAGTAAATCGTTTCGAGCCAGAGATTCGAATTTCGATTCGATTCCCTCGTTCATCACTTTGTAACGTGAACAGCATAACATCAAGAAAATTTCATACGTACAAAGATTTCCAATATGGCAATTCATATGTGCAAAAGGCTTGAATACTCATATCTTTCACCTTTTCAAAAATTTGGTCACCTATTAATCCAGGTGGAGCTCTACGTTGTTTGGTATCTCCATTGAATGTTTTTCTCCATCCATGATGTTGATGTTTAGAATTTAAGAATCTAGGATGACCGAGAAATACATTCTTTTGGCAAAATTCTAATCGCGTCGTATCGATTCCATCTTCACAGACAGGACACACATATTGACCTTTAATGCTATACCCTAATAGGTTTTTCGTATGCTGGAAAATCATTAATTGTGCCAAATAACATCGCCCTCAAATTAAAATTTTCTTTCCTATATCCATCATAAACCTCTACACCGTTCTCCCACAAAATCTACAAATATTCGATTAAAGGTTTCAAGTATATGTCTATGTCATTCCCTGGTTGTTTAGGCCCAAAAATTAACATAGATAACAACATGTACTTACGCTTCATACATAGCCATAGAGGTAGGTTATAAATCATTCCATCATTAGATAACGCCAAGTGAAGGTTTCTTGCTTCTACTCCAAAATCGAGATAATCATTATCAATTTTCTTCCACTATGGTGCATTTGTCGGATGTCGAAACTTTCCATCGACAATTCTTTCATTTGCCTGCCAAGTCAAGTGTCTTGCATCAGTTTCTTTATGAAACATGCGTCTAAATCTCGGAATAATAGGAAAATACCATAAGACTTTTGCTGGAGATAATTTTTTTCTTATATCTAGATAAACCACACTTAGGGCACTCATTTAATGATGCATATTTGTTTCGAAACAAATGCAATCATTTGGACAAACATGTATCTTATCATAGCTCATGCCAATATAGCACAACATTGTTTTGGCCTCATAGGTTCGATAGGGAAGAACATTATCCTCTGGAAGCTTATCTCTCATAAGGGTTAATAACTTTGTGAAACTTTTATCCGGCCATCCATTGCCCGCCTTTAAGTTGTACAACTTTAATACCGTAGATAGTCTTGTGAATTTAGTGCAACCTTTATACAACAGTTTCTCTACATCGCTTACCAGCCTCTCAAACATTTTGGGACAATCCTGAAGATCTTCTTCAAGTGATTCTGCAATCTCTTTGACTCGATCACAATCGTATGTATCCGTGACATTGTCGTCTAAAGTATATGTCATATTACTTTTCTCCCCCGTTTCAACATTCTTGTTGCTTTTCTCACCATGGAATATCCAACACGTATAACTTTAATCAATTCCACGCCCCAGTATATGCGATTTCAATCCATCTACGTCAACTCGAGCCGCATAACAGCAACCCAAGCAAGGACATTTCATTCGAACGGGTTCTTTGGCGTGTTCAACAACAAACTTAAAAAATTCCAATACCCCAATCTCATACTCTTTTGACAATCGATCGACAGACATCCATTTTTTATCCATGGTTTTACTACTAAGTAAGCTAAACAAAAAAAAATTAGGGAACAAAATGGTATAATGTGTTTCTGTCAAAACGCAAATTATACACGGAATGGATCCGAAGCAAGCAAACACAAATACAATAATACACATTAGGCTAGGCAAGTGCAAATATATCACATAAAAGTCAAAGATACAAAGTACATGTTAATTGATAATTAGCAAAGTATTAAGAAATAAAACTATGTTTGTGTGATGTTTAGGCCTCCACATACTTAAACTTGACAACTTACGGCTTAGAAAAAGTAATGCTATTTCAACACAAAAATTAAGAGTATCGTATCATGAAACTTCACTCGACATAAAGAATTTCATGCTATTTTATCACTTACACAAGCATAACATCAATAAGAACACCCGACATAATTTAACACGAACAATCATCGTTTCAAGGTTCAAACCGAGACAACGTCACAATTTCACACAATTTCGACACGATAACTTCGTAATCATAATCAAACCAACAAAAATTCGGCAGCATAACGATTTATAAATCAAAACCAGTTCACTTCAAACTTGCTAACATGAATCGCAACATTATTTATGACAAATTCACACAATTTTAGACAAATTCATCACATATTAAACTGTCTCATAAAATAGAATCTCACTCACACCATTACTAGTAATTTGAGGAAGAAATTTACCTCGAATATACCGAACAACAACGTCGAGAAGTTGAAACGAGAAGGTCAAACTCAGGAAAACCCGTGTCTTGTTCCTCTGACTGAAGCTACAATAAACATAAAAGTCCAAATTCAAACTGAAAAATCATAAAAGAAGAGAGTGATGCGAATTTATTTAAACAAAGATACTTGAGCCAAAGTATAAATTTATTAAGGGTTAATAATTATTTATCCACCTGCAATATATGCAAGTTTTGATTTACCCCCCTTTTAAAAAAAAAGTTTGATCACCCCCTTAAAATGTTAAAATTCTAAGTCTTTTGCCGCCTAGGTGTAAAAATTACCATCCTGTAAAATATATTTTTTTGATTTACCACCCTGGTTTTTACACGCTTAAGGGAGTCCCCAAAAATTATAGGGGTTAATAAAAATATATATTTTTAAAGGGGGTAAATCAAACCTCGCCTATATTGTAGGGGGATAAATAACTATTAACCCTTTAAACAACTAGCTTTGTACTAGTAGCGTATCACAAAAAATTAGGTATGTGTCTCTAGTTTATATACTTTTGTTTTAAGTTCCACATTGGTTGTCATTCATGGCAACATGCCAAGGTATAAAGGTGTTTGTTATAACAATTAATTTGTGAAACCGGAATTCACAAACTCAACATTGAAGCAAATCCAAATTAAAACCTAAAAACTAGAATTGCAAACATACTACAAAACAAAATCAATATGAAATTCGAAACCAACTTAGTCACAAACCAAAACTGGTTGATAGTGAATAAGAAAGGGAAATGCAAAACCAAAGGAAGCCACAAAAGCAAAAAGAAATAAAAGAAAAGAAAAAACGAGAAGTTGGAAATGACAATAAAATCAGGATAGTACTAAATGGAGGAGCAATGTTGTAAGCTGGATGACAGACTCAGATTATGAGTTAACTTAATCATTAAGCATAATAAAAACACGAGATCTATTCTAACCATCATCCTAGCATCGTGAAAAATTAACTAGCACATGTAACCCTCACATTTAATTTCCTTTACTTCCCACCCATTTTCTTCTATCCGTTCATACTCAAAACATTAACTATCTCTCATCTTTTCCCTACCTCTCTCTCTCTCTCTCTCTCTCTCTCTCTCTCTCTTCATAATTTTTCCATGCTACTCTTTCATTAGGTATAGCATTAATCGTTGGTTGTTTGGTATTTGTTGTACATATCTATATTCTAAAATCTGGATCAATAAAGCTCACAAGAAATAATGACGAGAAAAGGCAGGAATGAATACTTTTTTAGCCCACCTAATGGTAGAAAAGGGGGGAAAGTGATGCTTCAGAACCTCTTACAAGATCCTTAGGCATTAAAGGTCGTACAATCTACTGCATGCAATCAACAATTGTGATTTCATCGAAAAAAGTTCAAAGCACTTGAGTATTGTAAAAAAGAGGAAATATCATCATCAACTAGTGTAGGGACATACATCATTCATTTCCAAGAGATGTATTAAATGAGTCTGTTTCCGATGACAATGATGTCTTATCAAAGGCTTTCACTTTTCCAGATCCACTGGTCAGGTTGAAGCACATATGGAAAACCCTCATCCTATAAAGCAGAGATATAAGCTTGGGGGGGGGGGACTATTCTATGTCGTTCGTAAGTCCCAAGACGAAAGGTCCATTGACATGATGGAAGCAATATAGCATACAAAACAAGTGTACCTTTTTTCCATGAAAACATACAATAACATTCATGGGAGCTTTACTGACCCTCCCGATCAATATGATGGTTGACTGCAATCCACACCTCACTTTAGACTCTATGTTGTTAGATATTTTTCTTACTTAAGAGAAGAGACGCGCCATTTATCAAACATTCAAATCATTTCTTAATCTCATATCACTTTTTATTTTCTTACTTACTTAAACTTAAGAATGTTAACTTTCCAGGTCAAACCCCTCTCTATCGTACCGAAATCTCAAATTCACATTAACAAACACTACTCCATCAATCCACTGAACAATTCTTGTTTCAGAACATAACAATATTCATAAAATTTACTATAGATAACTAAATCGAGCTTATGACAATGATCCATAGCATAAATAAGACCCTATAATTGCTATTGCCTATAGCAATTAGGTAGGAAGTGATCTAAAATATGGAACAAAACCAAGTTGATTCTTAATCCTCAAGTCTTGTCCTATTTGTGTGTAGCCTTCATTGGATTTCACTTCAACTTGGCCCAATTTGATTCTCATCAGGGATCTAGGGTTCAATAGTTGTACTTAATATCTTAGTGCACTATTAATATAATTATCTCCACAAACTTGATGGTAATGGGATCCTGTCAAGTGTCATCTCAAAATCATGACATACTAGGATTTAACTTCTTAGCTCATCAACCCAAAAAAGGTTGGCTCATTTGTCTCCACTAGACGTAGAGGTATTAACCATTTGTGTCAATCCACTAAGTTATATAATTTTTTTTTTACTTGTTCTCATTCTTAGAACAATTCTTATTAAAGAAGGAATTAGTGCCCCACACACAAATGGAATCTGATCACCAATTTTACAGTTCTCTCTATCTCCAACTTTTTTTCATTTTACAGTATGTTCCTCTGAAAGATGCTATATGTTGTTTAAAGGGGATACCATGCCACCATTCAAGGTGACTCCAAGGACCAACTGGTTCTATAAATTAAAACTTACCACAAAATTATATAGTGCTGTCCAACCTATACTTTGAATCTTTAGTACAAATTAACTTATGCCAATTTAATAAGGACTTCTTTTTTATGTACTCTAAGTGAAGTCATTTCATTATTTTCCCCTTCTTTTTATCTAGATTCTCACTTCCAATATCAAATTGTAAAGAATTGGAGTAAAATATACTGTATGAAACTATTTTTTATTTTTCAAATGCTAACTTGCCTAACTAACATATATATATAAGAGAATGACACGTTTCTTGGGTGGAAAATGGCATAATCTATCATACTTTTTAATGTCTTTTGGAAAAATATATATTATGAGATGTGAGAGCATCAATTTCCTTTCCTATAAATGTTAAAGTGGAATATGTAGAATCTATTTGATAACAATATCATTGAGATCCTATGTCATCAAGGCCTATGACATTGAATAAGTTGACACTAAATTGAGTCAATTTCTTTATACTAAGATTTATGAACTAATGACACATAAATAATTGACTGACTAGCGGATTAAATCCCTACGAGTTGGTCCGTTGGTGAAGACTTACGTTTTAGGCGTGAGTTCCTATCAATATCTTAAATTCAAATCCTATAAAATCTATCAATTTAGACTTATGTTCTAGGCGTGACTTTCTATCAATATCTTAAATTCAAATCTTATAAAATCTATTAATTTTTAGGTTGAATTAGTCTATCGACTCAGATTACACAGGTAAAATTATTACAAAACCATTTTTTATCCTTAATTAAAGATTGAATGGTCAAAGTAAGTAGCTTTTGCACATAGTTAGTGCATGTAATCTAAATCCATTAATAGTTTGCCTTCCACCATAATGTTGAAGAGTCCAAGATTATAAAGGATGAAAGGTGGAATTTGAATGAACTTGTTGTCTCCTCACCAAATATGGTGCAAAAATTACTCAAAACAACCAAACCCACTACAAGTGATTAATTTGTATACCCTATTCAATATACCATAGAGCAACCTTTAGATGCTTCCCAAATTACAATTATTCTAGGCACTCAAACTTTGACTAGAGTTTTTGAACAAGAGGGAATGGTTTGTAGGGCTTCATGTTATTAGTTTGTGGAGAATATTATGGTAATTTGAAGTAGAAGTACTACAACTACAACAAAATGCAAGTTGATGAAAAATGACAACTATAATGTACCTAGACTATAATATTGTTTTGTCTTTTGTCCACTTTCAAGGTGTGATAGATTTCCATTAACTATGATGGGACAAACATTTTTGACATGATTCAGAATTTGTCTCAAAAATCATAAAAGACATATCAATTCATAGATATTAGAATGACATGTTGAGCTCACTACTTTGTTATGAACATTTTTACAATAAAGTCACACAACTAGAAGATACCTAGACAAGAAACTGTATACTTTATTTTGTTTATGAGTTAATTATTTCATAGCTGATTATATATGTTTAATTAATTAAGATTGAAAGAGAAATAAGAGTCAAAACATGACTTTGCGTTAGCAATTCAGGTGTTTTCGTCCATACAAGTGGTTAAATCAATTGACTAGTTAATGCAAGATGATATGATATTCTTTTGATTAATGATGCTATGCTTTATACAAAATCATGATTAGCTTAGCTCTAAAATAATTAAAAGAAGTCAATAATTATTTTATAATTTCTAGCAGTTATGCTTTCGCATTAAAGAGTATGAATTTGGGGGGGACCATATGGGCTTGACCGACAGTCTAATAACAAAAACAATGCATGTTGACGTAGTCACCACTACTTTAGTTTAATGAAGTTTATTGTTAATTTTGTGTGGATCTATATCTACCTCTAGTGGTTTGTCAAAGTTACTCCATTGATTAACTCTCCAACTTCGGTGGCTTCTCACACTCCAGAGTATAATGACACTCCAACATTTTGATTTTACGAGAACGCATGAAAACGCTGCCAAATACAATAAATCCATTGCCATTGTCTATGAGAATGGTTTAAGAGTCATTTCATTATGAGGCATTCTCTTATCCTTCACAACGGTTGTTTACTCTACAGCAGCGTCTTAAAGAGAGATGTCAAACAACGGTTTACAAATTATATCCATTGCAATTGATTTAGTTTAGAGAGCAGTCGTTTTATTTGATATAGCAACGCTTTTAACCGTTGCCCATTGAGAAACGTCATGATAAACGCATATTTCAATTTTTTTCAATGGCAACAACAACTGTTTATATAATACAACAATCTTTTCCAACTGTTGCAACAAATAATTTTTTTTAAAATATAAAACAAATTTTTTTTATAAACAATTTCAAGCATTAATCACTTTTGTTATATAAATAAGAGTTAATAGCTATTTTGTTCTCTTTTGTATGAGTGTGTTTTGAAATACCCTTCTATAAAAATAAATTAGATTCGGTATTTAAGATTTAAAGATTATGTTGCTTTGTCCCCTCCTAATACTCAGTCACAAGAATCTGTGTAAAAAAAAAATATTTTTTATTATTATATTTAATGAAGTAGATGGCTTATTTAGAAATTTTCATTATTTATTATATTTATAATTTCACATGCTATTTGTTATAGATATTTTACTAGGAAATTACGCGTGCATAGCTTGGAATTATTATTGAGATCATTATTTAGTTAATAAAACTCTAATTAATAAAAAGAAAATGGATATAAAATAAATCGACCTATAATCTTTGAACTTATAGTAATATTTATAAATAGATTGATTGATAATGAATAAATATAAACTTGTTGAATTTATAGTGCTTAGGAAAATTGGAGATTGAACTTACTTAAGAGGCTTATTTCTAGAGAAATAATTTGGATAAAACTCAAATTTAAAAATTTATAGCTAATGTAATATAATTATTCTGATTTTTATTTAATTTAACTAAATTTTTAGTCATAAACATTGATTTCATATATAATTTTATAATAAATTTAAATTAGCATATGAAAATTATTTTTATTTTTACTTAGAACTTATTAAAACATTAACAAATATTTATCCCATGTATGAATTGTATGTCCACAATTTTAATAGTAACTTTTTTTAAAATTATGTTAAAAAGTTGACGTGTAAAAAAATATATTTAAGAATGTAAATTTTTTATAAATTAAGGTAATATTGATCATCATTTTACAACTGTCTAGAGTGAGATTTGAAATAAGTATCTTGAAATTTAAATTTTATAATGTTACATTATTAAAAAAATATTATAGTTTACATATTATAATATAATAATAGTATTAAAAATAAATATTAATTTAAGTTGATTTATTTAGGGTTAAATATATAAAAACCCCTGTAATGTTAGCGAGATTTGCAATAGACCCCTACAAAATTAATTTTTTCAATTATTTCCTATGATTTTTGGGTACCCCTAAGCATGTAAAAACGGAGCGAAACGGAGGGTAAAGCAAAATATATATATTTTACAAGAGGTAATATTTTCGTCTAGGGGACAAAAGACTTAGAATTTTAACATTTCAAGGGGGAGATTATTAAAAACATTACCAGAGTCTAAAATGAGAATTCGCTAACAGTACAGAGGGCATTTTATATATTTAACCCATTTATTTATTACAAATATTCTTTCCATTTGTTTTATATAATACATTCAAATTAACAAATTATAATTATTCTTATTTTTACTTAAAAATATTAAAGTAATAATGAAATGATTAATTACAAACAAATATGTATCAACATTAAAAATTATCAACGAATTTTTTGTTATTTTCTAAAAATTGATCTTAATAAATTTAAGTGTAAGAAAATTATAATAATGTACTATACTTACTCTTATTTTTATATCAAAGTTAATAAAATAATATTAATTTTATCTAATTTATAATAATAGCACAAATATATTAATTTTTTGTATACACAATATTGATATTATTAAATTATTTTATTATCATAATAATTGTTATATTATTAAGTAAATTTAATGTATTAATAAAAAATTTCAACTAATTTTTTTAAAAATGCATGTTAATATTAAAATAAAAAATAAATATTATTGTAATTAATTTTTCAAAGTTTATAAAATATTTTTATCTTATTAATAAAATAAAATCATTTTTTATAAAATAAAAAATATGAAAATATAATAAAGTGTTCCCGCGAATAAATTTTCTAATAAAGGTATGTATGCATATTTGAATGATATATAAATTAAAATGACACAAATAACTAATTTAAAATAGTTCATGAAGGAACTTGATCATATTTATTTTGTGTATTGTTTTTAAATTTTTATAATAATCAAACATATGTATTAGAAATAATAATGTTTTATTTTATTTAAATTATATTTAAAAAATTAAATGACACTAATAACTATTTTAAAATAGTACACAATAAAATTTAATCTTGCTATCTCTAATAATATATATATATATATATATATATATATATATATATATATATATATATATATATATATATATATATATATATATTTTCAAAAATGATTAATATTTTTAAAATCAACCGTTGGATTGAAACATACTATCATATAGATCATTCTTATAAAATTTGAGACTAATCTATAATAAACTATGTCAATGAACTACATCAAAATTAACGTTATATGAAAGTTCATTTTGACGTTAATTTTTGGATATCTTGATCGCATAGTAAACCATTATAGATTAATATGAAACTTTATAGGTATAATCTATATGATGGTATGTTTCAATCTAACAGTTGATTTTAAAAAATATTAATCCGATGTAACATTTTTGAACGAGTGTAACTCATGGTGTAACTCTTCGGATGTAATTTGATCTCTCATATATATATATATATATATATATATATATATATATATATATATATATATATATATAAATTATATGATAAATTATATTTATTGTTATTTTAAAAAAATTAATTGCAGTGATATCAAATCTTTCTCCGTGTTTTTAAATCAGTATTAGCACCATCAACTTCTTTAAAAGTTAATTTAGAAAATATATATTTTAAAATATTTAAGTGTATGATTCAGCATTAATAATTATAGTGTGATCTCTCGCAATTATAATTTGAAGGGGGTTGAAAGTGTCCTCTTAATGTTAAAATTGATCTTCAAATTAGAAGGAGTTGAAATAAATTATAATTTTTTTATTTTATAAATAATACGTGTCATGATAAGTGAAAAAAGGAAAAGGATGCAATTGTAATTTGCATAGTAATTAATTATCTCAAGTCTATAAGAGATAAAGTGATTTAATTTAGTAATAGGACAAATTCTAAAGTAACCCTTATAAATAATAGGTATCATGATAAGTGAAAAAAGGAAAAGGAAGCAATTGTAATTTGCATAGTAATTGATTATCTCAAGTCTATAACACATTGTTTAGCTATTAAAGGTTAAAATCTAAAATTAATTCTCCCATTAATATATTCCTTGATTACAAAAAAAAATCTAAAATTTACTCCAACAAAAAACCGACGACCTACGACATATATGGAGTGAGCTTGACCACTGCGCCAATATATTCTATTGTGTTTTACATGCACTCAAATGTATATAATAAATCTATTTTACTATATACTACTAGTAGAAGACCCGTGCGTCCGCACAAGTAATTGAATTCTTAATATGAGAAAGTAGTTGTAACGCAATTAAAATAGATGACACATGTAAAATTAAAAAATTTGAGTAGGGTGTAGGAAATACTACAGATATTAAAAAATTCTTGATTTCATCCACAACTTTAATGGTTGAGGCTAAAATAGCTCCCACCAAGTAGAAGTAAACTTGCTATACCACTTGATGCAATATTCAAAACAATATCACGATTTGAATATCACGATTTGAACGTAAAGCTGCTGACAATGTATTTCACATGAATGTTTTTCCGGTACCACCGTAACCATACAAAAAAATATACCCCCTTTTTTATCTTGGACAGCTTGCATGATTTGGTTAAAAATTAGCAATTGTTCATCTGAATAAATAATAAAATTAAAGTATTTTAGTAATGATCATAAGAATGACACTGTTAATAATATAAATAATAAAAAAGGAAAAATTAAATACTAAGGTCATGATTAAAAACTGTAAATAATAAAATAAGTGAAACGTGTAATATAGAGCATGTTACAGTGAAACGTGTAAATATAGAGGTTACAAAAATCTAAACTAAAATACTAAGGCCATGATCTAAACTAAAATACTAAGGCTACATAAATTACTAAGGCTACATAAATTAAAATACACAAGTAATATAGAGCATGTTACAGTGAAACGTGTAAGCATAATTGATGGCCACTTATTAGAAGGAAGATTGTATATGAAGTAAAAAAATTGTTATCAGGACGTGTGTATCAAGGAAAAAATATATTTTTTTGGAACGTGTTGAGCTAATAAAGGCGCTTATTTCGTGGAGTCTTTAGGGCTATTTAAAAGTGGCAAACATGTTATGAGTTTTCAGAACCACGAATTCTAAGTAGAGTCTTTATGAGTTTTCCGAATGTCTCTGAAACAACCATCAATGCCTCACATGGAAGGGCCAACAAAACAATCATAGAGAAAGTTCGGAGGTCGCTCACTCCTCAGAAAATGACATTGAAGAGTCGGTTGAAACTTAAGAAGAGTCGGTTGAACCTTCGAAGAAGAGTCGGTTGAAACTTGAAGAGTCAAGTTTGAAACTTCTGAAGAAGAGTCAGAAGTTGAAACTTCTGAAGATGAGTCAGAACTTGAAGATGACTCTGAATATTTTGATTCTGAAGAAGTGTTTCTTTATGAGTCGGAGTCAGAAAATGACATAGAAGATTCTGAAGATGAGTCAGAATATGAGGTTTGTGAAGAAGAGTCAGAAGTTGAAACTTCTGAAGAAGAGTCAGAAGTTGAAACTTCTGAAGATGAGTCAGAACTTGAAGATGACTATGAATATTCTGATTCTGAAGGAGTGTTTCCTTATGAGTCAGAGTTAGAAAATGACATAGAATATTCTGAAAATGAGTCAGAATCTGAGGTTTGTGAAGAAGAGTCAAAAGTTAAAACTTCTGAAGAAGAGTCAGAAGTTGAAACTTCTGAAGAAGAATTAGAAGATGAGTTAGAATCTTAAGGAGATTTTGCTTCTAAAGATTAGTCAGAACATGAAGGTTCTGAAGATGAGTCGGGACTTGAAATTTCTGAAGAAGAGTTAGAGTTAGAAGATGAAGAATCTTCTGGAGACTCTAAGGATGAGTTAGATGGTGAATCTGATTCTGATCTAGATTTTGATGATGATCACGAATCTGGTGCTGATCATGCTTCTGAAAGGGAAAACTCTGAAGATGTAGGTTCTAGAGGACAATATTCTAGAGATGATCATTCTTTTGGTGGTAATCATGACTCTAAAGGTGGATCTTCTAAAGGCATTCCAGCCTCTTATGATGGTCATGATTCTGAAGGAGGAACTTTTGAAGGTGATGGTTCTGGACAAGGTCCAAAAGTTAACAAAGGTGGAAATTCTGGTGGAAGTAAATATTCACATTCCATACATCGTAGAAGCCAATAGGTATTGGCATATGCTTCAATATTACAAAAACACTACACGTGTGCGCACACACACAAGACAATTAATAAGAAAAAAATATCTCTGAACATGAACAATCTACCATGTTGAGTGCATTGACAAACCTCTGGTAGACAATTATCAAAGTCTATTCAAATAAATAAATAAATAATTGATCTCAGAAAAATCTAATCAAATTTGTAATTTTAATGTAGCCAAAATTCATAGTATTTATTTAATCATTATCTCAAGTATAGATTCAACAAATGGCAGGCTAGTCAGTAAAGAAACACAAGCAAGGTGCAACCTCTAAACTATAATATTTTCTATGTTAAAATGACAAAGAATTAAATAGATATTATTCATAGAGAAGTAGCCATCTTTGCATATAGGAAAGTTGCAGCTCAAAAGCAAGTTCCTCAAGGTTCTCCTAGGAAAGTTGCGGCTCAGAAGCAAGTTCTGGAAGAAATATCTCACAGATTGCATATAGGTGATAGCATAAAACATGTTGGAAAACTTTTATTTGGCATGTTGAAAAAAGGGAATTAAAGGATATTCAATTTCCGTATTCAATGAAAATCGACGAGTTTACCATGTCACTCTACTTTTGTGGCTTCGAAGAAGTAGACTAAAGGTGAAACATACATAGAAGGGTAACCATATTATCTTTTTCAATAATTTTCATTGTTGGTTGAGCTCCCACGATACTATAATACCCTGCTATCAGTCCAATCCTATATTTAAGTCTAAATCATGAAACTATAATTTATAGTGCTTTCTTATAACTTCCAGTGTTGTATATTTGATATGCAAGAGTCAATGGTAAATCTACATACAAAGAATCCAAAGTTTCAGTAAAATTTATGTCACAAATTCAATATACAAAGAACCTAAAGTTTTGAAGACAAATTTATAATATCCTGAGCTGGTATCTCCCTGTCATTGAATTGAAACATATTAAAATAGCATACGACATGAAATTCCATAAACACAACCAGACTGGTGAAAATGTCAAAATTAAAATTATAAAAGAGAAAAGGAATAATTACCTGCACGGGAAGAATGATGTTAGAGATCAAAGAATCAATTGTGAGAACATTATGTTCTTGAATAATGCCACCTCTCATTTCATCATGGACTCAGTGTTTCAACTTTAGTTCTGCTAACTTCATACCAGATTCGTAATATCATTATCCGCAATATTCGTCATATCCTAAGCTAAATACAACAATTTCATACCAGATTCGTGCAAAACGTTACCTTCTTCTATGCAAAAGGATCATTGTCATAATCTTCATCATCAAAATTTGGCATTGGTCTCATGTTCCATGTAGTTTAAAAACACCAAACCAATCAAACATAATTAACAAATAAACCAATCAATCCAGCAAACCACCATTTTAGTAACAAAATCAAAAACATGTTAAAAACAGAGAAACATGATATATAAATCTTGGAAAATCGAAACCCTAAAATTGAATATCAGAAAAAAAAATCTAAAAATCCAAAGCTTTGTAAAGGTGAGAATTTCACAAGTGATAATACAAAGAGAGTGTCTCATCTTAGCTATAGTTTCATCTTGAACAAACATAAACTGCAGTTCAAAAAACATATTTAGATTCATTCATAATCCAAAATGCCAAACACATCAACCTGCAAAAGTTTAAAAACTGAAAACAACAAATGAAATCTGGATTGGAGAAGAGGAGTAAGCTACAAATCGGTTGAACTGCAACTCCGACGAGAGGGAAACCACAAATCGTTCGCCCTCTGCCCGACCACGCAGCGGAGACAACACTGGCCACAAGCTCCGAATTCCCACCATCCCTTAATAGGGCTTCATCCCACGTCGAAGAGAGAGGAAGAAGGTATCGAAAATGAGAGAGCACGGAGATAGGGTGGAGAAAGGTAGTGGTTGTGCTAGGGTTTGCTAAGGAAAAGAGAGAGGCGAGAAAAGAGATAAAGATTGAGATAAGTGTGGGAAAATTTTTAGGATTCCAATGCTTCAAGTTTTGAAATTTGAATAAGATTGGGATAAGTGTGGGAAAGTTTTAGGATTCCACTTTTTCAGCAGCATCTTCAAAAATATGTGCCACTTGGAAATTTGGAGTATGTTGATTGGTTCAACTTTTGTGAATTAGCAAGTTACCAAAAAGGACTTTGTGTAGTGTAAAATTAATTATGAGGGAAGGGTAAATTAGGGAGTTCTTAAGCATGTTATTTTCTTAGGTAGGTAGTTGATTATAACGCATATTTTCTAATGATACTATTATAAATTATTTAATATATATCATTAATCTTTTCTATTTATACTATTATATAAATATGTAATTAATTAATTCAAAAAATAATAATTTAAAAAAAATTTAAAATATATAATTTTTAATATATCATTTATTTTAAAAAAATACACATTCATAATAACAGTATACAGATTATATACTTTTATGCTATTTAATAGTGTGTGTGTGTGTGTGTGTGTGTATATATATATATATATATATATATATATATATATATATATATATATATATATATATATATATATATATATATATATATATATATATATAATATAATATAATTTAGTTTAATACTATTATCTTCTTGTTGACTTTGGTCATCACCTTTATTTTCTTGATTGTCATCTTCCTCCTTCTCAATTTTCACCACTTTTGGTTAATCAAGTCCTTTTTCGGTATCTTTAAGTATGTCTTTCGCAGATGTACCTACACTATAAAAAGAAATACCTTTCTCAACACTATTTGGGGAAGACTAATCAAAAGTTATATGAACCAACTCTTCAACAATAAATAATCTCTTAATATCAACTCTATATGCTTTACTAGATTGTGAGTATCCAAGAAAGGTACCTTCATCGACTTCTGCGTTAAATTTTCAAGATTATTCTTTCTATTATTTAAAACAAGACGTTTACATCTGAATACATGAAGATGTGATAGATTTAATTTTATACCTTTTTATGTTCATAAGGAGTTTTATCAAGAATGGGGCGTATAAGTATCTTATTCAAGACATAACGTGTTGTGCTAATAGCATCGACCCAAATTTTTTTATATCGCAATCATTAAGCGTTGTTCTTGCCAACTCCTCTAAAACATGATTTTTGTCTTCCACAATACCATTTTGTTGGGGAGTTATAGCAGCTGA
Source organism: Vicia sativa (assembly GCA_021764765.1). Classification (NCBI taxonomy): domain Eukaryota; kingdom Viridiplantae; phylum Streptophyta; class Magnoliopsida; order Fabales; family Fabaceae; genus Vicia; species Vicia sativa. The sequence goes on along the minus strand of CM038792.1, from coordinate 96,373,077 downwards.
AAAGTTATGTTCAATATCGTTTTATGACAATATTCTTCAAAGAGGTGGTTTTTAAATTCATATCATTTTGTTGGAGAGTTATAGGAGCCGAAAAATTATGTTCTATACCATTTTATAACAATATTCTTCAAAGAGATGGTTTTTAAATTCATCTCCATGATAGATTCGGATGACAACAATTTTATAATTCAATTTATTTTGGGATAGCTTAGAAAACGTTAAAGCCACAAATGTTTCATCTTTGCTACGTAATAAAATAGTCCAACAAAATCTAGAGTAATCATCTATAGTTACAAAACCATAGTAGTTACCACCTATGATCTTGGTCTGTGATGGTCCAAATAAATCCATGTGAAGGAACTCAAGAGGTCTCGATGTTGAAACAACATTTTTAGATTTGAAAGAAACTCTTATTTGCTTTCCCTTTTGACATGCTTCACATAGGTGATCTTTTGAAAAAAAACTATTTAAGGTAGACCAATTACTAAATCTTTTGCAACTATTTTATTAAGTAGATCAAAGTTAACATGTGCTAAACTTCTATTTTATTAAATAAATCATGATAGCAAGACATTGGACATTATTCAATGAAATATATATATATATATATATATATATATATATATATATATATATATATATATATATATATATATATATATATATATATATATAAACCTCACACTATTAAATATACAACTATTTGTTTTATTATGAACAACCATGCAAAAATCTTTGGCAAAAGTTATTTTATACTTATTGTCACACAATTGACTAATGCTAATAAGGATATGTCTAAGTCCTTCAACTAACATAATATTTGAGATAGTAATAGTTGAGGGATTACCTATACCATATTTTCCAAGTATTGCACATTTGTTGTGATCACCGTAGGATACATATCATATCTTTTCGCCACAAAGTCAGAGAATAAAGTGATGTCTCTCGTATGTGTCTTGAGCATCCACTATAGATAATCCATTTACCTGTCATATAGTGAAAACACTCAACCTACAAAATTAAACAAAAGTGGTAGGTATCTAATTCTAATTGGGTCTTTGGGAGTGAGTGGAATAATTGTTGCATTTGGACAACCATTGAAAATTACATTTAGGGACTAAAAAGCACCTTAATTTGTATTTTTCAATAGTGTGACTTTTTTTGCAACAATAGTGACAAAGCAATTGATGATGAGATTTACTTTTTCCATTTGAATCCTTCTCGATCAAATTATACTTTTTATAAGGATTTTTAACCTTTGAAGAATTAATAGAAAAAGTAATACAAGTTTCACAATCAAACAGACATGGCTCATCATCCTTCTTTTTATGATGTTGAATATCTATAATAGATCGCTTTAATGCTTCAAATTTCTTGTTGGTTTCTTCAACCTTTTCTTCCAAGTATGTTAAAACTTTTTCATTGGAAGCAAATTTCTTATAAGCATGTAATGCTTCTTTTTGTAGATTCTCAAAAATATTTTTCAATTCAATAAAAGACAACTTATCAACGTTAGAGTATTTATAATGATTTACATTCTTTTTATTGCTTTTATGTTGATTGGCCATGAGACAATAATTTTCCTCCTCATCACTATCACTTGAGATTTTATTACTTGAGACATCACTATCGATACTCCAAGCAACATAGACTTTTCTAGATTTTCTAGAACTGTTTTATTGGCCCTTTCCTTTCTTATTACACGAGATGGACAATACGATCTAAAATTATTAGGCTTTCCTTATGCATAACACATACATATTATATTATCCTTTTTACTGTCTTCATCTTTAGAGGATGTAGATTGTCTTCTAAATTTCACAAGATTTTTGTCAGAGTGTTTGACATTATTCTTCTGAATGTATCAATTGTATATCCTCGCAAATAATCTCATTTGTTCATCATATGAATCTTCTTCATCACAAGAATCACTATCGTTAGTGTGATCATCCTTTGAGAATCTTGAACTTTAAGTCCTAAGAGCTTTAGACTTTGTTCCTTCCTCTTTGTCAGTGTCTTTCTCTCTTTTTTTATTTTTCTCAAGCTTCTTTTCATGTTTATCCAATCAAGTGAGTTATTGCTCGTGTTCTTCTAACTTTCCAAATAAAGTAGTGAAATCAAGTGTTGCAAGATTATTGGCTACCTTTATCGTCGTGAAATTTGGTTGTCAATTCCTTGTAAGACATCTCAAACCCTTGTTAGTAACCATAGCATTGGAAATGGGATTACCTGGAAAATTTAAATGATTAATAATATGTGAGAACCGATTTTGCATTTGAGAAATGGTTTCACCATGCTTCATGCGAAAGAGTTCGAACTCTTGATTAAGTGTATTAATTCTAGTCAGTTTTACCTCATTAGTTCTCTTATAGGTAATTTATAGAGTGTCCAACATATCATTAACGGTCTTATAATGGGAAATGCGAAAAAATTCATGAACACCAAGAGTGGATATGATAATGTTTTTCGCTTTCAAATCAGGTGCCCACTTCTTACTATCTTCCTCATTCTATAGTGTTTTTGGCTTAGGTGTGTTAACACCATCAACACGTTATTTTATTGGTGTAGGGCCATTTTAAATGGATTCCCATACACCTTTTTCATATGAGTTAACATGAATTTGCATACAAGCTTCCAATAACCATAGTTTTCTCTCGTAAAGATTTGGGCTCTTTTATTATCCCTTTAGGTTCTTACGTCATTTTCTAAGAAGTTTCGAAGCACAGAATAAACTAGAGATCTTGATGCCACTTCTTAGAAGATGGTGCCTTATCTAGAGGGAGAGGGGTGAATAGATTACCAAGGCACGATTCTAAAAACAATGTGGTTATTAAAAGTAATTGAAAAGAGTGCACGCATACGATTTTTAATATAGATTGCAAACGTCGTCTATACGAACCTATTGTAACTCATATATGCAATATAGCCTTATGAAATGAACAACATAATAAACATAATTTATAAACTTGAATTAAGCAATACAATATTATTCGTTTATAGCAAGTTACTTGTATTGCTATTTCCAACGATAACAAGCAAAAATAGTGAAGTATGCAATTTGTCAAACACTTTGTGAGTAAACAAATTTTTAGAATTTTCCTTGAGTAGTGTTGATATAAAAAGCACTTATAATCAAAGTGATTATAAGCTAATCAACAACCAATTCAAAAACAAAAACAGTCCTGGAAAAATTCTTACGATTCGATCGATTAATCAATGTTATTTAACAAATTGCTTAATGAAAAGTAAAGTAAGTAAAGAGATAAAAGAGAGAATGAGTATTTGTTTAGTAAGTTCACCAATCGTCCTCGCCATGGCTACGACTTCCTCCAATTCCAATTTTGGAATTAGGATAATTTTTTACTATGCCAAAAGTTGATTAAAAGAGAAGTGTTCTAAGAGAATCCCTACAAACTCTAACCGTATGTTGTTGATTCAAACTCTTCTCTTCTTTTGATATTGAACAAGACCAAGACACAATAGCATACCAATTAATTTATTGAATCTTGATACTTTCTTGAGTACCATAATCCAAAGGCTCTTTCGCGTACGATCAATTGTTCCTTGGGTACCAAACTCCGAAGGATTTTCACTTGGCCACAAACCTCTCTTGAAAGACTTGAACAAAACCCCCCAATACACCAAAGATCTTAGAGGACAAACCCTAGATTTTTCTTGATGAAACCCCCTTCAAATCTCAACCAAATATTTTCGGCTATACAAGAACCTAATTGGATGCTAAATATCAAACCTCGCCTAGATGAAACCCCGACAAAAGATGATTATGTGAGATTTATCAGTGTATGCATAAGTTGGAGGTTGAAGGTGAAGAGCAAATGTAGTAAGTGTTTATAGTTTCATAAAGTTTGAATGATGCATGAATGATGTATTTATAGTTTTGTAAGTTTGGACGCAAAGAGGTAATTTTCAGAATTAAAAAGAATTAAAAAATTGATCCATCAAACAATATGTGTTGATCTGAAACACGTAGGTGTCGACACATAAGTCAAAAACTAACAGTATGTGCCGTCCTAAAAAGGAATATGTGTCGCCCTATCCAAGTCAATGGCTACAGGATTTAATATTATATTACATGTGTCGGCCTGAATTTCGTATGTGCCGACACATAAAATTGAAAAACTAAAAATTACAGTATGTGTCAGCCTATATGAATGCTTGTGTCAGCCTATGTTAAAAAGAAGCTACAAACTTCATTATTGAGTTACATGTGTCGGCCTGAAATATGTATGTGCCGCCACATGCAAGAAAAATCTATGCAGAAAATTAATTTTTAAGGTTTTGGTCATTTTGAAAATGGTTTTTATTGATTCCTAAGACCTCTAATGCAAATGAGTGTCACATTACAGAGAGATATCGTCCAATATATAAAAATGTTAAATTTTCCTAGTTTTGACATCATGCAAACAATCTGATGATGAAGTTGCAATCACAATTTCTTCTATTAGAGGTTTCTTCTTGATCGACTTCAACAAGACTTCAACTTTGAAAAAGAAGAATAATTAGTGGTTCTCATAACATAGTATGTCCTTTTTCTTTGATAATGAAGAATCAATTGTCCATTTTTTTTCTTTATTGTAGAGTTTCATCTCAAATTTGATCAGATTTTTTTTTTATTTTTAAAATTCTATTTAAAGGAGATCAATTGGTTATTAATAATGTGATTTCTTGAATTAAATCTTTATATATTCATTTCAATATAATTCTTTTTTATAAAATAAAAAATATCAATACTGATGTTTCAAAATAATTTAGATTTCTTTTTTAAACATTTTATATGAATTTTAACATAAAATTTATATAAAAATAGAATGGAAACATACAATAAATTTATGGTCAATTTATTTCTACTTTTACAATGACACAAATGCATGTCTCTTTTAACACGATTTTTGTGTCTTAAGATGTGTTATAGACGCAAGTATATATTGCCAAAACTTAAAACACATACTTAACTAAAGATTGTAATTCATATCCACCTAAAAAAATCTCAATTTTTTTTAGAGATGACTTTGTTGACTATCCCTCATTTATATTAATACCCAATTAAGAGAATATTATATTTGCCTCCTCATTTATATTAACCCAATTGAGAGAATATATATTTGCCTCTTATAGGGATGATATGTTATAGAACAATTATTTCAAATTACTAATAGCATATAATTTTCTTAATTTACACATGACACAACAAAATCTAAATCAGAAACTGCATGCCAATTTTTGAATCATGTATTCCTAATATATTGTCTAATATAAAAATTCAATACTAGTTATAGAAATTAAATCCAAGCACATATCCATTTCATTTGAAAGATGATTCCAATTCCCACCTGACAGAAAAGGAAACTAAAGGGCAATACATCTCCAAGTGGAAGGTTTTCCACCGTCTAAGAAGATACCAAATTAGGAATAAACTTATTGAAATGATCAATCAAAAGCATAATGTTTTCAGTATCATTTCCTCTTCCTTGATTCCAAGTTATTACCATTGTTATTTACGTATCATACTCCCTTTTCACTTTCATATATACTTTATTGGTCATAACCACGCTTTATGGTCATAACCATGCATTGTTCTTAATGCATCTTCTTTATTTTTTGTCTATTTCTCTGTTCGGAAAATTTTATTTTTGAAGTACTTCATCTCAATCGGTGGTTTGGACTAGAACGTTAAGAAGTTCTATACACTAAGTATTTAATTTAAGATTCAACTGTGTAAATTGTAAACTTTTTTATAATAAATTTTTTTACGAGCAATAATCAACCATGGAATTTAAAAGAAGCAGTAGGTGCTAACCCTTATACAACTAAGAGACCAAAGTTAAAACCTAAAAAACATCAGCCCATAACAAAACGGACAAGAAGAGTTATTCCCCAACAAGGACCGGAATTATACGGTGGATGGAGTAGTTTAATTGATATTTGTTAGTTGTATTAAATGTGTATAATTGATTGATTTTTAAGATTCAACTCAAAATACAAATAAATTATTAATATTTGTAAATTAATAAGTTTTTAAAATAAAATAAAAACAAACATCGGAATTAGTATATCAATTGAAAAGAATCGAAAAATTTAAAAAACAAAAATAAATAAAAACAAAAAAATAGTTTCTCAACCATTATGAGGAAATACATAATTTAAATACAACTCTATCATTAATGTCGGCCCAACATATTTACACAAAATTTAATATTTTTAATATAATAAAAATACTTTTAAAAATTAATATACTTTATATATTTTTTAAGATGTAAAATTGCTAAATTATTATAATTAATTTCATTTAACATCTTATTTTCAACTGATAAAAAATTAACTCATTTAAACACTTTTTTCGCTATTTATAAAATTATAATTGAAAAGCATTACAAAAATTCTTTAAAATATCCTATTATGTTAAAGAGCTCTAAAATAAAGTTTGGTTTTTAAATACCGTAAATGGTTGTTTTATTATATATTTTAGATATGTGTTAATATAAAATAGTTTAATTTAAAAAATATAATTAATTACAATTCTATAAATATAAAATAAAAATTTGAGATTTTAGATAATAGCCTTAATGATTTACCTTTAGACTATGTTTGAGAGTTTAGAGAGAAGGGGGAGGAAAGATTTTTAAAAATAATTATTTATAAAATATAAAGAAATTTTTAATATCTTTGGAAAAAAGATTTTGTTTATAGTAGTAAAATAATATTTACTATTAATAATATTTTTAGTTTTTAAAATATTATAACAACAAAAATTATATTTGAACAAATTGATTAAGTCATCTAAAATCCTCCAAAACTCTCATTTAATATAAATTTTAAATTTCTCGTATTAGAAGGTTTTTGGTGTTATGAAGAAAATCAAACCTCCAAAAACCTTTCAAGAAAAATCTTTCTATTCTTTTAATTTAATCCTTTCTATTTTTCAAAACGCTCCCTACATTCCTCTCTAAACTCCAAAACATAATCTTAGAGTCAGTCTTGTTCATCACCTAAACAACGGAAAAATATTAGTGTTTGTAAAGAGAAAGTCCTAGATCTTTTTAATCATCAACAATAATAATAAAATTTTATTTCATTAACAGAGATCGATTACATGAATCAACTTTCAAAATAATATCTATTTAAAATAATATTTTTATTAAAATTGTTAATTTTAAGAATTTTTAATTATTTCTTTTATAATTTTTTATGCCTTCATCTACCGGTAATAGTTTATCCTCCTCCATTTAATATACTCTCTTTGTCACAAAATTTACAAAGTCTATATTGATAAATAGAAAGAAAAAAAATACACTTAAATAAAATGTAAAATGTAGGAGAATTAGTAAGTCATTCACAAAAACTAGAAGATAATCGTATCTATTAAATTCTTTATTGTTAATATTATATTATAAAATGTCGGTAAAATATTTATTTTGCTCTATCTACTATATTCTTAGATTCATATTGATTTCTTAAAAAAAAATTGTATCATTTTAGTTATTTAGCTTTTGAAATATTTTATTTTAATTTTTTTAATTAATTAATACGAAAAAAATTTGAAATCGATCACTTGTCGCTAAATTCATCATTAATTAGACTAAAATAAAATATTTTAAAAGTTAAGAAACCAATGCGACGCATAAAAAAAATTAAATGATCAATCTAAACTCAATCTAAATTCAAAACTATAATTAAATAACTAAAATAGATATTTTAGCTTCAAACAGTCGAATAAGCATTTAACTCAACTCTATATGTTAATTTAGATCATTCACTATGAGTTGTTCAGCATGACACAATAAACCCTAGTCTATTTTTCAAATTCTTAGCTCCTTTAACTTTTCTCTTTTTGGTAAAAGAAATTCCATTTCTAAAAAAGAAAATTGTGCATTCAAATTCTGATAAATCTTGCACACCTAATTAAGAACTAAGAAAAACGACACTTGTGCTACCAAAATTAAACGGCTAAAAGGCCCCGCATGGGTTTTTTTTTTTTTTTATATATATAATTGGCCTAAATTATAGTGAAAAAGAATAGGATGCAAGACAAGGTGGAGAATAGACCAACTATTTTGGCCTCTAGCATTGAGAGAATGATATTTTAGGTGATTGTGAATCTCTCACTACTTTGAAGAATTAACACATCTAGACCATTGTGCACTAAAATTACAAGAGCACAAATCCAAAACGTACTCAACATGGCATGATTTAGTGGATGCTTCACTTTAGCAAAACAAAAACTAATAAGTCACAAAGTTTTAGTAGCTTTAAGGTTTCCAATGAAATACTAAGGATTTTGATGGAAAAAAGAAGAAGGGTGGATAAGTTTGTAGATGTCTTTTTGTGTGTCCTTCCATTATTGGGACTTCCTTCACACTATACTCTGTCATGGTCATTCATGCCCTTATCATCTTTTTGTGCACGAGGTGGGAAAAAAAGTATTGTTTTGTGGCTTAGTTTAGGGGATTTAAAAAAACTTTAATGAAGTTTTGTAAATTATAAAGATGGATCCAGATACTATTCTATCCCCCTTTAATTTATTGGATTTTCTATTACATGATATTGATGAAATATCTGAATTAAAAATACTACCTACTTTTAGAATTATAAATTATTTAATAAAAAATTTAAATTACTTTATAATATCAATAAAATAATATTTTATCATATATTTCACTATTTTCTCATCCTTACTTCTTTTGAATTTTATAAACTTTTTTGATAATTTTATAAACTCTTCTAATCAATTAAACAAATATATAAAATAACAAATAATATTTAAATAATATGAAATTCATTTATTGATTTTTATTATCAATATTTTATAGTTGATGAATTTATTTTACAAAGTCTAATAATAAAAATATAAAATATTTTAATAAATAATAATAATAATAATAATAATGATAATAAAATTGAATGCTTAAATAATATAATAAATATTTATTATAATATTATATATCCTACTTAAATAAATAAATAAAATACTATAAATTAAAGTGGAACTAGTGACAGAAAAATTAAATAAATTAAAGTGCATCATTTTTTTTCCGTTAGTGTAATTTTATATTAAAATGTGAATTTTATTTATAGATACAAATAGATAAATAAATGATCAATATATACAATGAAGACCACTAGCACTAATGAGATGTATAGGAAGATTTCATCAACTATATGCCTTAATAAAACCTTATAAAATAACATATAGTGGAAAAAATATAATAAGAAAAGAGTAAAATATTTGTAAGAATTAAAATGTGTTTATTTCTTCCATTAAACAAGACAATCAAATCTTAGATGGTGAATGCTAATTTTTTGTATTAGTTGGTCAAATATTCTATTTAAGAGCGACTTTGTGAAAATGGTAAAAAAAAAGTTATTATACTAACAATTGAATTCTTAGAAATCCGCTTGTAGTCATTAGTTCCTTTTGTTTTTTGATTTTGAGGAATATGAGTTTCTTCTGAACTTCTAATTATTAGAATTAGTTTTTTTTTAGGTGATTTCGTCATTCTTCTGTTTAGAATTACTCTTATGACTTTTTAAGTTTAATCTTAAGAGCACATATATTTTGACTCAAGTTTAATCTTTAGGTATGATCAAACTTTGACGACTTTGAATGATAATCTTGTTCTTACAATGCTTATCAGTTAGGCTCCAAATGTTTTGACTCAAAGAAATTATTTCTTAGAGATTTGAACTCATATGTTCACGACTTTTTACGTTTTTCTGTAGATTTTATCATGAGATTCTTATGTATTAGAAGCAACACTCTTTCTTCTTTATTCGAAGAAATTCTTAATGAGATTTTTATGAGAAAGTCAAGGATGGACTAAATTCCATTTCTTGAAAACATCTCATACCCACAAAGAATTAATTTTCTACTAGCAAAATTTCTTGCCTTCTGATGGTTCGATCTTTGATCAAAAACATTATTTATTTAAGAAGGCGTTCAACAGATATTACTTCTTATCAGATGAATCTGTCTTGTAAGCTTATTCTTCAAGTCTCTTTTATTTCTAGAAGTGTTTCTTCAGAGTGAGAGACTGTAATCAGAGGGAGCAATAACTGCATCTGAAATGGAATCTTCTAATATTACGACTTCTAGTATCTTCTTTGTTGGTTATGAACAGATAATTTCTAAAGAAAGCGATTTTGTTGTTGACATTTTTAGTTATCGAAGAATCAGAAATTTGTTCAAGGTAATCTACTTGGTTACATTTCAACACTTGATCATCATCTTCTGATATGAGACTGTAATTGAAGGTGGAGTAACTTAACTATCACCTAGAGTTTTTCTTCACAAGATATGAATCTTTATCTGAAACTGTTAGGTGTTTGATATTTATCAATAACAGAACCGGAGCTCTGATACCAATTGAATGCGTGAAGAAAACGCAAGAAGGGGGGTTTGAATTGGGTTTTCTACTATTGACAATTTTTTGAATATTAACGTTATTGCACTAAGCGATGTTCTTGAGTATGTTGTAGAAGCATAAACAGAAAATATAAGCAAGAGTAATGAACACATGATTTATCCTGGTTCACTTGAGAAACCCTCAAGCTAGTCCAGTCTACCCTACCAAGGTGATTTCGCCTTGAACGTAAGGACTTAATCCATTATAATCAAACTGATTACAATCTACACAGACAACTATTATAACTAACAACCACTAAAACTTCCATCTTAGTCTACCCAAAGCTTCTGACATGTCTGGTCCTTTGAGGAACACAAAACTTTCTAAAGCTTCTGACCTAACCGGTCCTTTAGAATAATTGTTGAAAACCTTCCTAAAGCTTATAACCTGACTGGTCCTTTAGAAAGAACAAACAACTGTTTGTTTTATAGAGGTTGTTTACCAAATAATGCTTCTACACAAGCATGTGTAAACTCAATTAAGTACATCAGAAGATCCTAATACATACTAAGAATATTACATTGTATTGTAGCTTCAATTTGTGGTATTCTTTTCTTCAAGTAGCCTTTTCAAGGACAACAACCAAAAGCACTTGAATTGTTGAAGTCTTCTTCTTCATAAGCTTCTGAAAGCTTTGTTGATCTTGAGGTAGAAAAGAGAAGAACTTCTTTATCTTGATTCATCATAGAACATCTTGGGCATTAGCCCTTGTTCAATGATCTCTTGAAGCATAATATTCATGTTGTGGATTGGTAATTGGAGCCTCCATGATCATCTTCATTATCTTCTACAACTTAGCAAGCTTTTTGCAGTATATGAAATTAAGAACAGTGTGAATTAATGACTTTGTTGTTGTCTTATAACGATCAATAATATGATTCAAGAACTACTTGTTGTTTTTGTTGTTGTTATACTGGTTAATAATTTTGTTGTGTTTCAATAGTGATAACTTTCATTGTTTTTGCATTTAAATACACATTAACCACCTTTAGATTTATGATCCATTTCTTTATATAGCCAAGCAAAATAGAGTCATTGGCTATTTGAAAAAAAGTCATTACAACATGATAAAAGTAGTACTTCCATTTTCTTTTCTTTTCCATAATTCAAGCTAGTAACGGGATAAAGCTTTTTCGTACTGTGTACCATGTTAACGTTATCTTCTAATCCTTTTGTACTTTAGAGGCTTCTGCGAGCATGAGCAAGAAATAGAGAACATAACTTCTAGTTTATTAAAACTTCAAGTCTTCAAATTCTTCAGAGCTGCGTCTTCATAGTCCTTAGCACTTGATCTTGAAAATCTTTGTGTCGAACCTAAGGTCAGAAGATACTTTAAGTCTTCAGAGTCTTTAGAACTACGTCTTCAGAGTCTTCAGCACTTGGTCTTCAGCACCCTTTGTCTTCTGAAACTTGAGTCTTTAGCATATGTACTTCGTTCAATCAGAACTTCTATCTTGAGATCTTCATACTGGTTTCTTTAGACATCATGTATCAGAGTCACAAAAAACTTTAGATCTTTCTGAAGATTTTCTCGCTATTGTTCATCAGAACTTCTGTAACTTAGAAGCGAAACATCTTCTCTTCTAATGTATTGGCCACACCATTCATTAGAAGCAGAACCTGTTTGTTAATTCTCAAACACAACAAATATTAGAGTATCAAAGTTGTTCACACAAATATACTCTTTGTTATCATCAAAACTCAGAGAAATAATTGAAGAACCAAATCTTGTTCTAACAATCTCCCCCTTTTTGACGATGACAAAACCATATATTTTGATGACACAATTTTGTACGAAATAAGAAGAAAGTAAGGAATAGTTAACCTTTATATTGAGACTCCCCTGAATCAATGACTTGGTGAAGATCGGAATACACCTTCAAAGATTAAAGTTCTGGTCCTTATCCGTGAGGAATTAGCTCTCGGCCCGAAAATGAAAGTCGAAGAGGGTGTCGAGACGAAATTTTTGACGTTGGAGCCACTCAATTCTGACGCTCCAGTCAAAAGTTATGAATTTTTTAATGCCTCCGTAAACACGGTTCATCCCAAAAATCAGCCTTCTTCACAAAATTAGCCTCTGAACCGAGAATAAAAGTTGGAGTTAACATCAAAATGGTTCTAATGTTTGAAGAACCAACCCAAGACAAACTTCTGACCATAAGTTATGATTCATGCATGCGAACTGCAAAATGTCGATTTATGGTTCAAAAAGATCTCAAACTGGCCAAAACACCCAGTTTCTCCTGTAACTTGAGGCATCCTGAAACATATACATGCTTGCAGCATAAATAATCTGAGAAATCGGCTGATCAAAGCCCGAAGAATGCTCTGAACGCATCCACCAATTAGATAACCATCTCCAAAACTCGCCAAAGTCGAGAATAAATACAATAATCTCATAACCATGAAACCAATTATATGCATGCATGCTCGTGATAATGAAATTATAAGCCAAAAAAGGTTGAAATGAAGAAGGTAAATTTTGGGGTACAACACTAGCCTCTTATGAATTTTTGATTCCTTGATCAAGCTACAAAATTTTCTCCAATATAGGTATCATTAAACTTTAACGATTTTGAATGATAATCTTGTTCTTACAATGCTTGACCAGTTAGGGTCCAGATGTTCTTATTCAAAGAAATTATTTCTTAGAGATTTGAATTCATATGTTCATGATTTTTTTTTTGTAGATTTTATCATGAGGTTCTTATGTATCAGGAAAAAAAACTTTTTCTTCTTTATTCGAAGATTTTCTTAATGAGATTTTTATGAGAAAGTTAAGGGTGGACTAATCCATTTCTTGAAAACATCTCATACTCACAAAGAATTAATTTTCTTCTAGCAAAATTTATTGCCTTCTGATGGTTCGATCTTAGAGCAAAAATATTGTTTATTCAAGAATGCATTTCTAGGCTACACAAGTTCTGATGAACAGTAGCGAAAAGCTTCAAAAAGTTTTGAAGTAGTAACTCTGATATTCGTCTTAGAAACCAAGTTTTGAAGATATGAAGATAGAAGTTCTAATTGAAGTCCATATGCTAAAGACTTTTGTTTCTGAAGACAAAAGGTTCTCAAGACCAAGTGTTGAAGCTTCTAAAGTCGAAGTTCTGAAGATTCTAAAGACTTTAAGTTCCTGTGATCCGAGATTCAACAAGGGGTTCTGAAGACCAAGTTGTGAAGATTCTGAAGACGGAGTTGTGAAGATTCTGAAGACTTGAAGTTCTAAAGACCCAAGTGTTATTCTCTTTCTTTCAACGCGTGCTTAGAAGCCTCTGACATTAGAAGAAAGGAAGATAACGATTGTGTGGTACAACAGTACATGGTACAAACAAATTATCTCATTCCACTACCACGAATGACGGACACTGCGTACGATCTTGTCCCCCACGTGATTTCTCAAGTTGCCAGTTTTCTAGAAATTTCAAAAATATCTTCCAACGGTTATTATATTTTATTTGGCTATAAAAAAGGCTTAATTACGAAGAGAGAAGACTGCTAATTCACATTATTTCGTATACTGTTCATATTGTTTATAGGCTTTCATATTTCTCTAAGTCTATATTCTTAATATTCAATTTACATATCTGCTTGTGTATAAGCGTCTTTATTGTAAATAAACTTTGTTCAAACTATTGTTTGATTTCCTTAAGGGACCAGTTGATTTATATCCTTGAGAAGTCTAAGATTAGTGTCTCTTAGAGATCGTAACGTTAGTCACTTGCAGTTGTTTGTGCATTGTATAATCAGTTTGATTATTAGATTAAGACCTCGCTTAAAAGAGGCAAAATCACCTTGATGGATAGACTAGAGAAGCTTGAGGTTATCAAGTCAACAAGTATAAACATACTGCGTCTTTTCTTCTTTCTTGCATTATCTACCTTATATATATATATATATATATATATATAAAGATCATATATTAGATACAATTATAAAGGGTTGGATTGAAACACATATATATATATATATATTTATTTATTGAACTACATCAAAATTAACGTTATATGAAAGTCTATTTTGACGTTATTTTTGGATAGGTATGATCTATATGATGATATGTTTCAATCAACGGTTGATTTGAAAATATAATCTTAAAAAATTAATCTATAATGAACTATTTCTGAACTCTCTCTCTCTCTTATATATATATATATCTATATATATATATATATATATATATATATATATATATATATATATATATATATATAGAGAGAGAGAGAGAGAAAGTTACAAGTTACACTAGCTCAACGTCACTTGTTATTTTTTAAAATTAACGTTGGATTGTAACATATAATCATATAGATCATACCTATAAAGTTTGAGATTAATCTATAAAGTTTTACTATATGATCAAGATATCCAAAAATTAACGTCAAAATGGACTTTCATATAACGTTAATTTTGATGTAGTTCAATGACATAGTAAATCATTATAGATTAATCTAAAACTTTATAGGTATCATCTATATGATTATATGTTACAATCCAACGGTTAATTTTAAAAAATATTAATCCGAAGTGACGTTTTTGAGCGAGTGTAACTCATGGTGTAACTCTTCGGGTGTAATTTGATCTCTCCTCATATATATATATATATATATATATATATATATATATATATATAGTGAAGGGATATTCTTACTCCAAGAGTAAGTTTAAAAGAGTTACCCCAAATCTTAACCATTGATTTTCATGAATCTAACGGCTTTAATTAATCATTTAATTTATTTATTTTTGAAAACAATTAAAGCTGTTAGATTCATGAAAATCAAGGGTTTACATTTGGAGTAACTCGTTTAAAGTTACTCTTAGAGTAAGAATATCCCTCCTCACTTAAAAATGTATAATATCTATTTTTTCATCTAATGCGAGAATCATTATTGACCCTTGACATACTAACATATCTTACTATTCAAAATTCAAGTTATATATTATTTTCTTGATATCATTTTGATTCTTTAAGATTTTAGATTAAGATATGATTTTAAAATTTTATTTTGCATGATAAAATTTGATTGATACATGTCATGAGAGGCAAATTAACTTTAAATTGATATGGATAGTTAAAAATTTACATATTTATATTATCATCTAAGTCCAATTTTTAAAAGAAAACAATGATATTAAAATCTAGAAAGAAAAAAGGATCAACCTAACAAGGTGAATTTAATTTAAAGAAATTAATTTAAATTTTAATAATAAATAGAAAATTATTATATTTACGGTAATTTTTTATAGGAATTTCTTCACCCATCTAGTGGGTTTCTCCAACATCCCTGAAAAACCAAAAATATCCTTCGTAAGTTAACTTACGAATTCACCTTTTTTTAAGATATTTCGTAAGTTCACTTACGAATTCGCCAAATATCCTAAATTTATTAAGATTAAAATACATTTATATTTTACTATTTAATTCGTAAGTTAACTTACGAATTCACCTTATTTCAAGGTATTTCGTAAGTGCACTTACGAATTCGCCCAATATCTCAAATTTATTAGGATTAAAATACAATTTACATTCTATTATTTAATTAAAAAATTAATTATTAAATTTGTTGTTTAACTTTATATCATAAATTTACTTTAATAATTTTTAATTATAAATTTAAGTTATTTTTTATTATTAATAATTCAATTTAATTATATTTTTTAAAAATATATTATGTAATTAATGCATATCAAGTAAACCAAGGCAAAAAATCAATTGTATCTCTTCATATAGAAATTGGTATCAATAGTATTAATATGATATTTATTATAGGTCAAATTTGATATTAATATCGATTGTATTAATATCTATTGTATTAATATCTATTTTTGGTGTTAGTTTATTTTTTTGATTTTATTTTAAATGATTTTCTTCATTGTGTTTGTTTTTGACTATTTAGGGACATTGTTGGCTTTTTTACAATTATTGCTACATTGATATGCATTAGCCCAGCCAAAAATCGGTAAGTTAACTTACTAATTCACCCAATAAGGTGAATAAGTAAGTTAACTTACGAATTCACCTTATTTTCACAAAATAATATGAATTCGTAAGTTAACTTGCGAATTCAACTTATTTTAAAAAAAAACAAGGTGAATTCGCAGATGCACTTGCGAATTCACCTTATTTTTAGAAATTCTGGGATTATTTCGTAAGTTAACTTGCGAAGTCCACCTCCGAGGTGAATTCGTAAGTTAACTTACGAAACGTGGGAGTATTTTTGGTTTTTCACCAAGGGTGAAGAAGAACCCCACTAAGTGGGAAAAAATTCTCACCTCGGAATTGAGATGGAGGTGGAGGATTTCAGTGAGTTGGACTTTAAGATAGGAGTTAGGCTTCTATAGGTTGAGACTAGATATAAAAAAAATTATATTGTTTAAAGTTAATATATCAAGGATTAACAAATACAAAAGTGGGACAAAAATTTTAAAGGTGGTGTCAGTGTTTCAAAAACTAGACTGAATATGTCAGTCGAATCAAGAATCAGAAGAGTCATCAGTTTGATTTTATTGATTTTATTAAATTAATGAGAGTCATACATAATCGATTAAAATTGATAAAATTAATAAATCTGCGATTTTGGAAAATCGACAACTTAAATGCTTGTTTTATTTCCTAAGAAAAAACGACCCCGTTTTGAAAAATAAAATAAATATTAGTAGACTCGAAACTTATTTGGAACACCTTTCACTGTTTGAAATTAAATGTATGTATATAATTTGAATTTAGATAATGGACTTGTTGAATAATGATAAATTTTAAAATTGGGTAAGTATTGTGATTTTTTTAGAGATCGAGTCTTCTGGTTCAATTGATTTAAGAACAATATAATTTTGTTATAGAGACCAATTTATTCAATTGAGTTATATGATTTATTCAAGTGAATTATTTAATTTTGTCATTCAATTTGATTAGTGACCTAATAATTTGACCAATAAATCAGTAACGCGTCCTCATCATTTTGATGACTGATCGAAATTTTAAAAACATTAAAAAGAATGAAAGATTAGTGTGAGTATGTGTATGTGTGTGTGTATATATATATATATATATATATATATATATATATATATATATATATATATATATATATATATATATATATATATATCGGATCAAATGACATCAAAGTGTCAAACTTACTAATATAACATCTCTAATAACTCTACATCCCATGTCTTTATTGTTGGAATTAATTTAATAACAATTAATCACATATACATGTTCTATATATTATACCATATACTTTAGTGCAAAATATAATAAATAATTATGAACATGTATATAATTCTAGGATCAACGACATGTTAGTATACGAGATATGAAATTTCAGGAATATCTGGATCCATAAGGCAATGATAACTATAATCCTGAAACGCAAAAGTGTAGAGACAAGTCTAGAGACAAGTGACCGACACTTGTTGACTTGTGGATCTTCTTCAACCGCTACTCCTAATGCCTTGAACACTCTTCAGATGGGGAGAAGAGATTATTTTGCTTGTGTACGGTATATTGGGGACCATAGCCTTTATATAATGTGATGATCAACTAGCGTTCCCATTATTCGCAAATGGACCATCCTGACATCCACTCATATTTGAGTCCATACCCAATTATTTAATTAAATAAATAAATAAACCCTAAATGAAATCTAAATAGCCTTTTAACATTATTTGATCACATAATTATTTAAGTCAAATTATTTGATAAAATAGCTAGCTAATATAATTATATAAATATATTTGGCCACATAATTATTGGAATACTAATATAAAACTATATTATTAAAATATTTTAACAATCTTCCACTTGGCCAATATATTTTAATAATTATATCATAATTCCTTAGGGACGCATCCAAATGTTATTTATCTTTAGATTTTAATTTTACAATATGGTTGACCTCATACATCAATAATGAAACAATCACAGTTGTCTTCACTAATGTATAACGTGACAGAATCCCGACGACCACCACATAAATTTACGTGATGACATAGATCGATATGGATGAGTGACATGAAAATTTCATGCAATGTGATCTCTAAATGAAGTATATTTCCAACTGGTCCAACTGAAATCTTTATTGAGATCAAATTAAAGTTTTCAATTTCAATATTTGCACAAACGATACATAAACGTTTATACCATAAATAACCTTATAAATATTATTTCTACAGATAATCTTAACATACATTTGGTATCAATATCAAAATAATATTATTAAATATAAAGAAGTAGTGACTCCCTTTTATTTAAGACATCCTTAGTGACAATAATCATATGAAAATCTTTATATTTCAAGTCTTTGATTAGTGATTCTTTAGCTTAAATTCCATATTAATATATTCTAGTTTCAACAATAATAACTTATAAGTCAATGAACTTTTAAAACCTATTATTTAAACAATATATGATTGTCTTACAACAAAACATAACTTGAGTGATTTTGAAAGTCTTGTCTTAAATTGTAATTGAATGATATAAATACTTACCTTCATTTATTCTGAATTAAAATGTCTATTCGACATCTAAAATATCGGAGTCAAACATACTAATGATCTCTCATTGTCAGATCTCCAATTGTGAGTATAAACTCTTTTGTTCTCTACAATAATCCTTATGGTTGACCTTTTTTTCTTTCAACAATTCAATTTTGAATTGTTCAAGTATCTATTTAATAATTTTATGTACGTACGTATAAAATCATATATAAGATTCCCACAACTAAAGTATTAAAAAACTTAATTTTCTAAATTTCCAGATTCTTTTATTTTTGGACAATGATTGAGATTTAATTACATCCATTGACAATTGAGACATACCTCAGTTTATTTTCCTTCATGTCAGTTTTATTTCCAAATATATATATATATATAGTCGGTTCTGACTTTTTAGAGGCTCTAGACAAATAAAAAAAATGACCCTTAATAAATAATTGAATAATTAATCAAAATATTTAATAATATTTTTAATTTTTTAATATATTATTATAAAACAAATATAATAATATATCTTCTATAAAAAAAAGCACCAATAATTTATATTAAGTTTGTTTATAGCTTTCTCGTTTTTTCGGTAGTAGAAGTGTAGAAGTTCTCAGTAGTAATTATATAAAGATAAATTTTTTAGTTGTTGTTAGAACTACATAAGCACATATTAACATGAGATTATTTTTTATATTTTTCAATAGATTTTTTAATTGTGTGAATAAGATATCTCTCACACAAAATTTATTACAATTGATGTAGTAATAAGAAAAAATTCAATTAATTAAAAATATATAAAATTTTATAAATATTGTGTTTGACTAAACTAACCTAAATCAAATTGTTTACAAATATTTAAACTTATTAATTTAATTTATTATTCATATATTCATAAGGTTTAATTAAAAATAATACTAGCATATAATTTTTTTTAAAATATATCATTGTAAAATAAAATTTAACAATATATTTTTTACAAGATAAAAACAATATATTTTGTATAGAACAAGATCAAATCACTAGAAATCATATGATTTTTTTTTTACTAAGGATTGAATAATAAATAATTTAATCATATAATAAAACTTTAATATTTAATTAAAAAAAATTATCTAAATTTTATATTAAAAAAATAAAATTAGAAAGTTTAATGAAATTATTGTTATATATTAAAAGCAGTTGGTAAAATAGTAGGTACAGTACATTATTTTACTAATTGAAACCATAAAACAAGGCCACCAAGATCTCTTACTAATGCTGAAGTTTGAAAGGCGCCAAGGCTTGCCACTACGACACAAGTACAATTTGTTGTCAAGTTACAAAATAAATTGTATATTTATTCTTTTCTTCCTTACAATTCTAAAAGCCCACAACCAATTTTGGAGGCCCTGCATTTTTTGTTGCCCTGGATTGTGGGCCTGCTTATCTGGCCGGTCTATATATATATATATATATATATATATATATATATATATATATATATATATATATATATATATATATATATATATATATATATATATATATATATATATATTTTGTAAGAAAAACTATATGAGAATGTTTAGGGATTAAGAGGCTCAAGCAAGTTATCTTGAGCTCTAAGTTATTAATGTCTTGCTTATTCCGCAGACGGGAGCCCTTTTTATAGAGGTTCATGGACCTCAGAGATTATATCAAGTATATGACTTTATGCCTTGAAGTATTATGGTCGATAGAAAGAACATGAATCTTGGTCGAGGTATACATCAGCTTTTGATGGACTACAAGCGCGTGTGTCCCACACCCTAGTCAACTCAACAATCACTTACTCATTTTAGGCGTAATAATTATGGTAGTGGGTTTTAAATGTAAAATACGCTACCCTTTTTATAACGTCTTTTTTCTCTTTCAAAATTATTTCCTTTTCTATTCCTTCCAACAAAACCTCTCCTGCCGCCGCCCAAAAATCTGCTTCTCACAAATTCTTCAATCGCTATTTTCCAGGTATTCATTCCCTTTCCTCCGTTTATTTCTTCATAATTTATTTTTTGTGAGATGGTTGTTATTAGAGAATGCGATGATTTAGGGCATAGAAAACACCTGAATAATGATGACCGTAGGGTTTGTGGGAGGAATGCATACAAGGGATGAGGGATTCTTTAGGGGTAGAAAAACTAGAGAGGGTCATGAACAAGATTAATTTTGATGTTCTAAACTCTGATAGTGATTCTAACCATATTCTTTAGGTTCAGTGGAGCTCCTGATGGAAGCGAACAAACCATTTAGCGGGGAAGTTATAGGTTTCAAAAAAAGTGTTATGAACGAGGTGGGGGTCGCTACACTTTGCTCTCTTTGGAATGTATCCTCGACTGGGAATGAGGATGATGTAATTCTTGAAGCCTGTGTAACCGGAGAGTGTGTTTGTATGTCCTGGCCAAAAGGGGTAGACTTTGAATGGTTTTACTTTTATGTCGGGGTGTTAGAGGATATTAGCATACATTTTCTATTTACCGACTTTGAACAGACATACTCAGAACGGTAAACATGGCCCCTCCCAACTTTGCCCAAATAGCTGGGGTTTTATAAAATCCTTTGAGATAATATGTAAGGCTTTGAGTATAACCCCCACCATAGGATTATTTTTCTCCTTTTTCGAAGTGAAGAACGCAGACATCGGAAGTTGGGTGGAAATAAGTGGTATTCTAAAGAGGAGTTTACTTCAAGCCTTCACCTCAAACTACAAAGGCTACAAAGAAAGCTTTCTTCGGGTTAGGTGTGGTCCTCGATGCCCACAAGTCATCTATGGAGCTGACGGGCACCACAAATTTCCCCTGTATTGGACCAGCAATCCGCTCCTTATTTCCGTTTTTGATTACGACGCATTAAGTGAAATAGAAACTAAACCCCTTGAAGTATTTGATTCGTTTCGTCCGATCAGGGTTAAAAACTTATTGTCCTTACCCTATGATGAAATCCCATCCTTTTGGGTAAGGTTTTCTTTATTCTTCGCTTGCATAAAGAATTTTTCTTTCTTGACTAACCTTTTCCCTTATTTTCTTCATGCAAATAAGATGAATGGCTTATCTATGAAAGAACATAAGAAATTGATGGTTGCAGCTCGCGCTTCTCATATGAGTGCTTGTGGCCCTTCGGAGGCTAAATCAAACCTGGTCGGCTTAGAGATCCGGGTATCAAAGAAGAAGAAGAAGAACATGGGCCCCAAGGCGGGTACCAACGTCCTGGAAACAGTATTGATCACAGCATCACCAACCAAGCGTTCTTTGGATGTGGAGTTGCTTGACGAGAATGTCTCCAAAACGCATAAAAATGTGATGACCGAAGAGATAAATCAAGTCAACTAGGAGGTTTCTACTTTGATGAGAGAAGTCGGTGATGGTTCGACTCGACCCGCAGCTGAAAACAAATTATGGTCCACCGATTTTGACAGCATGAAGGTCTTATATGATCACCTCAACACTACGGAAGACGTGAATAAGGTGAAGAGCCTTGGGCCCCAGAAGATCACCCAACATCTCAGCTCATACCTGATGAGGTGTGTTTTTCTAGCCCGTGGTCTGTTTGAATCCGGGGACGCTGCAGACAAGAAGAACTTCGAGCTAGAGAAAGAGGTCAAGAGGCTATCTGACATTGAGAAGTCTCTTAATGAGGCAAACTCACATTTGAATACCAAAGCGCATGAGAGCGATGAAAAGGTAAAGTCTCTGGAGAAAGAACTTTCCACTATGAGGACTTCGGCCACCGAGCTGGCAGCCGACCTAAAAACTTCAGAGAAATCTTGCTATGAGCTGGAAGAAGCTTTGGACAAATCACGACTGGATGTTCTTAATGTCGGGGACATGGCTATTGACCGGGCAAAAGACCAGGTCGCCTGTCTTTATCCTGAGCTTGACCTCTCTGTTGTTGATTTTTTTAAGGTCATAATGGACGAGAAGCTATTGGAAGTTGATGACAATGATGTAGAAGCGATGCATGAGGAACCAATCACTGTTGACACTTCTCATCTTAAGACCACTGAGGAGCCTTAGCCTTATTTTGCTTTTATTTTTTGAATTCGCTTTAAGTTAGTCACCTTTTTGGTGGGTGCATTTTGTAACACCCCGAATCTACCCAACATATATTATTTAAATCAGAGTGCGGAAAATATAATCATACAAGGGATGTCACAATTTCTTCGCAAAACAACATGCATTTAGTCACAACTATACAGATACATAACACTTAGATCAAGGATGAACTTATAACAATACTTTTCAATTAAATCAACTAATCAACTAACCACAGAATCATAATTCTTCAATAGTAACAGCAGTACATCGTTTATTTAACCTTAAAACATTTCACAATATTATTAATATTATTTAACTTCACTTAGCATAATTATTCAACTAAACCAACTTCAATAATCAACATGATCAAGTATTCACATTATTCATAAACTTCAACAATTTAAGCAACTACAACAAATTAAGCAACGTTCATCCCCCTGAGTGTTACGTATCAGAGCAATGACTCCAATTCGAACTAACAGCAACTAACGACTTCATAATGCTACTTCGAACTTCCACGACTATCCTTGAGTACCTGCCCATTTCCCATGGTAGGGGAAATATCAGCAGAAGGGGTGAGATATCCAACAATATAAACAAGTGTATGATAAATAATATGCTAGGATTAAATCATACAAAATTATCACATAGCAGTTAACACATTACAACAACTTCCCAATTAACAACAACATAAAATCACTTTACCGTTAGCAACAACATAATTCACTTCACAGTTAATAACAACATAATTCACTTCACAGTTAACAACAACATAATTCACTTCACAATTACCAACAACATAATTCACTGCACAATTAACAACAACATAATTCACTTCACAATTACCAACAGCATAATCCACTGCACAGTTAACAACAACATAATTCACTTCACAATTAACAACAACATAATTTACTTCACGGTAAGTCAACAATATAATTCAAATTCATAGTTCATCAACAACATAATTTAAATGAGACACAACAATACATATGCATGTGGTACCAACATAGCTTCAGCCCCCTTCACTATTGCCAATTAATAGAGGCACAAGGCATAAGCCTTCTTCACAATTCCGCCAATACAGGCCTTCACAAGTATGCGAATGTAATACAGCACTAACAACATGCAACAACAACGGAAATTCACTTCACGAGGCATACGCCTATATCACTGTTATTACCAATAAATAGAGGTAATTATCGTCACTGAAAACACCCTACAACTTCACATAAATAACAACTATATACAACAACATATTCTTCGCCAATAATCACAAACAATTCAACAACACGATGCATTCAACACAATTCAACAAAATAAAATAATTGTAATCACCTACTAAAATATACGAACCATCCCGATAATTTTCAATTAATTTCGGACAACTAATTATATCGATTAATTTACTATCTCGGTTAATTCGATACTGTTTTTAAGTACTATTATTACTACCAAATAATACATAATTATTGTCTAATTATATTACAGATATACTTAGTTTCCTGCATCTAATCTACGCTGTCATTAAAATTTATCACCCGTTGTTCTTCCATATTCTGCCGAACCATGCTATCTCGTGAATCAACTTTATTACTAACACTTAACGTACTGTCACTGGTATTCCTTATTCTTTATTGATTTTCTACCATATTAAATATAAATTATACTAAGGTAATATAATAATAAATTAACTAAGTGGTTCAAATTAACATACAGTAGCATAAAAGACACATAAAATAGCCATATGAACCAAGGGATGGTCGTCCCATTCCCTTCTTGAGCAAGGGCTCCTGCCCCCTTCTCTTTCCACATGGGGGAGCCCGCCTCCACACCCTGGTGCCCCCCGCCTCAATTTCTCATGGCCACCACGTGTGGCCTCTCCCTGTGTACCTGCCATTTTTTTGTTTCTTTTCCCTGCGTTTTTTTTGCATCACTGAATCGATTCAATTTCCACTTTACACAATTAAATTACTAATTCCAATATTCAATTGATCCAAATAATTCAGTCGTACGGTCGATCCAACAACAACAATATTCCACACAGCAATTATATAAAATTCATCGTTTTGCAACATAAATCACACACAATTAAACCAAGATAATTTCCTACAAATCTAATCCCCACATATGATTCATCATAAACCCAGTTATAGAGTTAGAACCCCACCCTTACCTTGGATTGACGGTCTCTCTATAATTTTCGGTCGAATTCCGATTTGGCTTTCCGGTCTACAATTCCTATTTCGGCGGCAGAGGCAGTTTCCTCCAAACCCCTTGTTCCTCTTTTCTTTCTCCCACGTACAACTTTTTCCCAAAAATATTCACTAAACCCTTATAATTCTCCTTTTATATGTCTTATAATTAAATCCAACTTATAATAGTAATAATAATAATAATAATAATAATAATAATAATAATAATAATAATAATAATAATAATAATAATAATAATAGATATTGGATCTATTACTCACACCTCCACTAAATTCAATCTAATTAAATAATGATCCCATATAATAATATTATTTCTAATATGATTTCCAATAATATACTATAATAAAACTAATTCATCATTAATTAATCTCAACTTCCGATAATTCACTTAATCACCCTAAATCAACTTATATATTTATTAATGCTCCTTATAATTCTACTGATAATTTCAACTTCGACTAAATTCTTATAAATTATTCTTTATATAATTTAATTAAATACTTAATTAAATTCTGGGCGTTACACATTTTGTACAACTTTGCAGGCAATTGCCTATGGGCCATTTTAATATTGTACTTCCTTGTTTTGTTTAATTGTTTTGTTTAGGCTATTACTTGCATTCTTCATTTTGTATGCACGTAAAGGTGGTTTATGATATAGTAGTCCCTCAGTCAATGGTTTGGTAAGACCATGAAGACTTTATACGAGGGACACTAACCTCTGCGCGTAGTACTTGAATCGTTCCAGCCGATTTCATCAACCTCCATGGCGTGCAGCTTAGCCCCCGACTCCTTGACAATGACTAATGGTCGACTTGGGTAGAGGTGTTTGTTAATGGCGGATAATCGGGCTTCATGTCATGGCTATTCGGGGCTATACTTGATAGGTCTACTAAAATGAACCAAGGCATTAAGCCTAGTTGAGGTTGCATCAAGTGTAGAGCCTGTGGCATAGATCCAAGTTGGGGATGCATCAAGTGCAGAGCCCGTGGCATGAAACCGGGGAGGATAAACTTGGAATTAGTACCTTAAAAGGTCCTGCCGAGGTACAGTGCACTCATGAGAGTACACCTGAAGATGCAGAGCTCATGGCATAGAGCCATGGCATGAAGCCGGGGAGAATACACATGAAACTAGTACCTTAAAAGGTCCATCCGAGGTGCAGTGCACTCATGAGGGTACACCCAAAGATGCAAAGCTCGTGACATAGAGTCGTGCATGAAGCCGAGGAGGATACACCTGGAACTAGTACCTTAAAAGGTCCATCCTAGGTGCAGTTCACTCATTAGAGTACACTCGAAGATGCAGAGCTCATGGCATAGAGTCGTGGCAAGAAGCCAGGGAGGATACACCTGGAACTAGTACCTTAAAAGGTCCAGCCGAGTTACAGTGCACTCATGAATTATAACCTATTTGATCTTTACACAGACTAAGCTTTGTTTTAAGGCGCCTCATTAAAAACCTCGGCCCTTGCCTAGGGAAAAGAGTGCACCAACTTTATTCATTACATTATATAGTTTAATTGAAATAAAGCTTAAGACTAGCTACATTCAAAGTCCTAGGTATTTCTACCCCTTCCAAGGTTTTTAGCTTATAAGTACCATTGTTGAACTTCTCCAATACCCGGAAGGGGCCTTCCCAGTTGGGGGACAACTTCCCTTTCTTCGTTGGATCGATAACCCTTTTGAGGACTAGGTCCCCTACCTCAAAGTCTCGTATTTTACTCTTAGGATGTATCGTCGTGCTATCCTCTACTTGGCAGTGATTTCCCTAACATGGGTTGCATTCCTCATTTCTTCTAATAGGTCGGCCTCCTCGTTCAGCCCTTGATCATTAGCACGACTTTAAAAGTTTTCCCGCCTCCATGAGGGCAAGGTTACCTCCACAAGAATCATAGCATCTTCCCCGAAGACCATCCTGTATGGTGTTTCATGGGTTTTTGAATGAACGGTAGTGTGATATGCGCATAAGATTTTGTGGAGGTGTTCCGCCCACAGCCTTGGCTTCACCCAATTTCTTTTTTATTGCTTTCAGAATTACTTTGTTGGCTGACTCAGCCTGCCCATTTGCTTGAGGATGTTAAATTATAATGAACTTGTTAGTAACTTCGAGCTCTCT
Organism: Vicia sativa; assembly: GCA_021764765.1. Lineage (NCBI taxonomy): Eukaryota > Viridiplantae > Streptophyta > Magnoliopsida > Fabales > Fabaceae > Vicia > Vicia sativa. The sequence goes on along the minus strand of CM038792.1, from coordinate 96,345,793 downwards.
ACAGAATTCAACAACATAGGAACTTGTAAATTGCATCCCATTTTCAGATACAATGCTGCGAGGAAGTCTGAACCGACAGATAATGTTTCTCCAATAAAAATGACGTACTCTCTCAGCTGTTATCCGAGCTACATCCTTGGCCTCTACCCATTTAGTAAAATAATCCACCGCGAAGATGAGGAAATTTAATTGTCTAGGTGCCACAGGAAATGGCCCCAATATGTCAACCCTCCATTGGTGAAAAGGCCAAGGTACCAGCACAAAATGAAGGAGCTCGGCTGGTGTGCGGATGTCGGGCGCAAACATTTAACATTTAATGCAGAGGTTAACGAAATGGACGCAATCCCTCAGCATGGAAGGCCAATAATACCTGACACATAGTATTTTGCTGGCCAGAGATCGACCTCTAAGATGGTTTCCACAAACTCCCTCACGAACTTCCTTTATGACCAAGATAACATCATCCTCAGATACACAACGCAACATAGGTGAGGCTATTCTCATTTTGTAAAGTTTATTAACCACTACTACATGCCTAGCTGCTAATTTTTTGACCTGTCGGGTGAAAACACTGACGGAACCTCCGACTGATATCTGATGTATCAATAGAGTCGCCATCGAACGTCTTTTATCTCACGGCGGAGAAAGGAAAACATCGAATAAACCTGAGGGGAGAAATCGCGGTCCTATGACCGTGAAATCGAGAGAGTCTAGGTAAGGGAGTTAGTTACGCAAGGGGAAGGGATTAGCACCCCACGCGCCAGTAGTACTCTACGGTATCCACTTCCTATTTCAAGCTAAAGGGCGTGTTATATCTATGCTTATCACCATCATGCATACAAAAGAAAAGAGAAAGTAAGAAACCACGGGGAAAAGAAGGAAGTATTTACAAAGTTTACTCGATCGAGCCCCGTGACAAGATGCCTACGTATTCCCGCGTGCAATGGGAAAGTCAGAGCGTCGTAGTTCGGCTCACTTGTTTTGGTGAGTTTTGTGTTTTTTACTTGTGAAAAAAGTTTTAAACACGAAAAGGAAAAGCGCGCAAAGGCGAAAAAGTTTGTATTGGTTGGTTGTTTTTACCTTGAGAAAGGAGTTTAAACCATTATTTAGTGTTTTGAGTTTGAAAGGAAAATAAAACAGGTTTTAATCTTAATCCCATGCAACGTGCAAAAGGAACTAGAAAAAACAAAAAGGGGGACTAGCAAAGCGTTACCCTAACGTTGTCATGCGAAAGGTTGGACCTATGGTTGAGGATGCAAGGGAATCTCTACCTACGTTGACATGCAAAGGATGTATATCCTAATGTCTAGGCTAAAGAACCAATCCTAACCAAGATAACCTGCAAGAAACAAACAAGCAAACACACTTCACAAGTAGAATCGCCCTAAACGGGTCTTTAAATAAACCAGAGGGGTTCCTGAACATGCTCCAACTACGGAAGCCCCATCATGCATCTCTATTCCTACTTCTCATGGAAAAACAAAGCTGTAAAGCCCTACTTCTCATGATATCTAGGAAAGTTGTAAGAGAATGCGATAAACAGTGTAGAAACTACCAAACGGATATAAAATCCGAAGAGCACTGCGAGCTATAGAAATACTCCGGAAAACTTCAAGTACTGCAGCCATGCAATAAAAGTAAACCGGTGAGAATTGTTCAAAGCATCAAAACAAGCAGAATACGTGTCGATACGCATCTGAAACAACAATGCCTGCAAGAACAAGGTTAGAACAAGCAAACACAAGGCAAGGATGTCGTACACGTGGGCGTACAAGCTCAAGCAACACCTGCAAGAAGGGAGTTAGACCCAAAAAGCAAGTAGGAGGAAAGTATGCGCATATCGGAGAAATGTGCCGAATGTATAGGCAACACAGATCCCTGCATGAAATGGAGCACAAACAGTAGCTAGGCATAGCTAGGGTGACTACTGTTCGCCATTAGAATCGAGAAAAACAGAAAAATGCACTAGTAGACCGCGCTAAGCCCGGTATATCGCGCTGAGTGCGGACCAGACAGAGGGCAGTGCGCTTAGCGTGCTCTGGACCGCGCTAAGCGCGACCTACAATACAAAAGTCAGAACATTTGGCGCTTAGCGCGCTCCTGGTGGCGCTAAGCGCGACCTGCAACCTGCAGAAATGTTATTTTTGAACCAGACCACCTATTCTTGATGTTTCCATGCCAAAATTCGATCCGTATCGTTAGGCCACAATCTCGGAGCAAGTGAATCATCAAACAAACATGCAAGGAATGCGAATCGAATCGATAAAACCAATGTTCACATACATGTAGCAATGCATGAACATGTGAGGAATACAAATCGAATCGATAAAACCAATGTTTATGCACATGTAGAAATGCATGAACATGCAAGGAATGCAAATTCAAATGATAATTCCAATGTTCAATTGTGAAGTTAAATGCATGAACATGCAAGGAATGCAAATCAAAATGATAATTCCAATGTTCAATTGTGAAATTAAATGCATGAACATGCAAGGAATGCAAATCAAAATGATAATTCCAATGTTCAATTGTGAAGTTAAATGCATGAACATGCAAGGAGTGCAAATTAAAATGATAATTTCAATGTTCAATTGTGAAGTTAAATGCATGAACATGCAAGGAATGCAAATCAAAATGATGATTCCAATGTTCAATGGTGAAATTAAATGCATGAACATGCGAGGAATGCAAGTCAAAATGATAATTCCAATATTCAATTGTGAAGTTAAATGCATGAACATGCAAGGAATGCAAATCAAAGTGATAATTCCAATGTTCAATTGTGAAGTTAAATGCATGAACATGCAAGGAATGCAAATCAAAATGATAATTCCAATGTTCAATTGTGAAATTAAATGCATGAACATGCGAGGAATGCAAATCAAAATGATAATTCCAATATTCAATTGTGAAGTTAAATACATGAACATGCAAGGAATGCAAATCAAAGTGATAATTCCAATGTTCAATTGTGAAGTGATGTATGAACATGCAAGGAATGCAAATCAAAATGATAATTCCAATGTTTAATTGTGAAGTGATGTATGAACATGCAAGGAATGCAAATCAAAATGATAATTCCAATGTTCAATAGTGAAGTGATGCATGAACATGCAAGGAATGCAAATCAAATTGATAATTCCAATGCTCATATACATGTGATGGATGTAAGAACATGCCAAAGATGCGAATTACGATAACAATCCTAATGCTCAAGTGAAAAGTGAAGGATGCATGAACATGCCAAGGATGCGAGTTACGATAACAACCCTAATGCTCAAGTGCAAAAGGAAGGAAACAAATCATGTTACATAGAGGAAAATCTCACTCAATCCTAGGTTATGCATTAACACAAACACTTGGAATGCACATGCAACAAGCTCATGCACAATGCACTAATTGCTTGGATATCTACATGTTGAATGCAAATTACACTTCAAATCACCATGAATTGATGCAAATAAGTCAAGCTAAACAATCTCCAACGTATGAGCATGTGATGAGGATGCAATGTGCATGAATTCGTGGCTTTTGTGCAAGGGAAACACTTAGGTACAAGGACATATGCATGCTATGTACAAAACTCTCACACCGACACGAATAAGGCGGCAAAATCCAATTCAAACCAAGAAATTCAAGAGAACAAGTGCAAGACCTAGAATCTACATTGAATTTGCATGCAATTTCGGTATTCAGTTTCAAGAAATGCTGAAAGTCAAGAACAGCTTAAAATAAGTGCTTATTTGAACCTAACACTTACTTGAACTTGAAGTTTGAATCAAATTGAAGAGGAATTCCTTGTGCTCTTCAAAGAAAATACCAAATAAGAGATGAATTGATAATAATCCTCAGAATTAGCCTTGAATTCTTGAAGAAACTTGAGGTCTTCAATGGAGAATTGAAGAAGATGAAGGAAAAATCCTTGAATCTTGAAATTGGAGGGGGAATAAAGATGAAACTGTTCCTTCCATGTCCAATGCAAGCAGGAGAAGAAGGAGAAGATGATGTAGATTGAAGTAAGGAGTGCTGTGTTGGAGAGAAAACTAGAATTCGCAGGTCGCACTTAGCACAGAGGGCGCGCTTAGCGCGGTCTGTGGCTGAAGCAGGTGTTGAACGGAGGTCCGGTGGCGGCCTGTGGTGGTTGCTTGGAGGGAAAGTTGCAGCTTGAACTTTTTGAGTTTTTGTGCTTTTGAATTTGAGAGAATTGGAGTGTGTGTGGTAGTGGAAAATTAAGCAAATGAATGTGTTGTTATAATTTGTGAAGAGGAAAACCTATTTATAGCTTTGGACCCATAATCAAGCCCAAATTATGATTATCCAAATAATTTTCGTAATTAATCCAAAACGCCCAAATTCGTGCAGAATTCGGAGTCGGGATGTAAACGAAAAGTGTTCGGAATGCGATTTTGCTTGCGCGAATCAAAATCCCGACTTGATCCGATGAATGATCAAGGAGATCAAAATTTTTGAAGTTTCAACATCAATTTCGGACCACTGACACATGCAGAATTTCGTTCGCACTCTGTGGGGAAAATGCCTTGGACGAGGATCTTCCGATCAAAATTTTCACGTGCGTATCTCTGGGACATTCGAAGCTAACGAAATTTGTGAACTTTTGACACTGGTCCCATCCTGTTTTGATGAAAATCGAGTGAGATATGACTTTTCGAACTTCGCGTATCAGATGACAATTGCTCGGTTCAGCTCAAAATCAACCTCAGAGAATAAAATTATGGTACCGATCAATAAGGAGTCAGCTCCTGAATTGCAAATGAGAGTTGTATAGGAATTTGATACGGAATTTTAGAAATCGGTCCCGCTCAATTCCGAGCTTCCAGCTAGGAGGTGAAGCCTATTTGGCGAGCAAAGCCGCACGGTTCAGCACTAAAGCATAGCGCGATCTACTGGGGAAAACCGTTGCTTTGAGGATCTTATCCACAAAATCTGTTCTCGGCCTTCAAACGAAAGTCGTAGATAAAATCGGAAGGGTCCTGCTCGTCGAATATCAACAGAAAATACCCAAGAAAACGAGATATACGCCTTCCGGAGTGCTCAAAATGCGTCGCAAACCCGAAATCTACTTTATTGAGAAGTGAACGAGCAAACCCTTTTTTGGGTGACATTTGGAATACCTTGAACATGGTAACCTCATGATGAATGCTATGCATTCCACTACATGTATTTTTTATGCAAGGGAATTATAAGCCAGGAAAATGCAGAAAAGAAGAGGGTAAATTTTGGGGTACAACATCAGGCTTCATGCTTGTCACTGGATAAGATATCCTACTGGAGATATTTGATGATAGGAGTCATCCACCCAATTTCTTCCTCTATGGCGAGCATCACTTCTTTTTCAATACTCGGCAGCGCCAAAGTTTCCTGAATCACAGATTTGTTCATTTCCGATCCTTTCGTGCTAGCCAAACGAGCTAGAAGGTCAGCTCGGACATTATCCTCTCTAGGGATGTGACAATTCTTAAAGTCTTGAAATTTCTTAGAAATCAATAGTGCCTGCTAAACATAATTTATTAATACAAGGTATTTGGTCTGAGAACTTCCTCCTACTTTCCCGACTACTAACTGAGAGCCCGTGTGGACGAGCAGATGAGTCACATCGACCTCCAATGCCAGTTTCATACTCGCTATCAGAGCTTCATACTTGGCCTGGTTATTACTGGTTTGAAAACCAAAACATAGAGAGTACTCCAAAATTATATCCATGGGCCCTTCCAAGACTATACCAGCCTCGCTACCCTTCAAGTTTGACAAGCCATCTATAGAAAGAATCCATTTCATGGCCATGTCCTTCCCCGACGGAGAACTGAACTCCACCATAAAATCTGCTAGTACCTGGGACTTTATGCTAGTGCGAGGAGTGAAATCAATATCATATTCTAAGAGTTCCACCGCTCAAGACACCATTATTCCGGCCAGGTCAGGCTTTTTGAATATCTGTTTCATAGGAAAGTTTGTCCTTACCAAGATAGGATAGCCCTGGAAGTAATTCCTTAACTTCTGTGAAGTTGTTACCAGTGCCAAAGCCAAGTGTTTGATCTTATGATATCTTAACTCTGCTTCCTTCAATACCTTACTGACAAAGTAAACTGGCTGTTCTCCGACTTCTTCATCTTGAACCAACACATAACTAATAGCATTGTCCGAGATACAAGGTATAGCACCAGCGGTGTGTTTTCCTTTTCCCTAGACAACACCAGGGGTGCTGACAGGAACTGTTTCACTTCCCGGAATGCTTGTTCACGCGCGTCCGTCCATTCAAAGTCTGCCCGCTTTCTGATCGCCGCAAAGAAGTGAATTGACCTGTCACTCGCGTAGTACATAAACCAGGATAAAGCAGCCAGCCGACCAGTTAGTTGCTGGACCTCACGAATAGTATTTGGGATTCTCATAAAAATAACCGCTTGGCATTTGTCTGGATTGGCTTCTATTCCCTGGCTTGTCAACATAAAGCCCAAGAACTTTCCTGCCTGTACCCGAAACGTACACTTGTCCGGATTCAGGCGCATATTATATTTCTAGACTGCTGAAAAACTTTCTTTCATGTCTAGAACGTGCTTTCGGTCTGCAATTGTTTTGATAACCATGTCATCCACATAGACTTCTATATTTCGCCATATATGCAGAGCGAACACCATATCCATGAGCCTTTGGTAGTTTCTCAAGCATTCTTCAAACTGAATGGCATCACTTCGTAATAATAGTTACTCCGGTCCGTCATGAAAGCCGTCTTTGACGCGTCTGCCAGGTTCATTATGATTTAGTTGTATCCATAGTAGGCCTCTAAGAAACTCAGGAGCTGGAACCCTGAAGCTCTATCAATCATCAGGTCTATGTGTGGGAGAGGATATGGGTCTTTTGGACATGCTTTGTTGAGATCTGTGAAGTCTACGCACATTCTCCATTTCTCAGTCTTCTTTTTAACCATGACCATATTAGAAAGCCAAGTTGGGTATTGCACCTCCCCAATGAACCCGACCTTGATCAACATTCCGACTTCCTCCACAATCGCTTTCCTTTTTTCCTCACCACTCTTCCGTTTTCGTTGAGACACCGGTTTCACATCAGGATCCAGATCTAGGTGATGGCAAATGACATTCTGGTCGATTTCGGGAATATCTGCGGGCTTCCAGGAAAGGAGGTCAATATTTTGCCTCAAAACCTTAATTATCTCGGCTTCCTCCTCTGCAGACAATTGCGTACCCAAATGGGTAATTTTAGAAGATTGAGAACCAATATGTACTTCTTTTGTTTCCTCCTGGGGAGTCAAGTTATCCTCATGGGGATCCTCCCTAGGATCAATATCAACCACGTTGACTTTATGTTCTGTCGGCTCTTCAATGGTTATCAACTTCCGTTTGATCTTCATATTGTCTTTATAACACTTCCTGGCCAAACCCTGATCACCCCAGACTATCCAGATGAGACCCCCACCTAATGGATATTTCATGGTGAGGTATAGCGTTGATAGGGTCGCCTCTAGAGCATTAAACGATGGTTGGCCAATGATGATGCTTTATGGAGATGATGCATTAACAACTAGGTACCGGACTTGAACGTCCTTGGCATTTTCATTTGTCCCGAAAGTGGTTAGCACCAGAAGATGACCCAAGACTTGCACCTGTTCGCCAGAAAAGCCTACTAGGGTTCCATTGAAAGGTAACAATTCTTTGGGGTTGAAATCCATCCCTTTGAAGGCTTCCTAGTACATGACATCAACTGAGCTTCCCGGGTCCACCAGGACTCGTTTGACACCCCATTCTCTGATTTGTACTTTGATGACCATATGGTCGTTCTCGTGAGGCAGAATTCCTTTAGCATCCTCCCTAGAAAGAGTGAAACTCCCAAGATCTCTATCGATTGATCTGATTTGTGCTACATGCATTACCCATGGCATATCTCTTATGGGAATAACTAGTGGTACCTCCCCCAGCGAACCCACCTGAGATGGTGTTAAGGGTATGTCGGGTTAGTCTCGCCTCGCGAACCTCTTCGGCGGCTTTTCCTTTCTTTTTGGATGAGGAACTAGAGGCTCCATCTCTCTCTAGTGGCGGGCTGCGCTTGCCGGCTTACTCTGGGTTATCCTTAACATAAGACGAGAGATTACCCCTCTGGATCAATCTTTCTATCTCTCTACGCAGCTGCATGCAACCTTCTGTTTTGTGTCCCCGGGTCCGATGATATGCACACCAGGCCTCCAGATCCTTACCCATCACGGTGTTTGTTCCTTCGGGCTTCCATGGCTTGATAAATAAATTCAAGTGATTCACATATTTCTAAATATCTTCCTTGCTTGCATTCAAGGGTGTAAAGGATTCGTCTGGCCTTATGGCCCAACGGGATGGTTGTTGAGTTCGTATTTCCCGTGGGCGTTCCCGAGAAGATGAATGGTCTCGGTGTTGAGTTTTATGACTGACTCCTTCTTCTCGACCCTTACCCTTTTCTTTGGCATCTCAACCTCTTTTCTCCATGTTGCTTTCTTCACCTTTCACGTAGCACTCTGCTCGGGTGATGATTTCATCCGTGCTCCTAGTCTGTTTCTGAGCCAGAGACTCGTTGAATTGCCTAGCTCAAAGCCCGTGTTGGAATGCAGCCACGAAGATTTCATGATTGGGATGGGAAACCTTTATGGTTTCTTCGTTGAACCGGGCCATGTAATCCCTCAGCGACTCTTTTTGGCAACTGCCTGACGCCAAAAAATGACGTATTAGGCACCTTCCAGTGACGATTTGCATAGAACTGCTGGATTATCTCTTTGTTGAAGTCCCGGTAGCTGACCACGGAGAGCCAAGGCAGGCCCGTTTACCACTTTAACGCGGATTCCTGAAAGTGTCAACCATCGACTTGCAATTTAATGAATCGATATCCCCTATCAAGGCCATGATGTTATTGACATAAATAATTTGCTCCTGAAGGTCGGTCTTTCCCTCATATGTCGCCAGAACAGGGGGTTTAAAGTTCTTTGGGACTTGGTCGTCCCAGATGGATTGAGATAGAGGTTGCGGCTCCAAAAGTTCCGCCTCATGTTCCTCAGTTTCATCTTGACTCCTTTCCTGAAGAGCTTGAATACTATCTTGCAGAGTGTCATTGTGTTGGCGTAAATAATTAATCATGACCATCAGTTGTGCCAAGTCTGGAGGCGGCTGGTCAATGCTCTGGTGTCGTGGACATCGTTTTTTAATTCTAATGCGGTGGCCTGTGAATGTTTTACTGAGGTCCCACGGTGGTCGCCAATTGTTCTTGCTAGAAAAACAATATGAGAATGTTTAGGGATTTAGAGGCTCAAGCAAGTTATCTTGAGCTCCAAGTTATTAATGTCTTGCTTATCCCGCACACGGAAGCCCTATTTATAGAGGTTCATGGACCTCAGAGATTATATCATCTAACGGTCATGGCTTCTCACGTTGCGTAACTGAGCTGTCTTTAAGGCAAGTAAGGCCCGCCGTCTCCCATGATTACTCCTTCCACAATGTGCGCCGCCAAGTCTTTAAAGCGACAGTTACACCTTGATGTGTTGGTCTCTCTGTAACAACCTCATAATTGTCGGGTTGTCCGTAACCCCTAGGTCCGAGGAGTGTGCTCGGCGACAGTCACTTCATCTTCTAATGTCCTTTAGTCACCGACTCCCCCGGCTTCACAGCCCAGCTAGGTGGAGACCCTTCATTTATGCTTAGCCGGTTACAAACCTCGGCAGGTGGATCTTATGAACGATCATATATATATATATATATATATATATATGGAGCGTATCCAGTGAGAACTAATATTTATGTGAGAAACGAGAACTATCTATATTAATCGTTAGATTTAATTAATAGTTATGATTTAAAATTCCATATAATGAACAATTTTACTGAATCTTTTTTCCATTACATTTAATGTTAAAATATTCCATAAAAAAGATTCTTACCAAAACTATTTTTATTTATCGATTAAATCAATGTTAATTATTTGTCTTAAATATACTTCATATATAGTTAGAATATGACTATAAAATATAATTCAAATTTATTTAATATTTATATTTAAAACTAAAATCATCTAAACTATAAATACTTTTAATAGTTATGAAAAAATTGCAAAATAAAATTTCTTAAAAACAATATTAGTTTTAAGACAATTTGAAGAATAAAGTATTTACTCATTTTCGTTGCATTAAAATTATTTTTAATTAAAATTATATCAGATAATTTTCTTTAAAATCTTAACTCATACCAAATTAATCTAATTTATAAAAATTTATTTTAACGTTGCATGTTATATTTTATAGAAATATTTTTATACAATTTGTTTAGGTAAAAAATTGTTCTAGGGTCACTTTTAAAACCTTACAAGACACCCAATATTTTAATAATAATTTAATCATTGCAATGAAGATTAATAAAAAATTTAACAATAACTACTTAACCATTCTTGAATTCAAAATAATTTAAAAAAATATTAAATTTATTTTCTAAACAATTATTATCCGGTTAAATTATCATTCAAGTATTTCTGCATCAAGATGAGTTATATTAACCCTTGTTCATTTTAAACAATAATTGATTTTGTTTAATAAAACAATTTTTTTAAAATTATTAATAATTCAACTAATAAGCTATGTAGTTAGTGTTAAATTTTTCTTATTAATATTTAATGTGATAGTTAAATTATGATTAAAATACTTGTATTTTTTATTTTAAAAGTAACTATAGAACAATTTTTTACCTAAACAAATTGTGAAAACATATAGTTTTATAAAATATAAGATACAACATTAAAAAAATTTTCTAAATTAAATCAACATTTTAAGAGTTAATATGTTTTTTTTAAGAAATTATATGACATAATTTTATTTAAAATTAAATATCAGAAAGATGAGTAAATAATTTATGCTTCAGATTGTTTAAAATAAATATTGTTTTTTAGAAGTTTTATTTTACAATTTTTCTACAACTATTGATGTAAGTGTTTGTATGTTGGCTTTAATTTTTGGTAAAATTAGTTTATGTCAATGTCTTGACTGATGTCATGACATTCAGAGTTGAAGATAAATTCTGCAGAAGAAGAATAAAAGCAGTACATTTCGGGAGTTAACTGCTATGTTGGAAATCTACAAGAAGAATGACTGATGTCATGACCAATGTTATGACATTCAGTGCAACATCTGCTATTCTGCAGATTTACGTTTCCTGAGACTTTTCGTGATTTCGTTGCTTTTATTATGGATTATATTATTGGATCACATGCTCACGTGGCTCTAAGGTTAACCTTGTTTAACCCTAAATTGGTTTGTTAAAAAGACTAAGTCTTTAGGTTAAATTAAGTTAACCCTAGCTATAATTATGGAAGCCCAAATTGAAGTTACAATACTGCTTCTATAATAGGAAACAAACCCTGCTGTGACTGATGCGCCTTTTTACTGTTAGGAGATTTAGCAGTCTGTTATTATTGTGTTCTTGTTATTCTTGTGAGCCTAGCAATTATCATTTGATAAGTGCCTTGGACTAGGATTTGTTTGTAAGGGTTGTTTATCACTCAAAGCTTTGAAGCACGAGTGTTATGTCTCTTGATTAAAGATTTGAAGCAAAACCAAGTATGTTTATTGAAGAGTGTCTTCACAATTCAATTAATCAATAGGTTGATATCACTGCTGTGATTGAGGGGGAGTGAGTAGGAACTCAGGTCTAAGTAGGACTTAGATTGAAGTTGCATTGGGTAGGTCTTAAGTGAAGGAGATAAACTGGTTGGTTTATTCCTAAATTAATACTGCTTATAGTGAATTTCCTCCCTGGCTTGGTAGCCCCCAGATGTAGGTGTAGTTACACACTGAACTGGGTAAACAATTGTTCGTGTTCTTTACTGTTTTTACATTACTATGTGAATTGTTAAACAGAGTGTCAGATACGGTAACATAACATTCTCTGTGACATCACGTATCTGCTGTCAGGAATTTCAATTGACATCAGAGCAGGCACCCTACCTGTTATTTCTGGGTGAGATCTAGGGATAATAGTTTCTGGCGTTATGGACAAGGAAGGAGGATTTGGAAGTAGACCACCCATACTGGATGAATCTAACTTTGATTACTGGAAACCTCGTATGGTTGCCTTTTTGAAGTCACTGGACAATAAAGCTTGGAGAGCTGCTGACAGAGGATGGAAACATCCTACCAAGCTTGAGAAAGATGGGACTACTAGTCTGAAACTTGAGGAAGAATGGAGCAAAGAAGAAGAAGAGCTAGCACTGGGCAACTCTAAAGCATTGAATGCCTTATTCAATGGAATTGACAGAAATATTTTCAGACTAGTACATCAGTGTGAACTGGCCAAGGATGTTTGGGACACTCTCAAAACCACTCATGAGGGTACATCCAAGGTCAAAATATGAAGACTTCAGATGCTCACTACCAAATTTGAGAATCTGAAGATGAGACCATTCATGAGTTTCACATGAACATCTTGGAGATTGCCAACACCTCAGGAGCATTGGGAGAAAAGATGTCAGAAGAAAAGCTGGTGAGAAAGATTCTCAGATCCTTGCCTAAAAGGTTTGCAATGAAAGTGACTGCTATAGAGGTAGCTCAGGATATCTACACCTTGAAGGTTGATGAACTTATTGGATCACTTCAGACATTTGAGATGGGGATCAGTGACAATGTTGACAAGAAAAAGAAGAGCATAGCCCTTGTATCCAATACTGAAGAGGAATGCAAGGAGGGTGATGAAGAGAAGATATCTGAAGCAATAGCTATGCTTGGAAGGCAGTTCAACAAACTCATCAAAAGAATTGACCTAAAGTCAAGGTCAAATGTTAAGAACATCCCCTCTGACATTAAAAGATCTTATGACTCCAGCAGAAGAGCAAAACCTGAAGAAAAGGGCAATCAAAGCAGAGGGATTCAATGTCATGGATGTGAAGGATATGGACACATTAGAGCTGAATGTCCTACCTTTCTAAAGAAACAAAAGAAAGGAATGTCTGTCACTTGGTCTGATGGTGACTCAGAAAGTGATTCTGAAGAAGAATATGCCAAACTAGTTATTGCACTATCTGGTGTCTGTAACTCTGATAATGATTCTAGTGATGAGGAAGTGACATTTGAAGAACTTGCTGACACTTACAAGAAGCGTATCGAAGTCCAAGAAATGAGAAACAGAAAAAAAAACTCATTATGAAGTTGGAGGCTGAGAAGAAGGAAGACACTGCTACTATAAGTCATCTCAAGGGTGAAGTTTAGTGTTGAATTCCAAACTTGATCAGATGACTAAGTCTGTCAAGATGTTAACAACTAGAACTGATAAGTTGGAAGAAATCCTGCAGACTGGACAAAATGCAGGAAATATGTCTGGGCTAGGATATGTGGCTGCAAAGAAACCTGCTAGTAACAAGAAGAAGAACAGTCCTGATAAACCAATGTCAAGGCAGATGTCAGGTGACAAGAAGAAGAACAGGCCTGATAAATCAATGTCAAGGCAGATGTCACAATATAGAGCTCAACATCAAGATCAGAGAAACATGAAGAAGAAGTTTCAAAGATGGAGATGTCATTATTGTGGAAGGTTTGGACACATAAAGCCTTATTGCTTCAAACTATATGGATATCCCAATCAGACCCCATATGTCCAGCCTAAGATCAACAAGGCACCATATGTTCAACAGTGGAAGAGAAAGACTGCAGCCTTGATAGCTCACACCTCCTTAGAGTTTACGCCAAGGAGGGTACGTTGACAGTGGATGTTCTAAACACATGACTGGAATTAAGAATCTGCTAAATAATGTCAAACCACACACTACTAGCTATGTCACTTTTGGAGATGGAGCTAGAGGAGAAATCAAAGGAGTTGGAAACCGGACGCCACAGTTCCAAATCTAAATGAAGTGTTCTTGGGTAAATAGTTTGACTGCCAATCTCATAAGTATCAGTCAACTGTGTGATATGGGATTCAAGGTCAACTTCACCAAGTCTGAATGTCTTGTAACAAATGAGAAACAAGAAGTTGTTATGAGAGGAGTCAGATCAAAGGACAATGGTTACCTATGGGAGTCTGAGGACACTAACAACTCTTCTGTGTGCTCTACAGCCAAAGAAGAAAAGGAAGTGAAACTGTGACACCAAAAGCTTGGTCATTTACACCTTATAGGGATGAAAAAGATCATATCTATGGAGGCTGTCAGAGGAATTCCAAGACTTCATATTAATGAAGGGAGAGTTTGTGGTGAATGTCAGGTTGGAAAGCAAACCAGAATGTCACATCCAAAGTCAAGACATCTGACCACCTCTAAGGTGCTGGAGCTTTTGCACATGGATCTGATGGGTCTTATGCAGGTAGAAAGCCTTGGTGGAAAAAGATATCTTTATGTTGTTGTGGATGATTTTTCCAGATTTACCTGGATAAACTTCATCAGGGAAAAATCTGATGTTTTTGATGTCTTTAAAGAATTATGCAAGAGACTTCAAAGAGAAAAAGAAGGATGCATTGTCAGAATTAGAAGTGATCATGGAAAGAAATTTGAGAATAGCAAGTTTGATGAGTTCTCCTCACCTATAACTCCTCAACAAAATGGAGTTGTGGAAAGGAAAAACAGAACTATACAGGAATCTGCCAGAGCAATGATACATGCCAAGAAGCTTCCTATTCATTTTTGGGCTAAAGCTATGAATACAACATGTTATGTCCACAACAGGGTCACCTTGAGAAAGGGAACATCATCCACCCTGTATGAAATATGGAGAGGTAGAAAGCCTCCTGTGAAGTATTTCCATGTATTTGGGAGCAAATGCTATATTCTGACAGATCGTGAACAAAGGAGGAAGATGGACTCTAAAAGTGATGAAGGAATTTTTCTGGGATACTCTACAAACAAGAGAGCATATAGGTATTCAATTCCGTGACCAAAGTTATGATGGAGTCTATAAATGTCATAGTTGATGATCACCATGAGGAAACAAATGTCCCATATGATGTTGAGACATTGTTTGAGACATCACCACAAGTGTCTGATAAGGATGATGTGTCTATCCCTACTCCACCAAAGTCTGAATCAGAGGTAGCTAACAAAGATCCTTCCATCAGAATTCAGAAAGATCATCCAAAGGAATTCATCATTGGAGATCCTAACAGTGGATTCATTACAAGATCTAGAGAAATCATCTCAAACTCTTGTTTTGTGTCTAAGATTGAGCCAAAGAATGTTAAAGAGGCTTTGACTGATGAATACTGGATTGGAGCAATGCAAGATGAATTGAACCAGTTCAAACAACATGAAGTGTGGGATTTAGTTCCTAGACCAGAAGGAACAAACATCATTGGTACAAAGTGGATCTACAAGAACAAGTTAGATGCAGAAGGGGTTGTCACCAGGAATAAGGCAAGGCTTGTTGCTCAAGGGTACACTCAAGTTAAAGGGATTGATTTTGATGAGACTTTTGCTCCTGTAGCCAGGCTGGAATCTATCAGATTACTACTAGGAGTTGCTTGTCTTCTGAAGTTTAAGCTGTTTCAGATGGATGTGAAAAGTGCCTTCCTAAATGGATACTTAAATGAGGAAGTGTATGTGGAACAGCCTAAAGGATTTGTGGATCCAAACTATCCTGATCATGTTTACGAATTGAGGAAAGCATTATATGATTTGAAGCAAGCTCCTAGAGCTTGGTATGAAAGACTGACAAAGTTCCTTACTGACAAAGGATACAGGAAAGGAGGGTTGGACAAAACTTTGTTTGTCAAGGATGAAGGAGGAAAGATAATGGTGGCTCAAATTTATGTTGATGACATAGTGTTTGGAGGAATGTCAGATAAAATGGTTAAACATTTTGCTAACCAGATGCAAGTTGAATTTAAAATGAGTCTCATGGGGGAATTGACCTACTTTCTTGGACTACAAGTCACACAGATGGAAGACTCAATCTTCCTCTCTCAAAGCAAGTATGCAAAGAATATTGTCAAGAAGTTTGGGATGGAGAATGCAAGCCATAAAAGGACTCCTGCACCTACTCATCTAAAGTTGTCCAAAGACACAAGTGGGACAAATGTTGATCAAATCTTGTACAGAAGCATGATAGAAAGTCTGCTGTATTTAACAGCCAGCAGACCTGACATTGCCTTTGCTGTTGGAGTATGTGCAAGATACCAGGTTGAACCTAAAGTAAGTCACATTAATCAGGTGAAAAGAATTTTGAAGTATGTGAATGGAACTTACAATTATGGCATGCTATACTCTCATGGACGTAAACCAATTCTGTCTGGTTATTATGATGCTGATTGGGCTGGTAGTGCTGATGATAGAAAAATCACCTCTGGAGGATGCTTCTTTTTGGGAAACAATCTTGTTTCTTGGTTCAGCAAGAAGCAAAACTGTGTGTCTTTATCTACTGCTGAAGTTGAATACATAGCAGCTGGTAGCAGTTGTTCTCAAATGATCTGGATGAAGCAGATGCTGACTGAGTACAATGTCACACAGGATGTCATGACATTGTACTGTGACAACCTGAGTGCTATTAATATTTCCAAGAACCCTATACAGCACAACAGGACTAATCATATTGACATTAGACATCACTTCATCAGGGATCTTGTGGAAGAGAAGGTGATTAAGTTGGAGCATGTAGCCACTAAACTTCAACTGGCTGACATTTTTACTAAAGCTCTTGATGCTAGTCAGTTTGAGAATTTAAGGGGCAAGCTGGGTATTTGCCAATATGAAGAGTTGTAGCAATTAATATTGATTACAACAAGGGAAGGAAGAGACATTTTATTTAATTTAATTCTGATTGGGCTAATTAATTATATCCCTCTCTCTTTTCAAAAGTTTAAGAAGTGGAATAGTCATATTTGTATCTCATTCTTCTCACTTGGTTGTACCACTCTCCATTCTATCAAAAGAAAATCTCAAACTCACTGTCACCTGCACTCTCAGTCTCTCAAGATGTCTCAGCAAAATGTGTCATCATCATCATCGTCATCAAAGGATACTGTGTCATCTTCATCCACTGACTTAGGACCTAGGGCAAGCGCAAACCTCATGGATGCTGATGTTCTGGAGGTCACACCTCTTCATGCCATGGCTACTGATCCTACCAGGGTCAAGAAGCTTCATACCAGACATGCAAGAAGGTCTCAAGCCTCTCCATCTGGTAAGACTGCTGAACCCTCTTCCTCTGTTCCTCCTAAGATAGCCAATAGGGAGGGCTCTGCATATGTTCATCGAGCCATAGCTAGATTAGTTACTAGGATTCTGAATGAGAATCACTTTGTACCTAGGGTATCTGTTCCTTTGAACCAAGAAACTGCTAGCCCTAATTTAGCAACTGATCCAGATGTCACTCAGGATGTCAAGACATCTGATGACAATGTTAGAAAATCACCTGAGAAACCTGTTGATGACACCACTGAAAAATATCCTGTGAAACCTGTTGATGAAAACATTGAGAAGTCTCCAGAGAAACCTTCTGATGATAATCTTGAAGAATCTCCTGAGAAAACTGTTGATCACCAAACCCCCACTAAAAATGTTGTTGAACCTCCTGTCATTGATCTTGATGAAGAATTTTATGACAATGACCTTATTGCTAGTGTTAACCCTAGCATAGCTAAAAGGATGATGAGTAGAAAAGAAAAGCAGAATGCTACTCAAAGCCCCTCCAAGGAGAAGGCTACTGAAGTTGTTCATGAGAACTCTAAGTCTGAGAGTAAGGCTGGAGGAAAATCTGAAAAAGACAAAAAGGCTGGAACTTCCAAAGGGAAAGGAAGGGTAAAATCTGTTGGGAGTATTTCCAGACCAAAGAGAACTCCAATTTCCAAGAAGAGAAAGGCTCCTAAACCTTCAGAATCTGATGAGGAATCAGATTTTGACTTTGATGTTGAAGGGAATGTCTCAGACATTCCTCCCAGGAAGAAACCTTCCTCCAGCAAGCTGCCTAAGGTCCCTAAGGTTGCAATTGATAACATCTCCTTTCACCATCCAGACAATGCTAGCAGGTGGAAGTATGTTTTTCTGAAAAGGTTTGCCTTGGAGAGGGAGTTGAACAGGAGTGCCCTTGAATGCAAGGATGTCATGGATTTAATCAAAGCTACTGGCCTGATGAAAACAGTGGTTAAGTTTTCAAATTGCTATGATATTTTGGTGAAGGAATTTATTGTGAATCTGTCTGGTGGATGTGCTGATGGAAAATCAGCTGATTTTAAGAGTGTGTATGTGAGAGGAAGAAAGGCGAAGTTCTCTCCAAGTGTAATCAACAAATTTCTGGGAAGGTCAAATGATGCTCAACCTGAGCTTGAAGTAACAGATAATCAAGTGTGCCAAACCATTACTGCCAAGAAGGTAAAACAATGGCCCTTGAAGGGAAAGCTGACTGCTAGCAAACTAAGTGTCAAGTTTGCCATTCTGCACAAGATAGGTGCAGCCAACTGGGTTCCCACAAACCACAAGTCCACCATCTCTATTGGTCTGGGTAGATTTATCTATGATGTTGGCACCAAGACAAATTTTGATTATGACACCTATATTTTTTATCAGACTTTAAAGCATGCAGACAGCTATGCCATCAAAGGTCCCATAGCCTTTCCCTCCCTCTTGTGTGATATTATAACTGACCAATACCCTGACATCCTGGTAGATAAAGATTCTGTGTGTAAAAGATCTCCTGCTCTTGGTTTCCACTACAAGTTGTTTCAGGGGAAACATTTCCCTGACATTGTCATGACATCTGCTAAGACATCAAATGTCAAGGCTAACTCTCAGAAGGCTGATGTCATTGCTATGTTGAAAGAAACCTGCAGGGAATTTGAAGCAAGGAAGCAAACTCTTGAGGAGCTGATCTCTACCTTGGAGAAGGAAAAAGAAGACATTGAGGTTGAGGATGAAAGGCTAGATGAGGATGCTGCTGAAGATTTGAATGTGGATGCTGATGGAGATCAAGAGGTTGGTGCTGAAAGCAGTTCAGAGGAAGCTACTTACCATAGTGCTTCTTCTGGAGAAGAAAGTGCTTAACTGTTGTTTACTTGTTGCTGCTGATGCTTGTGTTTTATTGTTCTGATTGATTTTGCTCTGGATATTTGTACTTCATAACTTGGCTGTATAACTATAACTTCTGTTACTTAATATTTCATGAATTCTGGGAATCTGTAATGGCACCTTTGGCCCTTTTGTGGCTAAAAAGGGGGAGATGAAATTAAGGGAATCATGGGTTGAATTTATCTTTGATAATTTAGCTTAGTTAGCTTAGACTGGTTATTTTATTTCTGCTGCATTGGATCTCTGATAGCTTAGTTTGTTTTAGCCAAAAATTTGCCAAAGGGGGAGTTTGTAAGTGTTTGTATGTTGGCTTTAATTTTTGGTAAAACTAGTTTATGTCAATGTCTTGACTGATGTCATGACATTCAGAGTTGAAGATAAATTCTGTAGAAGAAGAATAAAACAGGTACAACTCAGACTAGGAGTTAACTGCTATGCTGGAAATCTGCAAGAAGAATGACTGATGTCATGACCAATGTTATGACATTCTGTGCAACATCTGCTGTTCTGCAGATTTACGTTTCCTGAGACTTTTCAGGATTTCTGTTGAGCTGTTTTTATTATGGATTATGTTATTGGATCACATGCTCACATGGCTCTAAGGTTAACCTTGTTTAACCTTAAATTGGTTTGTTAAAAAGACCAAGTCTTTAGGTTAAATTAAGTTAACCCTAGCTATAATTATGGAAGCCCAAATTGAAGTTACAATACTGCTTCTATAATAGGAAACAAACCCTGTTGTGACTGCTGCGCCTTTTTATTATTAGGAGATTTAGCAGGTTGTTATTATTGTGTTCTTGATATTCTTGTGAGCCTAGCAATTATCATTTGATAAGTGCGTTGGACTAGGATTTGTTTGTAAGGGTTGTTTGTCACTCAAAGCTTTGAAGCACGAGTGTTGTGTCTCTTGATTAAAGCATTGAAGCAAAATCAAGTATGTTTATTGAAGAGTGTCTTCACAATTCAATTAATCAATAGGTTGATATCACTGCTGTGATTGAGGGGGAGTGAGTAGGAACTCAGGTCTAAGTAGGACTTAGATTGAAGTTGCATTGGGTAGGTCTTAAGTGAAGGAGATAAACTGGTTGGTTTATTCCTAAATTAATACTGCTTATAATGAATTTCCTCCTGGCTTGGTAGCCCCCAGATGTAGGTGTAGTTACACACTGAACTGGGTAAACAATTGTTTGTGTTCTTTACTGTTTTTACATTACTGTGTGAATTGTTAAACAGAGTGTCAGATACGGTGTCATAACATTCTCTGTGACATCACGTATCTACTGCCAGGAATTTCAATTGAAAATTACTTATAGTTTAGATGATTTTAATTTTAAATAGAAATATTAAATAAATTTGAATTATATTATATATTCATATCCTAATGAAGTATATTAAGATAAATAATTAACAGTGATTTAATCCGTAAATACAAATATTTTTGATAAGAATCTTTTTTATGTAATATTTTAATATTAAATGTAATGGAAAAAAGATTCGGTAAAGTTATTATATGGAATTTTTAAATCGTAACCATTAATTAAATCTAACAATTGATATAGATAGTTCTCATTTCTCACGTAAATTTGTGATGACCGGATGATATTTTGAGAATAATCTCTAAGTATCTAAATACATAATACAAAAGATATGCGCCCAAGATCTTTCATAATTGTTTCTTGGTTTCGCACAATAATCATATATTATTTCTTACTAAATAAAAGCGACCCATTAAACTAGGAATATAAACTTACTCCCAGTGACCTTGTAAAACCCAATAATTTTTCATAATAGAAATCTCAAAACTAAACAAGACAATTACCTTATGAAATATTGTGGTATCACTAATGATACAATTTTATTAAGTTATAAATGAATTTTATCTATTTGGAAACTATAAATTTTGTATCTATTGATACAAAATTTCCTTTCGTTGCACCATATTATTTTTCTTAATGTCGCTATTAAGAAACACTAACTTGATATCCATCTTACGAAGCTCCAATATTATAACAAGTAGCAAGTGTCACAACTATTATAGTAGAGTCTTTCAATTATACTGAATAGAATTTCTCTTTTCAGACAATTCGTTGTGACACTTAATGCTCTAGTTCTTGAGAATGTTGAGTTTGATCTTCAAAGATTAATTTCTTATTTTAATTGAGAGAAAAAATGTAACACCCGAAATCTACCCAACGTTATTTAAATCAGAGTGCCAAAATTTTCAAAATGAAACCTGAGGCATTACACTTTCACAACTTGAAAACAATATTAGAACAATTTAATTCTTGGCGGATACATAGCACAAAATAATAGGAACCAATTAGGACATGTTTGGTCTTTAACAATTCAACTTAATAATTAAGCCGTAGCGGAATCTCAACATAATTAATTCAAAACAATGTAGTATCTTTGAAACAACGGAAAACCACAAGTATTTCTCAAAACCACAACTTAGTTCAACGGAAGAAAATGCATAAACATAAAGAAAACAAGTGTTTGTTTCCCCCTGAGTGCTACGTATTAGAGCGACGACGCCATAAGCTACTAATCCTCCTACTTCTCATTTCCTGCACGTTATCAATATAAAGGTAACGACCAACAAAATAGAAAGAGTGAGATATCGAATAATATAAGCAAAAGTACGATAATTCATATGCTAGGTAAATAAACATACATTAATTACCACTTTAATCAACAACGCACGATAACCACAAAACAACATAAAATCAACAACAATTTAAAATGCGACTCGGATGCGACTCGACAAATGCAGATGCATGTGGATCCATTTGCTCCCAACATAAAAACATTCCAGGTTATCGAGGCATTCAACAAGGCATAAGCCTTCAACTTACAACGTGGTGCCAATTCAGGCCAACTTGAAAATGCACATGCTATGTACGATGCAACGGATGTAATTCCAACAACGACTTAAACAACGACAACTTAAATCATGCACGAACGACATCAACTTAATCAACGACATCGACTTTAATAATAAAATAACAACGTCAACACAATGCAACTATAATTTAATTCAATCCATTTCATTCTTCGACTTTGGCCATTTAAGCCTACGATTCTTAGATCATCTAATTCAGACATAAACACAACGTTTCGGCAGTACCTGCGATCAAGCAACTAACATGAGTTTCAACGAAATGACGCTATTTTAATTAACTACCCGTATACCCGAACTATCCTACAAAGTTTCGTCCAATTCTGAGAAACTAATTTTTCCGCTTAATTCGACTGACATTATTATTTTCTGCTCTATTTTAGTTTTCTGCAACATTAATAATTAGTCCTATTCATTCTACTAATTAATTCTGTCACTACTTATTAATCTACTGCATTCTTATGGATCACCCTACTAATTAATCTACACTGTCTGTTCCCATTTGTTGCTACTAATACTATTTTTCTGGTATAAATTCCTATTCCTGCTAGAGTGTTCCTACTACCTATTATTGAATATTTGTTTCTGCTGCTATTATTATCTTCATCATGCTAATGGTATGTATTACCTATTATACTATTCTAACTCACCAAAACATAAGTCAAATTAATTAATTAATCAGCAAGCCAAGTGGAAACAGAGGACAAGGTAAGGAAGAGAGGTGGGTGTGAGGCGCCCTTCTTGGGAACCTGAGGCGGTCGCCTCCCCCTCTTCACCATGCTAAGGCGGACGCCTCCCCTCACTCCATCCATTCTCTTCTTCCTCCAAGGGACGGTCGTCCCAATCTCTCCCCATACACTTAGGGGGCGGTCGCCTCCTCTCCTTGCTTCCAACGGGGACGGGTGCCTCCTTCCATGTATGTTGTCTCCCAATCACAGTAACAGTTCACCACAATTGCAACAATTTCACAGGACAACAATTACAGAACAACACATATCACAACAACGATTTCAACAGGAACCAATATTATTCATTCAGCAATATAAATTTATCGACAAAACATGATTAGCAGTGTAATTATGCAGCCCTAAACCCCACATAAAAATTATCCTACAATCGATTATAAAATCCGAACCCCACCCCTTACCTGTGGATTGAAGGAAACTCGGAAAATCGATCGGAATTAGCGAACTCTCAGACAGCAATCGATCCCTCCTAGCAACCCTTGTTCCCAAATTTTCTTCCTTTCTCTCTTCTGGTTTTTCTCTACTGCTACGAGTATGCCTTGGTTTTTGTTTGCAAGCAATGTTTTTTCTCCTTATTTTACTAGGTCACTCAAATATATAGTGGCTCCTAATATAATTTGGTCTACTAAATAATACTCCTAAAAATACTAATTTACTCTCATAATTAGTATATTATATTTAATTTAATAATTTCAAATAATAGAATAAATTCTAATATTATTTTTATTTCAACTAATTTATCCGATTACTAATTTAACAATTCTACCTACAATTCGATTTAATCACTAAATTAATCGGAAAATACTCTATAATCTTAAATTAAATTATTTTAATTAATTACGGGTGTTACAAAAAATAATAATATCCACACGAGGGTCCAAATTTGCTATTTAAATAGCAATTATATGAATTGAGCTAGAACCAATTGTTTCCCATCTAATTTTGTTCTTTGAAAATATCTCTATCCCAAACTCAATATTCTCGAGACACATTATAATATTTGTCTCAAAATATTCCTTAACTTGCGACTATTTCTCAAACTTTTCAACAATTCTAGATTGTCATAAGTCATGACTGAATTAACTATAATAACATTTGAATTTAAAAGACAAATTGAATCCATCATTTAAAAAAAAGGTTATAATATTAAAATAAAACTTTATTCATCCATAAAATTGTCTTTTAAATACATACTCAAGCATATAATGACAATCTAAAATAGTTAAAAATAAATAAAAAATATCAATCTTCACCAAATTTGTTCCCTTTAAATTGATGTATCTTTCAACATCATTGAATATTTGTCAGTTCAGATCATATATTTTTTTATTATTCTTTATTTGTCCTTATCCTTTGAGGTATTTACAAAATGAGCAACATTTTATTTTCGCTTGCTTCAATATTTCCTTTATCCCACACTTTATGAAATTATTCTTTTAAATAATAGTTTCTAACTTTAATAGTTATAAACTTAATTGTGCAAAGAAAATACCATATATTAAATTTTCAACAAAGTCACCTAATTGACAAAACTATAGTGCTTTAGCAAGATTAAATAGTTCATAATATGTTTATGATATGCTTTTTTGATTAATAATCTTAATGAAAAGTCATCAATACAATGAGAGTTTGTCTTTCACTTTATTGTTTTAGAAGCACTAGATTTTAAGTAAAAATAATATGATGAAATTTTGGGTTAAATATGTTTTTAGTCCCTATAAATATAGGACCTTGCAATTTTGGTCCCTCTAAAATTTTTATTCGAATAATGGTCCTCACAAACTTTTTTCTTGCAGTTTTAGTCCTTGTTATTTTCTAAAAATTTTAAAACAATTTAATTATCCTGAAATTTTTAAGTTTTTAAATAATTTTTTACCATATGTGTTCAGAATGCTATACAATATTTATTTACTAACTTTTAGAATTTTTTAAAATGAGAAGAATTAAATATGAATTTTTTAAATTTCAAAAGATATTGATAAAAGCAATGAAAATCTCGTTTTAGAAATCAAATTTTGAGTTGTTTTTTTTCGAGGAACTTTTTTAACGTTCTACACACGTCTGTAAAATTATCATTCAAAAATACACATTGATTTAACAGTAAGGACTAAAACTACGTGCATAATAATTTTGCAAGGACTATTATTCGAAAGAAAATTTTAGAGGGACCAAAATTGCAGGGTCGCATATTTATAGGGACTAAAAACATATTTAACCCTAAAATTTATGTCATCTTAAATAACACATCTAATGTATCTGGATTACAAAACTTTAAGATTGTAGAACTGTGTAATTTGGAGTGTACTCACTTTTAAACTTGAACCTCACTTTAAATATACTAAATTGTGAGAAAATTTGAGTTTCTCCATCATTAGGTAAGGTATAGGTCTAAAAATCATAATATTCATATTTTATTCTTAAAAGTTAGAACTTTTTAGAATCAAAATCTAACTTATTTTGCAGATATATAAACTATATTGGTTTATAGAGAACAAAAAAATGCACTCACCAAAATACCAAGTTCACCATTGATATTAAGTCTTTATGCAATAAAATCAATTAATAGTAATATTTATTTTTAATGATCAAACACTGATAATTAATATTTATAAACAATAAATTTACAATCGTCACATATTTATCTTATATGTGTGAGTGCAATCAAATAAACAGCTAAAAGATTTACACTCATACAATATTATTACTGATATAAAAATAAATTATTATATATAGACATTCATCTTTACTTATAAATTAAAATTCTCAAACAAGATATCAAACACATCAAAAATTAAATGTAAATGGTACTCTCATGCAAAATATTAGTAATAACTCTGGTCAGATAATGGATATCTTTTACATCAATTATCATCCACAAGAATAAAATTAATAACTATTACATATTTACCATCACAAATATGCAATTGTTCGGCCAAACTGTGTTGTCTTTTGACCGACTATAACAATTCGCATGAACAATTACTCACTACATTTTTTGAAATTCTAATTGAATCAAATTTACACAATGGAGATTACTTTTGCAACATATTGCTTCAACCTAGACATTTTAATAAATTCACTTTTAAATTTATAAGGCACTACCCACAAATGTAGGTCGTATTCATTTAGAATGTCGTTTGATAATAATAATATTTTTTTAAAGTCCTTAGTGTATGAACAAATTCATAATAAAACATAAATTTTATAAATTTATACAAATTTTATGATTAAATAAAATTATTGTATAAAAATTAATAACAATAATCTCAAATAACATAATCATGCTAAATGTATAATTTCAAATTAGGTAAATATTAAATATTTATATATCCAAATTAAATGTCAAACAAATTCACATATGCAACAAATATGATTCTTTAAATAAATCATTTTAGAATCAAAATAATCCATTATAAAGAATAAATTACTTCAGAATCAAAATAATCCATTATAAAGAATTAAATAAGCAAAATAAGATTTAAATTCAATATTTATCTTTCCTAAATAATTGATATAGATGTATATTTTTAAATATATTATTTATAGCCATAAACAAAGTGTTGAGAATCAAAAAATTTTAAAAGAAAATAGCTTTTAGAATTCTCAATCATCGATCATAATCATATATGTGATTCCTAATATATTTAACATAATATATATTAAATTTGATTTTCACAAATACTCTTCTTTCAAAAATATTTAAATTTTAATTTTCAAACAAATCTTATCATATAGATTTTAGGATTCTCAATCATCAGTCATAATCATATATGTGATTCCTAATATATTTAGGATAATATATATTAAATTTGATTTTCACAACTACTCTTCTTCCAAAAATATTTAAATTTTAATTTTCAAACAAATCTTATCATATGGTTTCTAACTTTCTATGTCAAATTCAAAACTTTCCATTATCACAAATATAATTCTATGAATTATAACTTAAATATAGATTCTTACCATGCTATCATAGTTTTAAAATCACAATTATAATTTCAAAAGTGATACCCAAAATAAATATAATTTAAATATATACTGTAACTAAATTTATTTTCAAGAATTCATTCAAAAGATATGGAAGATCCTAATTTCATATAAATCTTTGTAAAATAAACATAACCCACGAAACATAAACTTCAATAATAAGTGTAACAAAAAACTACTAAAAAATTATCATTAAAACTTCATGCCATATATATATATATATATATATATATATATATATATATATATATATATATATATATATATATATATATATATATATATATAATAAAAATGAATTTAAAATATATTTTTTCATGATCCAAAAACAATAAAATGAAAAATAAACATTGGTGTTTAGAGGACAAATCTCAATAAACTAAACATGAAGATTTGCTCTCATACCATTTATTAATTACGCAAAAGTGTAAGACAAGTATAAAGACAAGTGACCGGCACTTGTTGGCTTGTGGATCTTCCTCAAGCGGTACTCATAATGCCTTGAACATTCTTCAGATGGAGAGAAGAAATTATATTTTACTTGTGTACGGTATATTGGGGACCATAGCCTTTATATAATGTGATGATTAATTAGGATTCTCATTATTCACAAACGGACCATCCCGACATCCAGTCATATTTGAGTCCATACCCAATTATTTAATTAATTAATTAATTAAATAATTCCTAAATGAAATGTAAATAACCTTTTAACATTATTTGATCACATAATTATTTAAGGCAGTTTATTTGATAAAATACTTAATATAATTAAATAAATATATTTGACCACATAATTATTAGAATACTAATATAAGATTGTATTATTAAAATATTCCAACATTTATAACAAAATCCACCGTTGGATTGAAATATATTATCATATAGATATAGATTACTCTTATAAAATTTCATATCAATTGAAAATCATTTGATATATTAAATAGAATGACAAAATTTAACGGTTTTCATAAATTTTTGTAAGACGTTAGTTTTCATGCTTCTTATTGACATGTCAAATAATTTTCGATTGATGTTACATTTTATATACGTGATTTATATGATAATAGCTTTTAATACAACAATGAATTTTGTTATATAAATATGCAATAAAGAATTATCGGCGGTGTCATGTTACTAAGTTTCACACCTTGGTTTCATTTGGTGTGGTTATAGCCACACTCTGCCTTCACATAGATCTATCTATGGCTAGGACTATAGTGCTTGTTGATTTGTCGAGGATTCATAAGTTTAAGAATTCCCAAATTTTAGAAAGGTCTAGGTTGATGTTGTTTAAGGAGATCGGTATTAAAAATGATTATTCCATTCATGTGTTGAGAGTCATGTGAGGAGGCCTACAATCCAGGCTCTTTGCGTTAGGAGGCGTAGATCCTAAGTTGAAGATGTGGTGATTATTTGTTAAGAAGTTGTTATTTTTTCATAGAATATCAAATAGATATTGTTAGTGGGAGTTTGATATTAGATGTTAATGACTTCTTAGGTATTTGATTGACCATCTATCTATTAGATTCCGATAAGAAGAGGTTGATGCGCAGATGACATGCAATGATGGTGGAGAGAATCCAAAGATGGTTGAGTTTAACTTCTCTTTATTTGAAAGGTTATCCATGTTAGAAAAAAAATCGACCTAGAGAAGATAAAAGATCACAATCACAACATAATGGTGTAACATAGAAACTTTAAAACCGTAGAAAAATCATGACTATTGTCAAAAGACAACTAGAAAATAACATATGTTAAAGTTGTTACAAAACATGATTTATCCTCAACCACCTCAGGCCCCTAGTACACCCACATACCCCAAAACAAATATTTAACTACATATTATAAAACTCTAACACAAGAGTGTAAGAGAACAATGAAAGTAAAAAAAAAGCTTAAAGTGCTTTTGATTGTTGCACCTTGTAGAAGAACTTGAATCCTTTATATAACAGTGTACTTCTCTTCCTTTACAAACCTAAGCGATGTAAGACTTCTTTAACATGTAAATTTTCAATCAACTCGAAAAATCTATACCTTTATTAAATATAATACATTGACTTTCATTATCTTCATTGATAATCATAGTTAAAAGAGAAATATCACACTCTACCATAAAGACTATAATCACTTGAAGCTACATAAATCCAAGAATTTTCACATTGTCTAACAAAAAATCATACTTCAAAGAGAACTATAATACTCCATCATAAAGAGTATGGTCACTTGAATCCACACCACTCTAAAAACATTTCACCTTGTCTTCACCAACAATTATAATTCAAAGAGAACTATCATACTCCTCCATAAAAATATCTTTCACTTGAAAGATAAATCACTCCAAGAATTGCATATTATCATCACTGACAAAAATCAGGCTGAAAAACTATGGTGTCACTTTCATATTTGCAGGAAGCTCTTCAACCACTAACATAATCTCACACCCTGTGTAATCTTTATTGTGTCAATATATCTTTGGATAGAATTTTTAATAGGTCAAAAGATATTCTTCCATCAATTCTTTCACAACACTACCAATATTTTTTAAGTGAAAGATTAGATAAAGTTTAAACCACATAGCATAATAAGAACTCCTAAACCCAGATCGAACTAAAAGCTTGGATATTAATTATTGGGAAAAATCAAAATATAGAAAATAAAAAAACACAATAACACAAAGAAATAACATGGAAACTCCAAAACTGGAGAAAATACCAAGGTCTTTGTCAAATAACTACTAGATACTAACACTAGGTGAAAGTGTTACAACTCATAATTTACTCTCAACCACCACAGGGGCCCAATACACTTACAACTTTCAAAACAAATATTTAACTACATCTTACAACACTCTAACACAAGAGTATAATAGAACAAATAGAGTCAAATACAAGTTTAAAGTGTTTTTAACGGGTTCATCTTGTAATAAACAACTTAAATCCTTTATATAGACTTGAACTTCATCTTTTTTTACAAAATTAAGTAATGTATAAAATCTTCAACATGTAAATTTTTAACCAATCCCAACAATCTTCATCTTGATTGAAATAATACATTAACTTTTACAGTATTCAACGATAATCATAGTTCAAAGAAAACTATCATACTCCGCCATAAAGAGTATTATCACTTGAAGTTACACCACTTCAAGAATGTTCACATTATCTTAACAAAAAAATCATAGTTTAAATAGAACTATCATACTTCATCATAAATAGTATGGTCACTCGAAGCTACACCATTCCAAGAATTTTCACATTATCTTCAAAGACAATCATAGTTCAAAGAGAATTATCATATTCCATCATTAAAAATATCTTTAACTTGAAGATAAATCACTCTAAGAATTTCACATTGACATCACCTACAATCATTTACTCTATCACAAAGAACATATTTCCCTTTAAGTTAAACCACTCCAAGAATTTCACATGGAAAAATTAGGCTAAAAATGATGATGACACTTCCATGTTGGCAGGAATTTCTTCAACCTTCGACATAATCTCACACCTTGTATAATCTTGATTGTATCAAGATATC
This sequence comes from Vicia sativa, assembly GCA_021764765.1. Classification (NCBI taxonomy): domain Eukaryota; kingdom Viridiplantae; phylum Streptophyta; class Magnoliopsida; order Fabales; family Fabaceae; genus Vicia; species Vicia sativa. The sequence goes on along the minus strand of CM038792.1, from coordinate 96,315,607 downwards.
TTTGGCTTTAATTTCATAAAGGTCAAAATAAATTCTTCCATCAATTTTCCCTAGCCCAAATTGCACAACGGAACTTATGACTTCAACTCAACAAATCTTTCACATCACTAACCATCTTTTCTGATGTTGAAGATCAGATAAAGTTGCAACCACATAGCATACTAAAAAGTCCTAAATTTTAATTGAATCAAAATCTTTGATACTAGTTATTTGGAAAATTCGATATAGAGAAAATAAAAAAACACAATCATAACATAAGGATATAACGTGGAAACTCTAAACTGTAGAAAAAACTACGGTTGTTGTTAAATGACAACCAGATAATAAAACCATGTGAAAATTTTTACAACATATAATTTCCCCTAAACCACCCCAGATCCCTAGTACACCCTCACCTTCCAAAACAAATATTTAACTACATATTACAACACTTTAACACAAAATATAAGAGAACAAAGAAAGTTAAATAGTTGCTTAAAGTCATTTTGAATGATGCATCTTGTAATGATGAACTTGAATTCCTTATATAGCTTTAGACTCCTTCTTCCTTTACAAAACCAAGTAATCTGATACTTCTTAAACATGTAAAATTTCAACCAACCCCAACACTGCCCGTTTTAAGGGCGGAATTGGGTGCAATATTTAATTATTATTCTTAAACACTAGTTCCTCCAAGGATTATTATGTTTTATTTTGTTGCTCTTATACCTAAAGTAGTTTCCCTCTTTATCATGCGAGATTTAGACTAATTTTTCTTCTTGGATCCCTTAACAAGTTCGCGGCGAAGGTCTTGATTGATAGGCTAGCTTATATTATGGATAAAATTTTTTTCTCGAATAAGTAGACCTTCATTAAGAAAAGGAAACTAGTGGGTGTAGTGGTGTCATTGAATGAGATATTATAACTCTCTAAATAAAACAAAAAAAAAAGATTGTCTAAATATAACTTGGTAAGTTGGAGTTTCTTTTATTACCTAATGATGAAGGTTAGTTTCTATAATCGGTGGATTTCTTGGTTTCGTGCTCATGTCTTCTTGGGGAGTTTCTCAATTTTAATTAATGGATTCCCATGTAACACCCTAACCCCCAAACATATATAAAAAAGAATATATGTTGATTAAAGTGATACCAACTTCAAAATATCTCAACTTTATTCAAATATCAGCAAAAATCAAATTAAAATACTCGACAAAATCATGTTTGTTCTTCATTCAAAATAAACGTTATAAAAATTTCTCAAAAATATTAATTTGAATTCAAAAATTAAAACAAGTGTCTCATCTTCGGTGTTACATAGTCAAAGCATAGCCACTAAATAAACAACGAAACTAAATGGAAATAACATCAAAAGTTATCTTCCATTCACAACGGCAACTTCTAATTCTGATTATCTCCAAGATGTCTATAATGAACAACAACAAAGAAAAGGGGATGAGAATTCACTTTAATAAATAAACGGTATAATTTGGAAGGTAGAATAAAACATCTAAACATAAATCACAACATTCACGCAACACCATTCTCACACTCAGTCCATCAACATACTTGATACAAATCACATATTCACCATTTAAATTATGCAATGAGACTCACAATATCAACTAGACTTGTATGCATGTGGTACCATATCATTAATAATTAGTTCACTCGGGAACCAGGTTCACCCTGCTTGGATTTTAGTACGCATGATTACTTAGTAAAGTAATGTTTGGACTTAGATCTAGTACGGTTTAGGTTGTGCTAGTAAGCATGATTACTTAGTAAAGTAATATTTGAGCTTAGATCTTGTTAGGTTTAGGATTGCTTCTTATCATTAACACTTTGTTAGGTGATTTTTGTGTCTTAAATCTTGTTAGGTTTAGGATGGCTTGTTAGCATGATTACCTTGTTAGGATGTTGCTTGTTAGCATTGTTTACTTTGTTAAGTAGAGTTTAATCTCAAATCTAGTTAGATTTACTTTGCATGACAACGAGTGGGATTTAGATCCATTTGCACTTGTTAGTTATTTGCATTAATCTTGTAAGATTAAAACTATTTCTTATTAGAAAATTCAAAACATGTAAGTATACTCAAACAATTTCATAAGTAAGTGGAGAATTAGTAAGTGTCCCTTCATTGGTATTCGTCTATTATTATCTACAACAAAACACTCAACCAATTCAAATTCTTTTGCCACTTGGCTTTTCTTTTGAAAACTTTTCAAAAAAGGTTGTTACCCATAAAAACACCAACAATTCAAAATTTGTGAGAAGAACTATGCATTATATGTAACACACACTTTGATTAGAACAACAAGAATGAATCATGTGGAGTATAATAGACATGGTGGGTGCTAATATTTTTTCCTCACATAATCGACTTTCATACCATTTTCTTAAACACGAGATCATGCTTTTTCCCTTTCTTAGGTTTACGCGATGTTTTTTCCCCTTATTTAGGATAAATAGCATTCGATGGCGTCTCTGTTTGCGTCAGTATTTTTTGCGGTAGCGATAGGTCCTCGGTCTCATCATATTTTTGAAGCTTTAGAGGATTCTCTAGCTACTATCGAGGATGTTGACAATTAAGAGATTTTTCTTCGGTTATGGGAATATAACATCTTCTTCATATCTCTCCCTTCTATAGGGGTGACAGGCCTCTAATGGTGCGTGACTGACATTCTTTCCTTCAAGACCAAGGAAAACGTGTGGTTTCTTCGATGGTGGCAACAACATATTTATCTTGGAACTTATTTTTGTAGTGTCGTCTCCTTAATAGAGGCAACTGTGGAATGACTACTTGCTTTTTTTAGAAAAGGCTTCTAGTGTTGCGATGTTCTTGGGTTAACATGTTGCAAGCTCTCTTCAATTTTGAATAGCCTTTCTGCCAAGACCTATAAGTTTTGCAGGTGCAACATCTTGGAAACAACGTTCAATATATTGTTTGCTCCATGCTCACATAGATTAGCCCGTAACATTTGATACTCGTGAAGCATTTCTTGTACAGGTATCACAAGTAACGGTGGAGGTCTGAGAAAAGGTTTTGTAGTGAAAACATAATTGATCGATAAATCAGCAGATAAAGTTTGTTGCAGTGATCTTGAGGTTCCAATGCAGTAGATGAGAGGTTGACCTGCAAGGTTATGACTCCACCTCCCAAGTTATTAAGAGAGTGAAAAGTGTTGTATAAATGAGAATTAATTTGAATACTTAAAAAATGTGAGTTTTCCTTCTTAAATAGGAGGAGCGGTTGACAACTGAAAGCGTGAAACGTAGTCATTTGTAAGATATATTTAAACAATCAACAAAACTCTTGAATGCAGAATGATATGTTCTAAAGAGAAATAAAATACACATGTTTAACGCTTGATTTATTTGATCTTATTATTGAACATTTATCTTTCGACTTTGTGGACGGCCCAAAACAACATCATTATCACTATGTTCAAAAAAAAAAAAAACTAATATATTTTTTTATTTATTAATATCTAAAATATAGAAAGCAAGAAAAAAGTGTGAATAAAGTGTAGGAAAAAAAAAAAGATAAAAAGAAGAGAAAAGAAAAAATAATTAGTGATGTGATGAAAAAGTAAAAGATAAATAAAAAAATGATACAAATGATAGAGCAGATTGATTCACATGCTTTGGACGAGTGGATACGATGAAATCTATATTGGCCCCTAAATATGTTTAATCCAATAATATTTAATTTTCTACTATTATTAGAGACTTTTATAATTAACTTTAACTTTAAAAATCTCCAATACTTTTGTGACAACATAAGATAATAATGAACAAAACACAAACATGTCGTCCACACACGTGGCTCTATTGACAGCAATACCGTTATATCCATCAACAGTATATTTCCCGTTGTAAAGTGAAATATAAAGAAAACAAGTCAATACAAAACAGCATTATTCTCATTTCATTATATCTATATATAATATTTATTCTCAGTTTTTTTAGCATTAATTAACCACCGATAATTAAACATGATTGTAAAGTAAAACCAAAAAAACCAAATAAACAGTAGCTAGCAGAAACCTTGTTCGTATGACTATATATATATATTGTTATCATTCATTTCAATTACATCTTTGTGTGCTTCTCGTGCCTTGTTCATCACTTTATAACTCATAACTCACCTTTATGTTTCTTCTCTCATGTGACTCTTTTTCTCTTCCTTGAATCCTCATTGTGTTTTGAGTTTTTCTCTAGCTTCTTCATCTTTTCTTCAAAGATAAAATTGACAACCTTGTTATATTCAAAATGATGCCCCCTGAGCAAGAAACAGCTATTAATGCACCAAACATCAACTCACCCAACACAAATAGAACAGATTGTAGCTCCAACCATGGTGAGCCGGAAGGTTCTTCTTCGAACAAAGTTAAACCTAGTTTGGATATCGATCATTCTGCCATTAATATTCCTTCTCATCCAACTACACCAACTACAACATTTTCTATTCTTCCTCAATCCCTCAGACCAATTACCGTCAAAGTAAGTACTCATAAATTAATTTATCACGTAGATATCTTTACACAAATATCAACTGAACTGACACTAAGTTTTATTGGTCTGTCACAAAGTGTCGTAACATATTATTAACATGCATGTATATAATTGTTTTATTTTGTTTGTGTTGTAGTTTGAGGATGTTTCATACAGCATAACCTTAACAAACCAAAACAAAAACGGTTGCGTTTTGGGAAAAGAATCAAAAGTAACAAGAAAAGTGCTAAACGGAATCACCGGAATAGCGAGACCCGGCGAGTTAACGGCAATGTTAGGTCCCTCAGGCAGTGGCAAGACCACTTTACTCACCGCCCTAGCCGGAAGACTCACCGGAAAAGTCACCGGTACAATAACGTACAACGGAAACTCCGATTCAAGCTGCATGAAACGCAAGATAGGGTTTGTTTCACAAGACGACGTCGTTTACCCTCATCTAACAGTGCTGGAAACGCTAACCTACACTGCTCTGTTGCGCCTTCCCAAAACTCTCACCCGGGAGGAGAAAGTAGAACACGCGGAGAGGATCATCACCGAGCTCGGCCTTACGCGGTGTCGAAACAGTCCCGTCGGTGGGTGTATGGCGGTTTTCCGGGGAATCTCCGGCGGGGAGAGGAAACGGATGAGTATTGCGCAAGAGATGTTGGTGAACCCGAGTTTGTTGTTGTTGGATGAACCGACTTCCGGTTTGGACTCAACCACGGCTCAGCTTATTGTTTCGGTTCTTAGGGGACTCGCCCGGTCCGGTCGAACCGTTGTGACTACTATTCATCAGCCTTCGAGCCGGTTGTATAGGATGTTTGATAAAGTGGTGGTTTTATCTGATGGGTACCCGATTTATAGCGGTAACGCGGGTCGGGTTATGGATTATCTTGGATCCGTTGGGTTTGTTCCGGGTTACAACTTTGTTAATCCTGCTGACTTTCTCCTTGACCTTGCTAATGGTAAGTTATTTTTTTCTCGAATTAGAAATTAAATTTATTACTTTATAGGAATAAAATTGGAAAGAAAAAGGTTAGGATATTGTGCATGTCAATGTCACAAAACAAAATTGACACCCAATTTGGGAGTGATATTGAAAGGGGAGTTTTGTTTTACACTTGTCCTTACTTAGGTGAAAGATTCATTTTCAAATGCTAAATAATTAATAATAAAGTAAGTGCTAAAAAAGGATTTAGATTTTTCTAATGATGCTTCTTTTGACCAATTGAAAAGGACTGGGTCATTAGAAGCAGTAATATTAGAAAGACACTTTACCAAAACAAATCTCTCATGTGATTTTTCTAGTTTCATGACAATTTGATATGTTACAATGACAATTTAAATAATAATAATTTTTATTTTTTAAAATATTTTTATCCACTTTATAAAGAGACTAATGTCACCATCCACATTATGTTAAAATTATATTTGTCCTTATGTTCTAAAATTGAATAGATATATGTGTAAATTGAGTATATATGATGGTGATATTTCTAATTCTTAAGATCATTGAATTCTGTAGGCATTGTTGCTGATGTGAAACATGATGATGAGATAGAACAACATGATCTAGATCAAGCTTCAGTGAAACAATCACTAATTTCATCATATAAGAAAAACGTATACCCTGCTCTTAAAGAAGATATTCAAAAAACCAACATCGAGTCATCAATTTTTGCATCAGGAGGAACATCTAGGCGTAAGTTAAATTTTCATGATCACTTGATTGAAGTCTGTCTTCCTATTCGTATGGCTAAATGATTATTATTGATGTTCAATAGGTTCTTCTGATAACCAATGGAACACTGGTTGGTGGGAACAATTTAGGATTCTGCTTAAGAGGGGTTTACAAGAGAGGAGACATGAATCTTTTTCTGGCTTAAAGATTTTTCAAGTATTATCTGTTTCAATTCTCTCTGGACTCCTCTGGTGGCACTCTGATCCTTCACACATACAAGATCAGGTATGTCTGGTGTCTAACACTGACGCGACACTGATACATGTGGTTATATTCAATTATTTTATTTTCTATATTGTATATTTACTAATAACAATATAATCTTTGTAACAGGTAGGACTTCTATTCTTCTTCTCGATCTTTTGGGGATTTTTCCCTCTGTTTAATGCAATCTTTGCATTTCCACTAGAGAAACCAATGCTAACAAAAGAAAGATCATCAGGCATGTACCATCTCTCTTCCTACTATGTTGCTAGAATGGTAGGAGACTTACCAATGGAGCTTGTTCTTCCAACTATTTTCGTAACTATCACTTATTGGATGGGTGGTCTTAAGCCTTCTCTTGTAACATTTGTGTTAACCCTTTTGATCATGCTTTTCAATGTTCTAGTCTCTCAAGGAATAGGCTTAGCACTCGGTGCAATTCTAATGGATGTTAAGCAAGCCACGACTCTAGCTTCTGTGACAATGTTGGTTTTTCTTTTAGCTGGTGGTTACTACATTCAGAAAATGCCATCTTTTATAGCTTGGTTAAAGTACTTATCTTTCAGTCACTACTGTTATAAGTTGCTTGTAGGGGTTCAATATTCAGTAAATGAAGTGTATGAATGTAGACAAGGGTTGCGTTGTAGGGTAAGAGATTTTCCTGCGATAAAGTGTTTAGATCTTGATGATACTATGTGGGGAGATGTGGCTGCATTGACTGTAATGTTTGTTGGATTCAGAATTGTTGCATATTTAGCTTTAAGGATAGGGCATCCTACACGCCAAAAAACTTAATGGACTAGAAGTTATGTGTCACGACATGTGTCTATGTCCAACACAGAAATAACGCGGGCATGTGAGGTTCCATTCAATTATTTCATTCTCTCAAATTATTACTAGTATGGAAGTGATCAGAGTTCAACAATGTACGTGTATGGTTATTTTGATTATTTTCCTCGATTAAATTAAGAGGTGATTCAAATAGAATTGAAATGGAAATATCTTAATTCCTTGTGAATAATTAATATGAAAATGAAATGAAACGATTAATCTCTGCAGGAATTTAGTCCAAATTCTTTATGGAGAAAAGCCATATTACGGATTAGGCTTTTGTATTGTATGTTTATTTATCATATTAATGAACTTTGGTTCACTCTTTTTCTTGTTTTTACTCTTATAAAGAATATATTTTCATAATCTTTATTTCTAAATCAATCTTATTAAATTAAAATCCTTGTACCCGATATTATGTTCTTATTAAATACTCACTTAATTTTTATTTATAAGCAAATTTTGAGTTTTTAAATTCATTGAATAAATTATGTATTTAGACTATATATAGGTTAGATACATCAATCATTCAATGAATATAAAAAGTTAAAAGTTGCTTATAAATATGAATGGAGGGAGTATAATTTAAAGTTGTTGCGCAATTATATAGTTAAGGTTGTTGTAATGTTGAACTAAGTTCTTACATTTTGAAAACTTTGAAACTTGCAACTTAAGAAAGAAGTGAGAAAACAAGTTTGTATTTGTTTTGGTGTGATTTCAAATGAAGGAATTACCTCTATTTATAGACCAAAAAGTTTGGAGATCAAGGCAAGCAAAATTTGAGATTTTTACAACTTGGCCTTAAGATATAAGAAAGGAATCTTTGCCATAAATGCACGTGTTTAAAATGTTAAACCATGGTTAAATTACTCAAGTGTTCTTATCCTTCTTCAATTATGATATTGAGATATTTTTGATGCAACTTGGCTTCTAGAAGAGAACAAGGCAAGATTTTGACAAAATCACTTGAAAAACTTTGCAAAAATGACTAAAAATGCAAGTTGTGGACCTATAATGTCAAATTCTAAAACCCTAGCTCCACAAAATGATTTTTTATGTTCTTGGACATTTTGGAAATCTTGTAACAAGATATACAACTTTCATGTTGAAAGTTTTTCTTGAATCAAATTGAATCTTGGTGAACAATGGCCACGAAAATGGTGAAAAAAGTTGTAAAAAACACTTGAAAATTTTTCTAAGTGTTTAAAAAAATTTAAGTTTTGACTTTTTTCCACATTTTTTATTCTTGATGACCAAGTTGAATAATTTGAAATGCTTTAATGATTGAAAATTTTGAATTTCAAAGTTGACAAAAAAAGTCAAAGTTTGACTGATCTGGACACTTAACTTTTTGTCAGATGATTCAAATTTTCACTATCAATCAAACGTGGCATTGAAGATGTTTTGAACCAAGAAATTAGGTCAAGATCTTGCGTTGGTGATCTTGAGATCTTTCTCCCAGCAGCTGGGTCATGTATTGAGCCAAAAGTCAATGATGTACCATCCTCGATCAAAACCCTAATTTGGTCGATTCGTGGTAGATTTTGAGGAAATGATGGAAATTTAAGGATCAAATGTTGATGATTGATGAAGATAGATCAATTGATATGAATGGAGATTAAAACCCTAATTGATCACATCTTGCACTGATGAATGATTTTGATTCAAAACCTTAATTTGGCTCAAGAAGCAAACACACCAGCTATCTTGTTTTGCAATGATGCAATGATGCATATGTAGATGGTATGAGATGGTATCTTAGTTCAAAAATTAGGGTATGACAGATGCCCCTATTTAAGTTTCTTTAACCTGAGATATGAAGATGAAAATCTTCGTCTCGAGAGGTGGGAAGAGACTTAAATATCAGAATTCACAAATTTTGGGCCTAAGATACCAAAAATGCGAATAATACAAAGTGATTGTAAAATTTTTTTACCAAGGAGGTACCGAAGGGTGACACAACTGGTGTAAAATAGCTGCGAGGATGTCTTTGTCTGTCTAAGAAAGAAGAATCCTATTTGTCGGGAAACAAGTATATGTTTCACTGGGAAAAGAGATTCACAAAGAAAGTGATTATCTGTTTCGCTTTGAGAAACAAGAAGATTACCTACTGAAATCCTGGTGACAATGTTCAAGGTAAACAAAGGTGATATTACCAATTATTAGCCTGATGGTAGTTATGGTAATTTGGAATGAAGACTCATTTACCGATTATCAGCATTGTGATAGACCTGGTAATGATAAGACTTTTGAAGATATTGCCAATTATTAGCAAAGTGATAACTATAGCAAGGTAATTATTGAGAGAGATTTTTATTGATTATTCAGTGTTGTGAATAAAAAAATAGTAATGGAAACAAATCTCAACTGAGTTTCTAGTTTCCTAATTACAATCGTACTGAGGATCTTTTTGAGAAGATGTGGGCGTTTTGATTGTAGAAATACAGGTTTCTCGAAGAGAAAGACAACTATAAATATTTTTTAATGAACTTTCATGATTGGACTTGTTAAAAAGAACAACCGTTTTATGATAAGTTCAAAGATTAAAGGGAAATAAGCAACTCAGATGACGAGGCTATTGCTTATTGTTTGCAGGTAGTTTTTTTTGTGAAATTGAGACCTGAATTGGTTAGAGATGAGGTTCTATCCAGGAATGAACTGGAAAGAAACAGTCAAACAAGATTATGGACCCAATGAGGAATGAACTCAATTAAGGAACTTGAGAAAGAATGTGTTCTTTCTGCTTAGGGGTGAGAGTCTACTAGAGAGATGACACATCCATACCTGTTTTTCTGGAATAAATACAACCTAAACAAGTGTTTAGAAAAATGCAAGAATTCATTAATGATGTAAGTATGTATGAATAATGAATGTCATATGCGTGCTAATGACACTGGACAAGAAGACAAAGCGTATTTGAAGAAAGGACCATTGTCGCAGTTCAATCAGATACTCAGCAAAATCTTCAGCAAGGTGTAGATATCACTGATGATGAATCAGAGTTGCATGCTTAGATTTCTCTGGGGAGAAAAAGCATTTTTTTCATTGGCGGTGCCAGGTTTGGGAATTTGTTCTGGATAAGAATACTATTATTTCATAATCCTTTTTTGGGAAGATAAAACTTCTTTTGTCGAAACATTTGTTTATCCTTTTGAGGTCGAAACGCTCATGGAGACAACTGTTGATGTTCATTTCTATGTTCACAATTCAAAGGAAAATGTCGCTTTTATTTCAAAAGGTTATAAGTAAATTCATTTAAAACTTTTTTGTGTGTGTTTGTTGTTTCAAAAGTGATTATCACACGTAAAAGCGTCATTTTGCAAGATAGAATAAAACAAGAATTGCAAACAAGTGGGCACAAGGCTCAAATTTATTAATAGGATGATAATCAGCCAAAGGCGTGATTCCATGGATTATTTACAAAAGTTGGAAATGGTAAATATTAGGAAAAGGCTACATTCAAAGAAATAACCGTTATTCTCCCTAACAACTTTGAATTCCAACTGTGCTTGTTGCTTCAGGTTGGAGAAGATTTGATTGAAGATCCGTTGATGGAAGATTCTTCAGGTTGACGAAGTATGGACTAATGCAGTTACTTTGTCAATAATCCCTAATTTTTGCCTAGATTGCCTTTTCAGGTTTTCAATCTACCAGGAAGAACTTTTTCTGTTTATTGTCTCTAATTTTTGCCTGGATCGCCCTTTTAGGTTTTCAGTCCATCGAGACGCTCATTTTTGCCTAAGTTTCCCTTTCGGGTTTTCAATTTACCGAGTTGTTCTTTTATCTTTTTAGATGAAGCATTTCTTGACTGCATCAACGTTTACAGGATGTAGGAGTTCATCATCATCCATAGTTTCGAGAGTCATAGCACCGCCAGAGAAGGTTCTCTTAACAACGTACGGGCCTTCGTAATTAGGAGACCAATTGCTCCTAGAATCTGGTTGAAAAGATAAGATCTTTTTAAGCACGAGGCCTCCTTCTTGAAATTCACGAGGTCGAACCTTTTTGTCGAAGGCTTTCTTCATCCTTCTTTGATATAAATGTCCATGACACAAAGCTGTCATACGTTTTTCTTCGATTAAGTTCAACTAATGGTATCTGCTTTGACACCATTCAGCTTCAGATAACTTAGCCTCCATGAGGACTCTCATTGATGGAATTTCAACTTCCACGGGGAGCATTGCTTCCATGCCATACACTAAAGATAAAGGGGTTGCCCCTGTTGAAGTGCGTATTGAAGTGCGATACCTGTAACGTCCCGAATTTAATTAATTATTTAATTGAGTTATTAAAGGATTTATTTGTTGGAATTATTTGAAGTTGGAAAATTATCGACGTAATTGGGTTATTATGTTGTTTGAGTTGATAAGTTGTTAAACAGGTAAATAGTCGATTAGTCGGGAGAAATTAATATTTGAAATATTTTTTAGTAGGATATTAATTATTTTAGTTGGGTTAAATTGTTGTGATAGAAGTAGTAAAGACGGGGTATGCAAATAGTAGGCTCGTTAAGAGTTATAAGAGAATATGAGGTTTAGTGATATATAAAATATTCGGTTTTATCAGTAGAAAAAAAAAGGTTTTGGAAGGGAGAAAGAGGCTATGCGAGATTTTGAGAGAAAGAAAGGAGGAAAAGCAAGCTTTTGGAGAATTAGCCGTCGGGAGAGGAATTGCAGACTGGAAAGTCAAATCGGAATTTGACCAGAAATTATAGAGAGACCATCAATCCAAGGTAAGGGTGAGGTTCAATCTCTATAACCGGGTTTATGATGAATTTTATGCAGGGTTAGGTTGTATGAATTTTCCATGGATAAATTGTTGTCTCTGTGATGTGTTTGTGAAATTATTTGGCTGTGTTGATTGTTGTTGTTGGGTTGGTTGTGGATAGACGTAGTGATTGAATCAATTGATATTACTGTCTGGGTAAAAATAAAAGTATGTGTTGGGCTGGTAATAAAATTGAGATCGGAACAGATACACATGAAAAAAACTAAAAAATTGGAAAATTGAAGAAAAGTGTGACGCTCGTCACAGTGGGGCCCTGCCGACCGGAAGGGAGTATGTATGTAGCATGCGCAGATCAACACATGATGTAGGAGGGAGTATGTCGTTTGGCATGTTTCATGTGCATGAGGCATTTATTTTTGTTTTATCTTTTCCTTGCCACGTAGGTAGTATATAATGAAAAGTATGATAAGGTGTGATGATAGGCATGAGAAATTGTGATGGTAGGCATGAGAAATTATGATAAATGACATGAGAAATTGTGATGGTAGGCATGAGAAATTGATGTAGGAACTTTTGTTAGTTTTCTTTCTTCCTGCCACGTAATGGTTAAACATAGGCATGGTTTAGTAAACTTTTTAGTAGACTAATAATTTAACTAGTTTATTAGTATATTATGATAGTACCTCTTAATTTTATTTGTGTTGTGGTATGATCAAACAAATATAGTAGTTTTGTAGTTTTAGCAGAATAAGCATGTTAAGTAACAAAAATAATAACAGAGTAGCGAGGTTAATAATAGGAATATAATTTAGTAGCATTTGAGATTTAATATCAGTGAATTAAATAATGGAAACAGTGGGAATTAGTAGTAATAATAGAGCTTGATGAAAACAGTATCGAATAGAAAATTTAGTATTTTTAACCGGGATAATTGTTTAACCGAAATTAGTTGAAATTTTGTAGAAATATTTCGTAAATGGTTGTAGTTATTTTTAGTTGGTTGAGGTATTGGAACCGTGTCGAGTATGTTGAATATAGCAGGTGGTTTAGTAATAGAAAACTAAGTAGTTGATTGAATTGAATGAGTTAGTAGATAATGCTTAATAATTAAATAACATTAGCGGTAAATAAAATGTTTTAGGCGTAGAATCGTAATTGTTAAGTTGTGTAGTATTTGTCATAGTTGGTTGTTTGAATTATTGTTGTTAATAAATTATTGTTGATACGTTGATGAAGTTGTAGGCCTATGGACAATGTTGAATTGCGTTGAATTGTTCCGATATATGAACGAATTGAGTTGTAGGTCTTATGACCAACGTTGATAAGTTGTTTTATAGTTGATGAAATATTATGTTGTAGGCCTATCGCCAATGTCGAATTGCGGTTAACATGTTGAAATGTTGTCGTTGTTGTGTGTTGTTGTTGTTGTTGTTGCATTGTTGTAAATTTGTTGTTGAAGTTGATGTCGCATGACATACATTGCATTATTAAGTTGCCCTTAATGGCACCAAGTTGAAAGTTGGAGGCTTTATGCCTTGGCCTTGATGGCACCACGTTGAAAGTTGAAGGCTTATGCCTTGTTAATGTCTCGATAAACTGGCAGATTTTAAGTTGGGAGTTTTGCTCCAATGGTACCACATGCATATGCATACTTGAGTCGCATTTGAGTTGCATATTGAAATTGTTGTTATTATTACTTTGTTTGTTGATTGTCGTTTTGATGTTGTTATAAGATGTCATTGTGAATAAGTTGTGTTGATCTAAGTTGCTATGTTGATTGAATGAAGTGGTTATATTTGTATGACCTAACCTAATATATTGTTTATCATAAACCTATTTATATTGGTTGATATCTCACCTCTTCTATTGTGATGTTGCCTCCATGTGGGTAACGTGCAAGTAATTAAGAACAAAGATTTAGTTGCTGTTAGTTTGAGTCGGGTTGTCGCTCTGATACGTAATACTCGGGGGGATGAACGCTAGTTGTTTTATTGGTTTAATTTTGTTGTCGAATAACAATGTAGATATATGAGAAGTATTTGTTGATTCTAAATTGGTTTTAGGTTGAAAAGATGTTATTCCATCCAAGTTGATTTTTGTAGTTCCGCTGCTTAATATTAATCAAGTTGATTCATGTTGTTTCAGTTTATCCTAGTTTATGTGTTATGTATCTGTGATAGTGTGATATTGTTGAAGTTGAATTGTAATACTCCAGCCGTTTGTTGAAAAGAATTTTTATAACTATGATTTTCCTTTTGTTGTTCAAGTTTGACCCATTATCTGTAATGATATTTCTTGGAACTCCTTATCGGCAAATGAGGTTGTTCTTGATGAACCTCACAATTAATTGTCTTATAACGTTGGCATAAGATGTCGCTTCGACCCATTTGGTGAAGTAATTGATGGACACTAAGATGAAGCGATGACCGTTTGAAGCTTTTGGTTCAATCATTCAAATCATGTCGATGCCCCACATGGAGAAAGGACACAGAGATGAGAGAATGTTCAGTAGATTCGGTGGCACATGGATCTTATTTGCGTAGATCTGGCACTTGTGACATCTCTTCACGTGTTTACAACAATAAGATTCCATTTTCATCCAACAGTAGCCTGCTCTTAATATTTTCTTGGACATTGCATGCCCATTTGAATGGGTTCCAAAGGACCCTTCATGTACTTCTTGTATCAATATATCTGCTTCGTGTCTATCCACGCATCTGAGCAAGACCATTCAAGGAAGCGTTTGATGTCGTGGAACCATGATTTATCATTGATTACTGCTTTATTTGAAAACACATAGGCGGGTCTTTCAAGGCGTCTAATGTTGATCCTAGGAATAACAGAGTCACCATTTTTATGTGCATAATGAAATTGAAGAACGAGTGAGCCAAATCGGGATTCGGCTCTCCGACTCAAAAATAATTTTTTAAAAGGTCACCACCACAAAACTTTATTGTTTCCAAAAATAAGGAAAAGGGAAAAGCTGAATAACCCTAAAAAAGTATGCAATGCGAGAAATAATGAAATTAAACGCATAGCAGGGGGATTAAGATTCTTTGGTTGGGAGTTAGGTTATACAAATAGAAGGTATTAGCACCATATATATCTATAGTACTCTATAGGATATTTTGTATGTTTGTGTTTTATTTGCTATGCTATTGGGAAAGTTTCCCCTTTGGGATTAAGAGCGTAAGTTGGGTAGGAACCTAAGTTTGTTTATTATGATTATGCTCGCAAAGATCATTGCAATCTTCTGCATATATATCCTTTAGAGGGAATCAAAGCAATTGTATCTCGGGGTCTAAGGGTAACTAAGGTTTGGGTGGTTTGAGAGAGAAATAAGTATGCTCGCCAAGGATGAGATCTTGTGCCTACGTATTATCAAAAGGAGGTTGAGAAAGTCATAACAATCATAGTTCCCACTTATGTTCTAATGGAAGCAATATTTTTAAGAGACAATAACAAATGTCATCTTAATGAAAAATGTATCTACTCTATTCCATCACTTACATTTGAAAATTGAATTTTTGAATCTTTCAGTGTAATAAATGGGTGTTTAACTTGAGTGTACAAGTATACCGCTTATATTTCTTAGAATGAAAAAATGTTTTGTTTGAAAATAATGTTGCATATTTCATTGTAAGCAATGGGCGTTAAACTTGAGTGTACAAGTATTCCACCTACAGTTAAGAAGGATGTTTGTTTATGAAAATATTTGATTTGAATGTGATGTTATAGATGAAATAGTTCTTCCATAAAGATGATTCATGTCTCATCTCTGAAGAGAAATGTTTTGTTTTGTTTGGGGGGGATGCTTTTAAGAAGCTTGTGGGTCCTTGTATTGTAAGTCCAAGAGGAGGCTATCCGAGGGACATCGAGGGTCCTTGTATTGTGAGCCCATAAGGAGGATATCTGAGGGACATCGAGGGTCCTTGTATGAAGCCCAAAAGGAGGCTATGGGGTATGGCTGACTTGGTTTTAAGAGTGATTTCACCGGGAAAACATACTCTATGGTTCTATCATAGCTAAGGAGATTCTTTGTACGAAGCCCAATAGGAGGCTGTTTGAGATTTCCAAATCTCTTTCTTGTATGAGGCCCAAGAGGAGGCCAACTCAACAGGGGAGTTATTTTGTACAAATCCCAAGAAGAGGCTTTGGGGAACCTAGTTGTTATACTAGTTGTAATGACATAAACATGAATAAGTATATCTGACAAAGTGTGTGTGTGTGTGTGTATTCATAGGAGTTTATGAAATAAATATATAAACAAGTGTATAAGACAAGAAAATAAGCTAGTGATAATTGGATATATACAAGGGAGTGGAACTTACACCTTAAGGGAGGCCCACTGGAATAAGAGTAGTTTCACCGAGAATAATGCTCCTCTTAGTACTAGTGGAATTGGTGAAATAAATTTACAAACAAGTAGATAAAACAAGCGAACAAAGCTAGTAATACTTGAATATGTACAAAGGGGGTTGGGTATTACACCTTAAGGGAGGCCCATGATCAATTTGATTTTGAATTCGAAAGATTTACGAGAAAGAAACCTAGTTTCGTTTATATTTTCAAAGAATAAATCGAATCGATCATGGTGTAATAGATGTGTAAGTCAATAAAACATTTTTGAATATTTTGAAAAGACTTGAAGGGTGAAAGTTTATTCACATGAGTGTTTGAAAAAGGATTAGGTTAAAGAAAATCAAGAAGAAACATTTTTAAAAGCATTTAAAAACCCTTAAAAAGTCCTACTTTTTAACCTAATAAAATATATCAAAAGAAAATATTTTTTAGGATTTTTTGACATAATTATAAATTAGATATACTAAATGACATGTGTGCAAAAAATCATTTCAAAATAAAAAGTTTTGATTAGTTTTTAAAAATGTTGAAGTTCGTTAAAAAAATTAAGAAAACTAGTGATAAAAAAATATTTTTGTCTTGGTGAGTGTTGAACTTAGGACACTGGCTTGAAAGGTGAAAAGAATAACCACTGGGTCACACGTGTGGCTTGTTAGACAAACACGTTAAGTTGTTTATATTGAAAAAAAGGTTTTTGAAAAAAGTTTGGAAAATATGAAAAAAGTGAAAAAGTCTGGGGCGAGGGGGATTCAAACCCTAGAGCTTGGGCATGAATGGACTAAGGGCGCGCGCTCTACCACTAGGGTAGCTATACATTTGTTTATAAACCCAACTTCATTTAATTATATTTGAAAGCAAATATTTGAATTTTTCAAAACGCGTCATGATCTTCATCTTCAACATCCAACTTCCTTGATTCATAACTTTCTTATTTCTTGATGAAATTGAAAGATGTAAACATGAAACTTGCTCGGTTTTTCGTAAGGAATCAATTGGTGTAATTTAATTTAAGTTATTTTTAATGTAAGATCACTGAATTTGTGAAAAAATAGATGAATCCTAAATTTAATTCAGACTTAATGAAATCGTGTAGGTGCAAGAAAAATGTCAATTGATTGAGGGTTCATGATCAGGATGGATGCAGAAACAAGATAACAATTCAATTTTTCATCTATGATGCATGAATTATGGAGTTCAAAGTTTGAGAACTTACCTCTTCAAGTGAGAATCTAATTCTTTGAAGGAGGTGTTACATAAGTGTTTTGATGATCTGGATAGCTTCCTTGGACCCTAAGGAAGGTGTTGTTATGCTTAGCTTGCTTTGGAACCTTCTGAAACTCCCTGCCCGAATCCAACTGCAACTTGTTCAAGGTGAGTATGAAGATGATGATGGAGGCGTTACATAAGTTATTTAAGGGCTTGGGTCACTTCTATAGGATATATGTAAGGTATTTGAATGATCAGAAAGGAAAACGCACGAGTGGATTTGAGTTTCGCTTGCTAAGATTGAAAATGCACACTAATGGAGTTTTCTTGAGGAAATTGAGTTTTGGTTAATTTTATGATGTATGAATGGTTCAAACAACTTACAAATGGTGTTTTGAAGAGGTTTGAAGCATTGGTTTGGTTAGAACTTGCAAGAATTAGAAGTTGGAATTCTTACATTTTGAAAACTTTGAAACTTGCAACTTAAGAAAGAAGTGAGATAACAAGTTTGTAGTTGTTTTGGTGTGATTTCAAATGAAGTAATGACCTCTATTTATAGGCCAAGAAGTTTGGAGATCAAGGAAAGCAAAATTTGAGATTTTTACAACTTGGCCTTAAGAGATAAGAAGGGAATCTTTGCCATTAATGCACATGGTTAAAATCTTAAACCATGGTTAAATTACTCAAGTGTTATTATCCTTCTTCAATTATGATCTTGAGATATTTTTGATGCAACTTGGCTTCTAGAAGAGAATAAGGCAAGATTTTGACAAAATCACTTGAAAAACTTTGCAAAAATGACTTAAAATGCAAATTTTGGACCTATAATGTCAAATTCTAAAACCCTAGCTCCACAAAATATTTCTTTATGTTCTTGGACATTTTGGAAATATTGTAACAAGATCTACAACTTTCATATTTAAAGTTTTTCTTGAATCAAATTGGATCTTAGTGAAAAAAGGCCATGAAAATGGTGAAAAAAGTTGTAAAAAACACTTGAAATTTTTTCTAAGTGTTTAGAAAAATTCAAGTTTTGACTTTTTGTTGACTTTTTCCATAATGTTGATTCTTGATGACCAAGTTGAATAATTTGAAATGCTTTGATTATTGGAAATTTTGAATTTCAAAGTTGACCAAAAAAAGTCAAAGTTTGACTTATTTAGACAGTTGACTTTTTGTCAGATGATTCAAATTTTCACTATCAATCAACCATGGCATTGGAGATGTTTTGAACCAAGAAATTAGGTCAAGATATTGCATTGGTGATCTTGAGATCATGCTCCAAGCAATTGGGTCATGCATTGAGCCAAAATTCAATGGTGTACCATCCTCGATCAAAACCCTAATTTGGTCGATTCATGGTGGATTTTGAGGAAATGATGGGAATTTGAGCATCAAATGTTGATGATTGATAAAGATAGATCAATTGAGATGAATGGATATTAAAACCCTAATTTATCACATCTTGCACTGATGAATGATTTTGATTAAAAATCCTAATTTGGCTCAAGAAGCAAACACCCCAGCTATCTTGTTTTGCAATTTGTCAGTGATGCATATGTAGATGATATGAGATGGTATCTTAGGTCAAAAATTGGGGTATGAAACTTGATAATTACTTTATAAATTTAACATTAATTTAAGTCTAAAGTACCTATAAATCTCATTAGTACTTGAAAATGTATGAGCGTATCCCAAGTTTTTTTTCTTCCTTTGTGATGCTTGTAAAAGTAAATGCATAATTCCATAAGCACTGGTTGTACTGACATCATATGATCTATTAATATTCCTCTCATAATTTGACTTTATCATTCTAATGTTCTCAGAACGCTGGAATGAAGAAGGATCTAAACCACCATTAAGTCCATCTGAAAGTGTATCAAACTGTAATAATTAGTACAACAATAAATCATAAAAATGATTAGTTTACTTAAAGATAAAAGTAATTGATGTGGAAGAAATTAATCATATCCCTGTAAAATAGTGCATTCCACTACCATTGGTGCTAGTAAATGTTGCTTCACATACTAATCTTGATTTTTGTCTCCACCGCTACGTTCTCCTTTTACAATGTGTCATCTAAACTTGAATTTGAAGGGTGAGAAAAATACAAGAAAGTGGGGTTTGAATTGGGTTTTCTAACTAACTTTGTAATTTTAATAAATTATTTTTAAAACTAACTAAAATAATTAAGACTAATAAAAGAATAAAAAGGACTCGTTTAATTTATACAAGTTCGCCTTCAACAAGGTTATTCTTATCCATTCTCCAAGGTGATTTTTCCTTAAACAAGGACTTAATGAACTAATCTCAACAGATTACAAATGAAAAAACTTTTGGCCTATGACTAACCACAACTATCTAAGAGTCTCAACAGACACCTTAGCCCTCTCAAGTCTACAAACTAACAACATAGTCACTTGAAGCAAAAATCAATTCTTAACAGAATTACAATCAACCATGTTTACAATGTTTGCTTCTAAAAAGCAGATTAACACAACAATGATAAGCAAATTCTCTAATACAAATAATGAGCAACAACACTTTGTATTTAGAACTATAAGATAAAACACAGATAATGAGCAATAACTCTTTGTGCTCTAATCTCTAATATCTTAACACAATAATGAGCAACAACTCTTGTGTTCTTAATATTTCTCTAGAAGAGTAAATGTATGAATATTTGAATAATGATTCTTATTTTTCTCTTGATGTATATCAGTGTTTTAGCATTTTGATTCAAACTTGATAATAATAATCAATTTGTCATCTTCAAATGTTGTTGAGGTCTCTTTATATAGACTTGGAGAAATAGACCGATGATATGTGTTGAGATGTCATTTTCACTTTCCATCTATAGTAATGATAGCATTTCATCGTGGGAAACAAAATAGTACAATACATAAGCATGTAGTGGAATTTTGAATCTTATTGACTGTGCTATGAAACTCCGTGGATAACTTTCTTAGATCTTATCTTTTGATGATTTACTTCTGGCTTGAAGTAGTATGTAACACCCCGTTTTCGTTGAATTATTTTATTTGATTAAATTAGATGATTTAGTGTAGTTGTGCACGTTAGTAAATCTTTTGTTGTATGGTGATGCATTTATTGGGACTTATAGGCCTTAGGAATTGTTCGAGTTGAGATAATGACGGGTATATGACCAAAATTGTAGAAACATGAGGTGTAGAGAGATAACTAGTTATTAGTATTATTTGAATTAAAATACGAGATTTAATACTATAGTATACTAATTAAATAAATATTATTGCTAGAATAATAGAATTATTATTTATTTTAATTAGGAAGGGTAAGGTTGGTATTATGAATTAAGGGTCCTAAGGTTAGTGTTGGAATAAAAAGAGATTTAGAAGAGAAAAGAGAGTTAGCACGTAGAAATAGTGAATAGGTGTAGAAGTGAGAAGAAGAGAAAGAACACTAAGAGGATAGGGCAAGAAGGTTCACTGTAAGGGTCAAGAATCGACAAAATCCAAGGTAAGGGTGAGATTCTAACACTATAATGGGTTGCATAACAATGGGGTATGTGTTGGCTGAAGATTTTGATATTGTGTATCGAAATGAAATGATTGGGCTTTGTTTTGAATAAAGAAAGTTTTATGGTTTAGAATGGAAGAGATTGTTTTTTTGAATGGAAATATTAAAGCTCAAGGTTTCGAATGATAGTTGTGAAGTGTAAGTCTAAAGAAATTTCGAACTAATGATGAGATTATATCTGTGAAGGTTGTTTTCGAAAATAACCTTTGAAACGAATTCGAGGCGAAGGTTCTAAGGCGTTTGAAATTCAAACGTGAGCGGGATATTGGAAATTCAAATACCTAAGCACTGGGGTGTTCGAAGACGCGTGGAGGCTAGAGGGAAGCAATGCTCTGCATGTTTCGAACGTGGCGGAATCTGATAACAAGACCGTTATGGTCGAAATAGTATAAATAGAAGTCTTAGTGTTAGGATTTCGTGTGTCATATCTGTTGTACAAATTCAGTAAACATTCAAAACACCGCATGGATAGGGAAACGAATGCACGAAAAATGTACGTATGATAACACCAACATTTACAATTCAATGAAAACTCTTTATATTTTCCAGTTTGTCTTTCATTTCCATTTCGTTTGTGTTTCAAACATTTTTACATTCATGCCTCTACATTAAAGCTTTTACATTCAGAGTCATTTATTTCTTTCTGCATTTAAACGCTTTTCTTATGTTTGAATCCTTTAAACATTCAGCAGTTTTTACATTCACTCACTTAATCCTGCCATTTACCCAATCTAAAGTCTTTTTATTCTTCTGATGAACATTCCTTATATTATATAGAAATTATCCTTCGAATCATTTAGTGTAGTAATCGAAGTGGATTGGATGTCTTTAAAACACTTTAATTAGAAGTCCTAAATATGAATACCAGTTTTACAATTAGATTTAACCAAACGACTATGTCCCATAGGATCAATCTAGTCGATCCTGCAAGTTACCAGAGAAAGTGAATAACAGTAATTAAGTTTATTCGATAGTTTGGAAGACTAGCGGTTGTTTACCAGAAATCACTGTAAATAGTATGGTAGTGTTTAGGTCTCATGATTATTGTTCTTGATTTTCTCACTATTTTTCTTGATTGGAGTTTTCCCATTGATGAATTATTTGATGCATTTTGTACAATAACGGTGAAATTTGATGATGAATAATGAATAGACTTGATAGGCAATGTTGGTAAATAATTAGTGTGTTTAGAAGTTACTGTTTTTGACTGAAACTTTGGGAAACTTGGGATTTTTAGGTTGAAAATAGGAATTCCCGTAGCAAAAAAAAAATTGCAGAATTTTTCATTGTTATGTTGAGGAAATCGATTTCCAGTTTTGGGGTAATTGATTTCCTAAACTAAAATTTTGAGAAAATGGATACTGGTCGTGTTGAGGAAATCGATTTCCAATTTTGGGATAATCAATTTCCTGAACTAAATTTTGGGAAAAATAGCTACTGGAAGTGCTAGAAATCGATTTCCAATTTTGGGGTAATCGATTTCGTGAACCAAAATTTGAAAAATCCTGAAAACGTATAAAATCCATAACTTTTGATTCGGGCGTCTGTTTGATGCACCGTTTGGATCAATATAAAGCTAAAATCATTTTCTATACTATAAAAATGAATGGGAGAATAATAGATTATTATTATTTGACCAACATTGATGCCTATATGTGTATATTCTTGAGCAATGTGTTATGATTTATGTTGCGATTGAGTTTGTTGATGTTGTATGAATGGTTTGATTATTCTCCATGAAATTGTTTGACAATGATGATAGGAAGGGCCTGAATTGGCATGAAATTGGTAAGTATGAATATCAATTCATTTTATATTGGTGTGCATCAGTATCACATGCATTCATGAACCATTGCCTGTATTGGCAAACGATGACATGTATTGTCATTATGATGTTACTGCCCTAAGTTGGAATTATGATGAGGGTTCTTCCCTGTTGGTACCATATGCATTGAGTTGATGTCGGTCTCATTTCATACTTTATGATTAATTAATTTGATTTTTTGATACTAAAAGAGTACGATTTGTAATACGATGTGTAATATGTGTTGCATGTATATTCACTTATATGTCGATGTACTTTGTGGCATGATTATACGTACTTTAGTAGCTAGCTACTCATTATTATGTTCTATTTTTCTATTGTTATGATATATCATCACTTTTGTTTGAATGTTACCTCTACGTAGGTTACGTGCAAATAATTAGGAGTAGTCCGAGTTGCTAAGTCTGGAAGATGTTACTCTTCTTATTTTGAGTAAACTTTTGTGGAAATCCGTTTGTTGGATTTTGATTGATGTTTTACTTTGAATTTTGAATTATGAAAACCATCACTCATGTTGAGAATAATTTCTAGTGATGTTTTTCCGCTATAAATGAAACGAAGTTCAGACATGATGAATCAAGAGAATACGTGTTGCGTATCTCTTTGTATGAGTTTTTATGTGTGTATGAAGATGTGGCATCCTATTTTTGATGTTTTATTTTAAGAATTAATTTACTCTGATTTTTATTCAATTACCGACAGGGAAATAAGGTGTTACATAGTAAGCTTACAAGATATCTCTTTCTGATCTTTGTTCCTTTCTTATTTTTTGGATTTATCCTGTTATGATGAATAAGAGTGATCCATAAGACACTTGTTTGTTTGTAGAACTAGAATCTTTCAGATAGTTGAACATTGTCTTCAGATATGTAAGAAACAACTTATATGAGGAATAACTTCTTTTAATATTGAAAGCTTTTCTGATCCACCATGTTCTGATCTTGATCTTGATTTCTGATGACAGATCTTCTTAGCTGCATATATGATGTATGATTTCTCAAGCAACAACTTATATTAGTACATCTGATTTGACGTTGATTCTTCTTGATCTGATCTTTGATTTCTGGTAACAGCTTTTATGAGATGCGTACATGATGTTTGATTTCTAAAGCATTAGCTTATATCAATACATCTGATCTTTATGGATATATTTTTCTTTCTAGACTCCTGAATTCTGATCTTTGGATTGAGCTAAAAGCAATAACTTATGTTAGCTACTTTTTCGTTTCTGATCTTGAATTCTTCAGTTCTAAACTCTTCTTTTATGATATCTGCATACTCAATGAAATCATTAGAAACTAAAATTGTTTCTCATCAAATAAATGTGTTGTTATCATCAAAACTTTGAGATTATATTGTAGAGACAAATCTTTTCTGACAGAATTTTTAGGGCTTTTGATGATGAAAAAGAAAATGTTACGTTTATAAGATACACACTGCGACCCAGATAAAAATGAGAACATTGAAAGAGAGCTCGTACACAAGAGAAGAAATTTATGGATAACTCGTACGTGCAACCGAAGAAAGTTGAAGATGAGGGTACATGAGAAGAAAAGGTTAGGGTTATGTGAATTACATCATGTTCTGATATTGAATTTTTGATTGAGGGTTCTTAGATTGAGAAGAAACAATTGAATTTTCTAATTTTAGGGTTTGGAAGAAGAAATTGAGAGGGAAACTTTTTTCACTTTTAGCGATCATGAAATTTTTTTGCTTACTTTGAGAATATTTAAACGAAATTACAAATAATTCTTTAAGTTTGTTTTAATCAACATAGGAGAACCGTAAACTATATATATATATATATATATATATATATATATATATATATATATATAAATACTTTATTAAAGTAATTAAAAAATATATGAGAACGGTTTTACCCGCTGCGATAAAAAAATGTTCTCCTTGTTATCTACCAATATAATACTGAGACGTTGCATTGAATTTGCAAAAATGATATACCCTACCACAACAAAACATAAAATTTGTTGTTTATTAAACCCTTGAACTCTATGAAGCGACACCACTTCATTCTCATATAGGTATACTATATAAAAAATGCACCCATAATTATGAATTCCAATAAACATATGATATATATCTATTAAGAGGAAAACTTCATCCTACCACATTTACTGTTATGGTCAAAGTACTTTTAATCCTTGGAATATATCTATTGTTAAGTACTTTAATCACTATAATAATGTACTTTCATCATTGAACTCAATACATAATGTCAATCAAGTATGAATTAAGTTTCCACCATCGATGATTAATTAGATATGATCTTGTTCCGCATCCATATTAACGTCTTCTTTGTCTTCAATTATATCCAAAGACATCATATCACTGTCAATCTTTTCGTCAAAGAATTGCAAGATTTTTCAATCTTTAATAAACTTTAAATATTTATTGTTTCAAATAGTCTATGATATTTTATGTACTTTTGAAAGAATTTACCAACTATCATCAAATCATAACACTTTTGACATATTAGTACAATTATCATATACAAAACATATTATATATTCTTTAAACTTTTGACAAATTAACACCATCACACTTTTGTCATTCATTTTTTCATATACAAAAACTTTATGTCATTCTTAGTTTTCCAACCCTTTTAATTTGAAGCTTTACTCTCACTTAAATATATCAAAAATATATTTGATGCATTTAACATTTATAACAATCGACAATCATGATCATACAAATTTGTCATGACTAACTTTTATTTCATGAAGTGGATTCAAACATCTAATTCATAAACTCCATATAAATACAACACCATAAAAAAATTTGGACCCTTTACAAGATGCACTAAGTGCTTTATTTATACTACGCATTTAACAACTACTTCTAAGCGGGATTTTCCTCTCCAAATGCCACGTGTTCCTTGTAACTTCTTCCCATGAACCCACGTTTACTATTCCTTGTTCCTTTCCCTCCAAAATTCCTTTATTTTGAATAAACTGGACCACTTCGAACAATTGGGCCTTTATTGTCTCAAAGCCCATTTAACCTTCAAGTTGACCTCTCCCGAGTTGACTTCATGCCTCGTTAGACCATGCAACTCAGTCGACCTTTACCTTATAATAAATGTCAATAAATATAATAAATATAAAAAAGCTTTTGGCATTGTCTTCTCTCATTGGCTGGATTTTATTTTATTAAAATCTTAACCAACAACTGTATTAACCAAGTTTTAATATTTCATTAACCAAAATAATTTTAAAAAAATTAAAAATTAAAATACTATGTATACACTGTTCACGTATTTGTGAATAGTGTATACGATGTAGTGCCAAAATAAGTGTCAAAATAACATTTTTGTTATAAAAAACCTAGCATACTAAACTAATGGGCTCTTCACAAATACCCATTACAATCTAACTTAGGGTACAAGATAAACTTAAATAATTAGACATAAAAAACATGCCCAACTTGATGCTAACAATCCTAGAATTCTTCGATAACTACACACTAGAACACATTTCGACTACAACATATAAGTCTTTGACAACAACATGTGAGCAATCTTAGATGACATGCTAAACTTCTATTGAACTGTCGAAACCATGAAACTACCTTTCGAACCAATAGAGTTTGATCCAATATCTCACAAATCTCCACATAGGAACAAACTCTGTTATTAAAGAATTGACTAGTTTTCTTCATGCAGTTTTATCAACTGCATACAGTGGAAAAACATGCAACTTGACAATGTTTTGGTGATCATATCAGCATCATTGTGATCTGTCGAGACCTTCAGCACTTGGACTTCTCCACGCTCGATTAACCCTCTTGCGAAATGCAAACTCAAATCAATTTGCTTGGTTTCCCCATGATAAGCTGAATTCTTCGACATATGTATTGCACTCTGACTATCACATTTAACAGTGATAACTTGCCCTTGAACTTTCAGCTTCTTAGCAAAACCTTCAAGCCACAATGCTTCTTCGACAACTTCAGTTAAAGCAATATATTCCGCTTCAGTAGTGGATAATGTGACAACCTTATAAAATATTGATTTCCAACTAATTGTTGTATCAAACATAGTGAAAACATAATCAGAAATAGATTTTATGGAATTCATACAACCTGCATAATCAGAGTCAACATATCCTTCGATTACTACTTTACTATCTTCGCCCAAGGTTCCACCAGAAATTAGGAATTTGTTCAGAGAACCATTCACGTACCTTAGAATCCACATTATTACTTGTGTGCATTTTCTTTTGTCTGTATGTGCCATATGTGTAGGAATTAATTATCTTAGCATAAAGAACGAGTATATATATATATATATATATATATATATATATATATATATATATATATATATATATATATATATATATATGTTAGAAGTATTAGTTCATGAGGAATAAATAACACTGTTATAAGTTAGTTCGATATAGAGAAAATTAGCAGAAAACAGAAGAAAAAAAAGTAGACAACAAATTTTATAATAAATACTGGTATTTTGTAGCAGAGACTAATTATGATGGTAGTAAAATTTAGTAGCAGGTAATTGAGTACCTAAATATAATACAAGTACAAAAAAATAGGTTACGATTGGTAGTAAAAGCAGGAAGTGAGAACAGTGCCGGAATTAACCGAAATAGTAATTAAGCGGTAAAATTAGTCGTTCGAATGTGGTTGCCACTATGTTTTCGTCATCAACCGCTTTACTATGTCGGTATCACATCACAAAAAATGTGAGAGCACGGCTAAAACCCGCAGTTGGGACCAAAGAGAAGAAAGACGAAGACGGGCAAGTTGTCAAATTCGGTGTTATGGTGGAGAAGATTATAAGTGCATGGAATTATATTCTTAATTCTTCTACTGAAGAGATGTATACTATGAATGTGATCCACTTTAGGAGTTTGTGTGTGGAATATCCCAATTTTTTGAAATATGTTGAATCCACTCTTCTTGATCAAGTGAAAGAGAAAATGGTGTATGCATGGACGGACCGTGTTAGACATTTGGGGAACACAACCACTAATAAAGCTGAATTCGCACATGCGACTTTGAAGAGGTGGTTGGGTGATAGAAAGGGTGACTTATGTAGAGTTTTGGATGTTGTGAACCAAATGCTCATAAACCAACATAATGAAATTCAAACAACATTTGGTAGGAGCAAAACTGTATTGGAACACTGGTTCAAAGACAAGACTCTTTATGCACATTTGGTTCACAATATATCCCGGGCGGGATTGAATTTTATTTTTTATGAAGCAAAACTAGCGGAAACAACAGGTCCCGATAGTTTGAAATGTGGGTGTACAATACGTAAAACTTATGGAATTCCATGTGCTTGTATTATTTTAAAAAAATCAAACTCAACTCCCCTATTCGAATAGATGAGATATGCACTCATTGGAAAAGGCTATATTTCGATTATTACGAGCCGACAAAGAAAGATAGTTCCAACATTACCATTACAACTGAGTTGGAAATCATAGTAGATCATTTTTCAAAATCAGACGATGTTAAAAAGTTGCACATTAAAGAACCATTGAGAAAAGTCGCATTTTTGGAAACAACCGATTTGAAGCCTCCGACCCAATCGGTGAAAACTAAAGGTGCCCCAAAAAAGGTGAAAACCTCACAAGCCGACAGTACAACCAAATGTACTCCTTATCACGAAGTCATCGATGAATTATTCCCGGATTCTCCCACCCTAAAATCCAAGACAAGTGCTAAAAAAGGAGCTCGAATTTCAAAACCACATCGGACACCGACACTGACACCACCACCACCACCACCACCGATAATATACATTAATGAGATGCCTTTATTTATGCAGAAACACATTGAAAAATTGTGGATGTGGGAAGTGATGGTAATTGCGGGTACCGGGTCGTATCCGCTTTGCTTGGCCAAGGAGAGGAGCAACACATTCTTGTTCGGAAAAAAACTTATCTCGGAGTTGCCCTCGCATAGTGAAATTTATACGTGTCTATATGTGACAAAGGAAAAGTTTAATAAAATTCACCATGATTTAGCTCCAAGTGTTACCGTCCATGCACCGGTTGAAAAATGGATGTGCTTCCCCGAAATGGGACATCTTATAGCAAGTGCTTATAACGTGGTGTGCGTCGACTTGACAAGATATGGTTTTTTAGAAACTTTTTTTCCTCTACAAGCTACATCGCCTATTGCTCCATCTAGACGCATTGTGTGTGTTGGCTATCTACGTTCATGCCATTTTGTTCAAGTATATTTGAAACCGAGTTGTCCTATTCCGGCCACATCCGTGGAATCGATGGAACATCACAAAAAAGAGGCGGAAACTTGGCCGGATCTTTTTTTGGAGAGAATGACAGAGTTCACCCATTTGATGGATCTTGAGAGAGAATCCAATAGGGAGAAATCAAAGAAAGAAACGGTTTTAGATTTAAGCGGAAACAATTTTTCTATTCATTTTAGAATGTAACCGAAACATTTTTTGTATGTATTGTCGAAACATTGTAAAATCTTAACGTTTCAATACATACATATATATATATATATATATATATATATATATATATATAGTATTTACCATTTTATCTCTGTCTATAAAATTTTGAATGTCTAAAAAACCAACTAACATAATTATGTTTCAGCCAAAACTGATTTTGAGTCTGTTCCTACATAATTCGCAAGTACACTAGCGAATTTTGCTTGTTTTTTTTAAAAAAAAACAACACAGTGAATAATTCGTAAGTTCACTTAGGAATTAACCTGATTTAGTGTAATTCGTAAGTGTACTTGCGAAATGTGACCTGATAAGATTTCTTTGGTCCATATTACTCCTACTTGCCTATAAATTGAGTATACAACCCATTCCATTCTCTATCACAAACCAAAACCAGAATAATGACACAAAACTATCCACGCCTTGCGTTTATCTACTTCACTGTTGCACATGCGCCAATTCAATTCAGGCTCTCGCAGGACACCCCGTAGGACGAGCTCATTACGACATTGCATTCTCTGTTGCAGTATCTAGATAATCGCAAGGTGGTCACGCTTGAGTATCGTTCATCTTCACTAGATGCTGAAGGAAAAGTCAAGTTCACCCCGTTTCAGTTGAAGAACGACGAGGACTTAGAGGTTATGTGGGAGACGTTTCAACAATACTCGAGAAAGAGTTCGATTGAGATGGATGCGTCGCTTCATAGATCGGCAGAAGATGTTATAAAGATGTTGCAACGTCCACAGCTTCCCGTTTATTATAATATGTAATTTAACTTTCTGCATCCACTATGTAATTTATTTGAATGAATTAAGTTGAATGAATGGTATGAATTGTGTTAAATATTTCTGAATTCTGCCCAGACAAAAATCTATAGGTGTACTTATGAATTCACCCAATCAGGTGAATTCGCAAGTCCACCTGGGAATTCACCTTATTTTTTGAAAAATAAGGTGAATTCGTAAGTGCACTGACGAATTCACCTTATTTTTCAAAAAACAAGGTGAATTCGCAGGTGCACTTGCGAATTCACCTTCTTTTTTAAAAATTATGGATTATTTCGTAAGTGCACTTGCAAAGTCTACCTCCGGTTAATTCATAAGTGTACTTACGAAATCTGAGGATATTTTTGGTTTTTCATCAAGGATGGGAAGAAACCCACTAAATGGATGAAGAATTTTTTTATTTTTTTATTTGTTTGAAACCTGTTCGACAAACCAATGAAGACCATCTATTTTAAGTATTAAATGTTTCTAATTAGGAATCTTAATTAAAGTGTAATGAAATTGTATAGAAAATTAGCTTTTATATGTTTTTGTTGTCCGCGTTGATAGTTAGGATAATTTGAGAAATTATCTTGCTACCTCCAAAATTAAATATACTATTTTGTCAAAAAATTATTTTAATATTACTCTTGTTAAAATTCTGATAATTTTTTAGAAGTTTTTGATCATTGGCAATTTCTAGTAAATATCAAAAATTTCATATACACTAAAATTTATGGTATAAAAACTTTTATTTTAATTTTTTTTTATTTTTCTAAATATTTTGTAAATTTTTGATTTTTTGTTTGGAATTTTCGATGCACCCTTCAAATTTTCAGTTTTTTTTATTTGAAAATTTTGAAATTTACTTAAATTTTTAGAATAAGATTCGAAATTTCTAGTATTTGAAAATTTTGAAAAAAAATTTCGGGAATATTTTGATTTCAGATAAGTGGTGGCACTAAGCCTTAGATTTTTTATATATATATATATATATATATATATATATATATATATATATATATATATATATATATATATATATATATATATATATATATATATATATTTAATAGGACCATCCCTTAATTTGAGGTCCCTATTTTTTAGGCTCTGTGCAGTAAGTCTTCTTGCACCCCACAGGGTCGGCCCTGCTTTACAATCATGTTTAAATATTATCGGTGTTTAATTAGTGAATTTCTTAATCCACATCGTAGTGGTGAGGGGAATCCTATGAAAATTCGAAAATGCCCTTCATAAAATTGGAAGTTTATTTCCAGTTCGTACCCTATTTTGAACAAAACAGACAAAATATGGTGTGACCCTTGAATTTGCTTAAAAACTGAATCAGAGATGCACTTCCGGTTTGGAACGGAAGTATATCTTCGGCTTTAGAAGCGGAAACATTGAATTGTATGTCATCTCGATATTTTGTGTGAAACCGGAAGTATACTTCCGGTTTTGTCACGAGACTGATTCCTTAAAACAACAACCATGGTGATCACCACCATTACACTATTTCTCCTTCAAACCTCTCAAAACCCCTCTCCATTGCCAATCTATTTTCCACTCCAAGCCCTCATTTTTGTGGTTCATCATATCATAAATAGCTCAACAAAGAAGAATTCCAGGTAAACTTTATCCCTTTTATCCCCCATTCACTACATTAATTTGTAACTTTATGCTGAAAATAAGGTTACGTACAAATCAGATG
This sequence comes from Vicia sativa, assembly GCA_021764765.1. NCBI lineage: Eukaryota > Viridiplantae > Streptophyta > Magnoliopsida > Fabales > Fabaceae > Vicia > Vicia sativa. The sequence goes on along the minus strand of CM038792.1, from coordinate 96,283,730 downwards.
TATACTTCCGGTTTCTGGTTGAACTAAACTGGAAGTCTATTTCCGGTTTTGTCTATATTTTAAATTATACAGCAGATTTCACTGTGATATGTGTATAATTATTTTTCATTATGTTACAGAAGTATGGTGCACCCCAATAACATTCCTAAACCCGATGTGACTGAAGTTGTATCGCCGGTCGTAGTTCCGCCTCTCGTAATTAAGGCGCTCGATGTTCATGAACATTTTAAAAATGTTGAAGAATTTGAATTACTGGATGATATATTGCAGTGGATTCGTTTAGAGGCAATGAAGCTAGGATTTGTAACTGTGATAGAAAGGTTCGATAACAACATCGATAGAAGAAATTCGTTTGTTATTTTGACTTGCGAAAGGAGCGGAAAATATGTGGCTTGCATTCAAAATTTGAAACGTGAGGAAACCGGTACAAGAAAATGTGAGTGTCTGTTTTGGTTGCGTGGTTATCTCATGGCCAACAATAAGTGAAAATTTAATGTGATTAGCGGTGAACACAATCATGATTTAACTCCAAAGTTGGTCGCTCATCCAATAACATGTCGACTACTTCCAGATGAGAAGACTTGTGCTTCCGACATGACTTTGAATTTGGTACCTCCAAAAAAAAATTCTTGCAACTTTGAAGTGCAAAAGACCGGAGAGCACCACCAATATCAAACAAGTGTACAATAAGCGCTATCAAACAAAGTTATCCCTTCGGGAGGATCGAACTGAAACGCAACACCTTTTGAAAGTTCTAGATGAGAACAACTATGTTTGTAGGCACCAACGAGGTGATGATGGAGTAACTGTTAGAGACATTTCATAAATCCTTAAATTGTTAAACACATTTCTTTCCTACCGTGCTCGTAATGGATTCGACGTACAAAACCAACAAGTACAGGCTACTGATCGCGACTTTATCGTCTATTAATCAGCAGACTGCAAGTGCACAGTCCTATCGCGTAGTTTTAAAAGATATCGAACCCACAGAGACTATAAATCGATCTATTGTTATCCTAAGTTACGGTATCGACTAAGGCGAATAATTCTTTAAGATTTTGGTTAAGGAAAATATAATAAATAAATAGATATTAGTATGTAATTCGTCTAACCTAAGGGGATCTGAATTTCCACTGACGTGTTACTCAAGTTGAATAAAAATCCTATTTCAGCAAACAATATTCATCTAAAGATCCTATCTCAAACTGTCGCTCTGTTGAATCGGATCATGCAATTAAATCCTAACGTATGCTCTCGCTATCCCTTGAATTTAAAAACACTTTTGAAAATAAATAAAGTTTAATCTCTTTTAAAACGTGATCTTTAAAATTAATACCTAGTATCCACTATCCGGTTCTAAACCTCAAACTGCCGCTCTGTTGGTTTCTAACCTTAATCGATTTATTAACCTCAAACTTTCGCTGTTGGTTTCTAAACCTTTTAATAAATTAAATTAGATATCTAAATCGAAAGAATATTTTTAACAACGTAACATTATGCCGCTTTATTTTCGATTCCTTTGGTTCGATTAATTTACATGCCAATATCAAACGATTTAGACATATTAATTAACTCGGACATGCATAAATAATATGGTTTAATATATTTAAACATTTCCACAATTAAATAAATAATATCGCAATAAATAAAATAAAATAAAATAAAATAAATAAAACTTGAAATTAAGAATCTTGGAAATAATCTTGACTTCTTGAATTGAAAGGAAAATAAAATACGACAAGGAATAAAAGCCGGATCTAACGTAAGGTTAGATCAACGAAATAAAATAAATTCAAAGTACAAACGGAATAAAATTGCGAAATAAGAAATAGCGGTTGTTCGGTAAAAATGCTGACCACAATTCTGAAACTGGAACTTGTATTTATAGCACCCTTGGTAACTGCCTTTCCTGAATTTCCTCCGCAAGCAAATGTGAACGTGGAGCAAAAATAGCCTTAAGGGGAGGCAGGCGCCCACGTGGCCCTCAACTTGAGACGTGCGTCTCACATTTAAATGGGAAAGTGGTGGACCCCACTTGCGTGGGAGGCGGGAGCCTCCTAGCTATGCGGGAGGAGTGAGACGACCGTCTCACTCGTGACGTGGCAGGTGCGTGCTTGCTGGACTGCTGGGCCACGCGTGTTTGGGCTGGGCCTGCTTGCTTGGTGTAATTGCTTTCTCCTTATATAACACCTCCCTTTTACTATATCACACCTTTTGCTTCATTTCTTTGCTTTTTAATCCGATTTTTCCTCGATTTTACTTCTTTGCTCGATTTATCTTTATTTAATACAAAATACCTGAAACATAGAAAATACCAACGTAATACAGAAATAAAATGAAATATTTAAATAAAAACATTAACATTATTTATGAAAAATACATCAAATATGTTATATAAAATCGTGTTATCAAACTCCCCTATACTTAAACCTTTGCTTGTCCTCAAGCAAAAATTAAAAATGAAAAATCACTTGAGCATATGTCAAACGCAATTATATAACACAATTCAATTTGTACTAGGTTGCAATTCAATTCTTTGTTGGATAACTCGAGTTTAGACTTTGACACCAAAATCACCGTAATAACACTAGACAACCCCATTTTTGCAGACCAATTTAAGTCATGAATTATAGCTCGACCTAATACTTTCGTTTTGTTTCACCCGTTTTCATTCTTGCGCAATCACATTAAGCCCTTTACCTTACGCACACATAGTGGAGTAACCGGTTAGTGACTTTGATCTTTATAATCCAGCTAGGAGTCCTGGTAATTATATTTGGTACTCCTTTATCCAATTACAAATTGCGGGGGATCGGATCGTCATCCGCCTACCAAGTTCAAACACTGGGACCGAACCAATCCATAATGGATGTTTGCATAAATATTTTATAGTTTCGCAACCGTTGAATTAAATGATCCGTAAGGACCATCTAACTTAATAAGTGCATCTTCTAATAAAAATTTTCTTTAAAAACTTGATCAATCACTTATATTCATCGATTCTCCACGTAGTTTGTCGTTTAAGGCGGTGCGCTTAATAAACTACTCGGGATTACTTTAAAACTAAGTCTTAAGGTGTTGGTATAATAAGTACTTAAATCAATCTAACACGTTGGGGGTTTTAAAGTGTTAGGACGATAACAATTTTGCTAAGTCGCGCTCGAATTCTTATTTAAAAATAGGCAACCTTAGTACTATTTGAGTGTGTTAATATATGCGTTTTAATTTTTGTTAAAATTTTGTCGTTATGGCTCAAGAAAAAGGAGAAATTCGAACAAGCACGAAATTTAAACATAAAAGACTAAAATTACATAAACATGTATTTTATTGAATGAAAATTTTGCAATACATATAAAAAGGAAACTAAAAGGGAAAAACTAAATAGAGCAAAGAAAATAAAAATGAACAAAGAAATGTTCTGACTCCCCCAAACTTAAGATAAGCATTGTCCTCAATGCGATAAAACCAGAGAAATCGAGAAAGGAGAAAGGTGATCACTCGTTGCTTTGAGAATCTTGATTAATTAATATATATATATATATATATATATATATATATATATATATATATATATATATATATATATATATATATATATACTAATTTTATAATGTCTTTTAATTAATATAATAAACATTAGGAAATATTGATTTGGTATATTAATAGGAGAAATGCGATAATTAAAATATTACTCAATTATAATTATAAATATTAACGTGAAATTTTTATTGAGTTTAATTATCGGTATTACGGGGAAATAGTTCAAGCGCATCAGAAGAAAGGGTGCAATAGATAACCGACTAAAAATTTAAAATTTTAACATAAAATAGAAAAATTGAAAATACGAAAAAGAAAATTTAAAATTGAATGACTACTCGTTGATTTTCCATCGCCACTTATCAAGCCATCTCACATATCCCTCACCTTTTCTTTTCTTACGTCGTAGGCGGGTTATTCTTTCGAAATTTTGGTAGTGGTCTGGATTTATAAGTTTTTCAATTTCGAGCTTAGTGATCTCATCCATCGCCTCATAAGTTAACCTCACCCTTTTAAAAGTAATTATATCCCTAATTTTATGGTCCTCTAATTTTCGCTTTTAGGCAAGACTTCCAATAGTGGTGAATTAGTATGGATATTTTTCAATACCGCACGTTTTAGATTGGGAGTCTGGAGTTTCCATAAAATTTTCGGAAGGGAATCAGTGGAATGTAGTGATTCGGGATTACAATAGATGCTTCTTTTTCTACCTCTTTTACAACCTCCTCTTCGAACAATATTGGTTCATTTTTCTCAATCTCCACTATTTTCTCGTCGAACTTTCCTCGCCACAATTTCACTCTCCTCATACTCATCATCACTTTCTAGATTTCCAAGTAGTTTTTCATAATGGTTGTTTCAACATCCACATCTTCCTCAGTTGAGGTTCTAGAAGGTTTTGTTTGAGTTGGGAGATTTGAGTCTCTAAGAACATGTTGTGAGACGCGAGGGATTCAACCATATTGGTTAGTTGGCTAAGGGTTTCATTAATTTGAAGACTTTGTTTTCGCACTTCTTCATTTTGGATAATTTGCGCTTCATTTTGGATAAATTGTGTCTCTACAAAGTGCTCAATCATAGACTCTAACCTAGAGTTAGTTATCATCTCATCTGAATCCTCTATCGATGTTTCAAAATTAAAATCTTGCGATTCTTCAGAGTCTTGAAAGTAAGTTAAAGTCTCATTTTGTGTTTCCCTGAAGCGACTTATCATCCTAGATGATTCATTAAATTCTTCCATTAATATTTCGAGATCAGATTTATATGGTTTTGGTGATTCTTCAAAATATTGAGTTTGATAATCATAGGAAGAATTGGGTTGAGAAAATTTTTGGTTGATATTATAAATTTCTTGTGGTTCTTCAAAATATGGGGATTGATAGTTCTGAAGGTAGTTGGGGTAGGAGTAGGTTTGTGAAGCATTAAAGTTTTCCATCAGTATTTCAAGTTCGGATCTATGGGATTCTTGTGGTTCCTCAAAATCGATAATGGGCATAGGAAAAATTTGGGTCATACATGGTAAATAAAATAAAATGCCTTAGTCTATACTTGTAACACGAGTTACAATATCGACTTAAATAGTCCCAACAGCGGCCAAAAACTTGATCGCGACTTTATCGTCTATTAATCAGATGCAAGTGCACATCCTATCGCGTAGTTTTAAAAGATATCGAACCCACGAGACTATAAATCGATCTATTGTTATCCTAAGTTACGGTATCTGACTAAGGCGAATAATTCTTTAAGATTTTGGTTAAGGAAAATATAATAAATAAATAGATATTAGTATGTAATTGCCTAACCTAAGGGATCGAATTTCCACCGACGTGTTACTCAAGTTGAATAAAAATCCTATTTCAAAAACAATATTCATCTAAAGATCCTATCTCAAACTGTCGCTCTGTTGAATCGGATCATGCAATTAAATCCTAACGTATGCTCGCTATCCCGAATTTAAAACACTTTTGAAAATAAATAAAGTTTAATCTCTTTTAAAACGCATCATGATCTTTAAAATTAATACCTAGTATCCACTATCCGATTCTAAACCTCAAACTGTCGCTCTGTTGGTTTCTAACCTTAATTCGGTTTATTAACCTCAAACTTTCGCCTGTTGGTTTCTAAACCTTTTAATAAATTAAATTAGATATCTAAATCGAAAGAATATTTTTAACAACGTAACATTATGCGATTTATTTTGATTCCTTTGGTTCGATTAATTTACATGCCAATATCAAAAGATTTAGCTGACATATTAATTAACTCGGACATGCATAAATAATATGGTTTAATATATTTAAACATTTCCACAATTAAATAAATAATATCGCAACAATAAATAAAATAAAATAAAATAAATAAATAAAACCTGAAATTAAGAATGCTGGAAATAATCTTGTTCTTGACTTCTTGAATTGAAAGGGAAAATAAAATACGACAAGGAATAAAAATCACTGGATCTAATGTAAGGTTAGATCAGTGACAACTGAAATAAAATAAATTCAAAGTACAAAACTGGAATAAAATTGCGAAATAAGAAATAGCGGTTGTTCGGTAAAAATGCTGACCACAATTCTGAAACTGGAACTTGTATTTATAGCACCCTTGTAATCGCCTTTCGAATTTCCTCCACAAGCAAATGTGAACGTGGAGCAAAAATAGCCTTAAAGGACGGAGACGGGCGCCTCCACGTGGCCCTCAACTTGAGACGTGCGTCTCACATTTAAATGGGAAAGTGGTGGACCCCACTTGCGTGGGAGGCGGGCGCCTCCTAGCTATGCGGGAGGAGTGAGATGACCGTCTCACTCGTGACGTGGCAGGTGCGTGCTTTGGGCTGGCCACGTGTTTGGTGGGCCTTGCTTGGTGTAATTGCTTTCTCCTTATATAACACCTCCCTTTTACTATATCACACCTTTTGCTTCATTTCTTTGCTTTTTAATCCGATTTTTCCTCGATTTTACTTCTTTGCTCGATTTATCTTTATTTAATACAAAATACCTGAAACATAGAAAATACCAACGTAATACAGAAATAAAATGAAATATTTAAATAAAAACATTAACATTATTTATGAAAAATACATCAAATATGTTATATAAAATCGTGTTATCAGCTACCGTTGTTGGAAATTGTTGGTGTTACATCGATTGAGAAGACATACTTTGTTGATTTTGCATTTCTAGAGTGGGAAAAAGAAGACAACTTTCAATGGGCTTTAGAGGTGTGTAGGTCAATGTTGAAGGACCAAGAGGATATGCCAAAAGTAATTGTTACCAACCGAGATACGACATTAATGAATATCGTTGCAACCGTATTTCCGACTTCTTCCGCATTACTTTGTAGGTACCATATTACAAAAATGTGAGAAGTCGGGTAAAACCTGTTGTCGGGGCAAAATAACAAGTTGGTGAAGATGGAAAGCTGGTCAAGTCGGGTGTGTTTATGGATAAATCATGGCTGCATGGAATGTTATTATAAATGCATCGACAAAAGAGATGTATGCTGATGCTGTTTTCCAATTCCGAGCTGTTAGTGTGAAATATCATAATCTATTGAAATATGTTGAGAGCACGATACTTGATCAGGTGAAGGAGAAGTTTGTTTGTGGATGGAATGATCAGATTATGCACCTTGGTCATACAACATCAAATCGAGTTGAATCTGCACATGCTTGTCTCAAGAATTGGTTGACAAATAGCAAGGGTGATTTGATTACGGGTTGGGAAGCTGTGAACCATATGATATTGAACCAGCATAATGAGATACAAATGACATTTGATCGTAGTATCACGGTGTTGGAACACAGGTTCAAATATAATATGCTATATTCTCAGTTGGTCGGTAACATCTCTCAGGCGACACTTAATTATATTTTTCATGAGGCCAAAAAAACTTCAAATGTGGGTGATGACACCTAAAAGTGTGGGTGCACTATTGTGAAACATATGGTCTCCTTGTGCTTATGTCATAGCCAAGAAGATGAGTGGTAATATCCCGATACATACGAATGAGGTCTCTAGTCATTGGAAGCGACTTAGTTTTGACGATGACGGGAAGATGAAAAGCGATAAGTCAAATATCCCCATCTTTACTGAATGGGAAGCGATACAAGCGAGATTTTTGAAAGCCCATGACGCCACCAAAATCCACATCAAAGAAAAGTTGAGGAAGATTGCATTTCCGGAGACCACAGATTTGAAACCATCCTCCCAACCGGTAAAAACTAAAGGTGTGTGGAAGAAGTTGAAACCTACACCGGGCGACAATTCTACTACGAGGAGTCCTTCATATTTTGAACATGTTGACAAAGTATTTCCCGATTCACCTACACCAAAATCTCAAAATAGTGCTTCCAAAGGTGCCCGTATTAGCAAACCACCGCCTACATCAACTCCATCAAAAATAGCATTCATTGATCACATGCTGGTTTTCATGCACAAGTACGTTGAACATATCATCAATATGGGTGGTGATGATAATTGTGATTTTCGAGATGTTTCTTGTTTTCTTGGTAGCCGTTAAGAGTATTACAATATTGTGTGAGAGACCCTACTCATAGAGTTGAAAAAACACTGAGAGTTGTACACACGTGTGCTAGGGAGTAAAGAGAAGGTTGAAGAAATATATCACGCACTTGTACCTACTAAGGTTGGATTTGCACCGGAGGATAAATGGATGCGCTTCTCTGAAATGGGTCATCTCATAGCAAGTGTGTATGACAGGGTTTGTCTTAATCTGACAAGATACGGTTTTTTGGAAACTTATTTTCCTTTGCGCACTGCTCTTACACCAAATCCCAGTGATCGTATCATTTGTGTTGGGTGGATTTCAAATCCACGACATTTTGTTCTAGTCTACTTGAAATCGGGATGCCCTATACCACCGACATCACCAGAGTGGGCGCTTTTTTTCACAGAACCATCGGAGACATGGCCGGACGAATTCATGGAAAGGATGCAAGAATACAACAAGTTGAACTAGATAGATATAGAAAAAAATAGGGAAAAGTCAAAAGGGATGTCACCGGTGGATTTATCGGACGCTACTTTTTGGCTTTTTCAAGTAGTTAGGTAGAATTTTAATGTTAACTTCATTTTTTAATGCATTATGATGTGGAAATATACTCATTTTTGTAATTTGACCAAATGCAAAAAATTTGAATATATGAGATTTTATGAGTATACTTGTTTCTGTTTTGTTTATGGTTTTTAACCTCAGGCCATTTACCGGAAGTACACTTCTGGTTTTGGTTAAGGTGGAAACCAGAGTTAAACTTCTTGTTTTATCGCTGACACAAGAATAGGATTTCTATGGTCCATGTTTACATCCTTCTACTATAAAAATACCTCTCCTCTTATATTTTTCCCTACCACAACACAAAAAATCAGATATGGGCATGAAATTAGACATCACATGGGTTGTTGGAGTTGTTCATTTTCCCAGCGACATACCGTCTCGTGGATTCAAGATCACTGTGTATACCCCAATTGAAGAGGTGTGTGAAATATTGCAGGAACTTGTTCCTTACAACGACGGTCGAAAGGTAGAGAAGATCGAGTACCGCTCGCCATCGATTGACAATGAAGGGAATCTTCAGTTCATGAACCGTGAACTGAAGAACGACGCTGATTTACGGGCTATGTGGTCGACATATTGAAGTTTTCAGGAGAAAGTTTCAATCGAGCTAGATGCGACTTTATCAAGAATCGTCGATGACATTATGAGGATGTTGCAACGTCCACTCGGATATTGATTTATAATATTTGATTTATGTTTAACTTCCAGTTTGTATTTGGTAAATTTATGTTATGAATTATATGTACCTTTATATGCAATGAAGTTTTCTGATTTTCTATTATGAATTAAACCGAAAATAGAGTTACGAATAGAATTGAAAGTTAAATTCTAATTTGGTGTAAAATTTATCAGATGGTGATACGCACCAGAAATAAACTTTTAATTTTCAGAAACAATTTAGAAAATTTGTGCCAGTGGATAAAAAGGTCATGAGGCAGAATAAAAAATACACGTTTAAGTAATGCTAAAAAATGAGAATAAATATTATATAGATAAAATGAAATGATAATATTATTGTTTTTGTTTTGACTTTATTTCTTTATTTTTCACTTTACAACGGCAAGTATTCTGTTAGAGCCACGTGTGTGGAGGACATATATGTATTTTGTCCATTATTATCTTATGTTGCCACAAAAGTACGTGTGATTTTTAAAGTTAAAGTTAGTTTAAAAATAAAAATTACTATTAATCTATTTAATTTATATCTAAAATTATCATAATGAAAATGTATCATCTTGATTAATATCTTATTAGACATTTTTGCTTAATTCTAATTTTTTTTTATTGATCTATTTTATAAAATTTTATTCATAAAAAATAAATTTCTTATTTAAATATTATTTTTTAAAAATATAATATTATGTTACCACTATTAAAAATTTCTCAATCATTATAAATTATTATTAAAAAAACATCTTCCATCTATTTTACAAATTTCAATCCATAACGAATAAATTGTTTATTTAACAAAATAAATCTTTCATCTATTTTAAAAATTTCTATCCGTAAAAAATAAATTACTAATTTAACATATATATATATATATATATATATATATATATATATATATATATATATATATATATATATATATATATATATATATATATATATAGATTAGAGAAATACCAAATAAAATTTAAATATAATTGAAATAGTCAATTATTACAATTAATTTGATAATCTTAAATAAATAAAAAATCTATCTCTTCTACATTTTAAATGGTAAGTTAAATGTTAAATTTAAATTTATAAGTATAATGTTAAATTTCTCAATTTTTTCAATTATTATAATTAAATATGTATGTACCATTTTTTAACAACAATCTTAATAATGATATAAAAATCAGTTACATTTCATAATTGTTATAATATTTTATTTAATGTCTTTATTATTGAATTTCAAAACATAAATATATGTTAATAATGAATTTTTAATCACTATAAATTTTTAGTTTTCTTTACTTTCCCAAAAATATCTCACTTTATAATTTAAAGTAATTGTTTTTAAACTTTGATATACTTTTAAATAACAGTTTTATATATATATATATATATATATATATATATATATATATATATATATATATATATATATATATATATATATATATATATATATATATATATATATATATATAAGATTGAAAATAACAAGCTAACAATATTAAAAATAATATCATTCATATAAGTAATTTATAATAATTCTTCTCATTTATCGTATATCTACTGTTTTATATTTGTTCATAGAAAATACTAGTAACTTTTATATATTTAGAATCATAAAGACTACATAAACCAATTAAATAATATAATTTATAATATATTTTATAAAAAATTTAATTATACAAACAATACAAAAGCTTTTTAATATTTCTTAATCTAAAATATTCAATTATAATATAAAATTATAATAGTCTTTGATATTATATGTTTTTATGTTATTTTCTCCCTTATTTTTATTTAGGAAAGATAAAAAAAATTAAATAATCCTATATAAAATACCTTTTTAAGTGATATATATTTATATGTTTTTTTTATTATAAAGACAACATTTCAAAATACAAAATACATATCTCATTTCATATTTTTAAAAACATATTTGGTGAAATTTATTTATTTATAATCATAAACACTACGTAGACTAATTAAATAATATATTTTATATAATTAATTTACATATCTTTAAAATAAAATTACTTATTCAATACAAAATACATAACTCTAAAAACATGTTAATACTCTTATATTTTAACTTTTATATTGTAATACATAACTCTAAAAACATGTTAATACTCTTATATTTTAACTTTTATATTGTAATTGTGAAGAGGCTTGTAATCATATTGGTTTATCGGCTGCTTGTGGAGGTTTATTTCGTGACCATAGAGGGAAATTTTATTAGCTTTTGCGGATATTGTTAATTAGACCTCTTCGTATTTGGCTGAATTCGTTGCGGTTATTTGTTCTATGAAAATCTCTATGGATAATGGATGGTCTTTGCCTTGGATAGAAACCGATTCAACTCTTGTGGTGCAAGTTTTTTCAAACCCTTCTGTAATTCCTTGGCAAATCCAAAGGGATTGGCATCAATGTACGAATTTTTTGTTTTTAGGAATCTTTTCATATGTCACATTTAGAGAGAAGGAAATTCTTGTGTCGATTTTATGGCAAATTTAGGTCTCAATCCCTTAATTTTTGTGGATTTCTTAAGCCACCCCATAAGGGTGGGGCGCACCCTGTGAAAACCAAAAAAATGCCCCTGGAAAATCGAAAATAAACTTTCGGTATGCACCATATTTTGGAATGTTTGGGTGAAAACCGGAAGTATATTTTCGATTTCAAATTTATACTAAATTTGGTCTCACGTACACGCTTTATTGAAATATTACATAGAGTTTAAAACCAAAAATATACTTCCGGTTCACACCCAACCCTTTTCAACGTGATTTGCATGATATTTGGATGCTAACCGGAAATATATTTCCGGTTCCAAATTTATTTCAAATTTGGTCTCACATACCCGCTTTATTGAAATATTACATAGAGTTTAAAACCAGAAATATACTTATGGTTCACACCCAACCCTTTTTAACGTAATTTGCATGATATAAAGTGCTAACTGAAATTTTTTTCCGGTTTCCCGAAAAAAAAAATGGAATTTCGCAAGGGTGGCTAAAAAGGATATAAGGTGGATTAAGAAATTCACTAATTTTTTTGATTCTATTCCTCTGAGCATTAGGAAGGAATTTGTTCATAAGAGGCTAGGAATGCCTAGATTTAAATTTTCTTCTTGACGAGTCTTTTATAAATCACATCCTTTTTGTAATGTTTCATTTTTTATATACAAGGTTCCATTAAAAAAACTTTACTTTTAACTTTAATATTATTCTAATTTTAATAATATTATATTTTTGGTTTAAATAATTATAAATCTATCTCTTTTTCATTCCATAACCACCTACCGGTTTTTTTATTTTTTATTTTTTATCTCTTTAACTTATCATTAAATTTGTCATAAAATATAATATGATAATAGTTATCAAATATTTTTTCTTCGTGTATTCTTACACACCTTTATAATTACCTCTAATCCTATTTTGATAATTTATTCATTGCTTTTGATATCCATTTCATCTATTCTTTATTTTCTTTCTAGGATTTTTTACAATGTCTTCTATTGATAACAATTAGGGATGACAACGGGTACCCATAAGTACGGGTAGTCGTCTTCCTCTACCCGCCCCATTTAATAAATATGATATCCGTACCCTCTCCATATCCGTGCGGGTACCCGTTAGATGGGTGGGTATCCGTGAAATTTGAGATATCTGCAGGTATTAACGGGTATCCATGGATACTATTATTTAAATATATTTTAAAAATATGTACATTTAAATAATTATTTTTTAATTTCTTTTAAAGTAAAAAAAAATATTTTCAAAGTTAACAAATTATAAACATTAATAAAAATAAATCACTTTCATTTTATTTCTTCTTTTATCCAAATAATAATAATAATAGTAATAATAATATCGTATTTAAGAAAATAACAATAATAATTTTGATGAAATAAATTAACGTTTAAGTATTTTTTTTCTAATTATTAACGGATATGGATATCCACGGGTACGGGTACCATCAAATCCATATCCGTATCCGTAAATAATCGAGTAATTAAATATCCGTTTATTTTACCCGTGGATACCCATTAAACCATCATATCCATATCCGTGACGGGTTTTACCCGCGGGTATCCATGGGAACGGGTTTTTTTGCCATCCCTAATAACAACTTCAATCAGTAAGAGATTTTTTTTCTAATAACTATTTGTTTTTGCAGATTTGTTTATCTCATTAGTAAATTTTATACTCAATTATCATATTTTCATGTAAAAACACTTTATATATTTTTACAGGCTTAATGAAGATAATATATTGCCAACGTAAATAATAACAATTATATATGGTTATTCATGCAAGTACTCTAGAAAATTGACAAATCAATGAAATAGATACGCTTCCATATTTTACTAAGAAAAATTTCTCAAGAATCGTTTTGAACTCACTATGAAAATGACTTGTTTTACCTACGGATAAAAGAATGCCATCACTAAAACTAATTTTATCTATTTTTTATTTTATATATATTATATTATTATGTTTATTCTGTAAGTTAACGAATTAAAAAAATCAAAATAAAAAAAAAAACTGAACACTCTCGCTATCTCGGCAGAACCCTAAATCCCTCTTCCCCATTTCCCTCTCTCACATTCATCTCAGTGATTCATATTCAAAATTCTAAGATTCCCAATCAGCATTCCAATTTCTCTCATTCTCTCTCCATTGATCTTGAATCGTTTTGAGTTTTCTGTTACAGGAGGAGATGATGTCACAAACCTTAATCTCTCGCCAAATTTGATTTCGATTCCAACGCCCTTATCTCCCATGGCATTTATGACTGAGGAGCAATCGCTTTCTCACTGTTATTTTCAGCAAAATTTCAAAAAAAACTTAGTGCAATTGATTTTCACTAGAGTGCAATCGATTGCACTGCACGAAAATCTGGAAAAAAAAAGTGTAATTTTCAAGTTTGTGGGTTTTGGCTCTAATTTTCTTTTTTATTTTTTTTTAATTTCGAATTTGTTTCAAATTTGGCTCCAAATTCATTTTCCAAACCACCACTCATTCCCAAACCAAAACCTTATAAACATAGGCCTCATCTCATTCAAATCTCAAGGTTTTGATAGCCAAATACACCTTGTCAAAATTTCTCCTCATTCTCTCGTTCTCCCCAATTCTCCTAATTCACTCAAAGCTCTTTCTTATTCATAAAGATTAGTGAGTTATTCATTGGAATACTCGAATTCTTTGAGCTAAACCTCCATCCACTCTCTTTTTCTTCATCAATTCTTTAGATGTAGGCTTGTGATTCTGATTTTTGAAGTTGAATCGAAGCAATTTGAAGTGTTACTCTTACAATTTTTTCTCAAGATCTACAAGTGGTGAGTGTTGATATTTATCTTTTACATTGTGATCTCTTGATAATTTTAGTGGTTTGATTCATTGAGCAAATTTGTTTTTAGTTCCATTGGATGGGTAGTTCTCAGTTAATTTGGTTGTGCATTCAGTTACAAGAGAAATCGTGCAAGACACCTTTCAATAAAGGTTGCAATCAAGATTTCTTTCACACACATCAAATAATTGTCGAAGATGTTCGTCAAATCAAAAGTGACGATGATGGTTACCGATAATCATTAAGCCAAGCAGTCACTATCTTTCAAAAAAAACTGAGGCATCCTGCTGACAGTAATCTCGAATGAAGCAGTTCGGGCAAAAGTTAGGAATAACAAAAAAAAAACAAAAAAGAGTTGAAAAAGTCCTCAAGAAATTTTTTGCAAGAAGAAGTGACTACCATCTCAAAAATATCTTAGCTTTTGAGCCATCATCATTACTATCATCAATACAACTTCCAAAATCTCTTGGAACCTGAATGCATAGTTCGAATTAGTTGAATGTAGGAATGAAGAACATCACGAAGATTGGGTTGGGTACAAATAAACTTTGAGCCTTTATCCTTTTGTTTCTTAAACCGTGAACCAGACCATGTTACAACCCTCAAAAGACCTAATTGAAGCAAGGTTTCTTTTGAAAGCATACTACATCAAGGTTGCGTAAACTGCCTCCTAAGATCTTTTGAAAATCATTTATCTTGGTATATCCATACCTTTTCTCTCTCTTTCACTTCAAATGAGTTAACCATTGTGTTTTGACCAGTGATTCATTTTACCAAATAACATCATTCTGAAAATGATTTTGATTTCAAAACTTTTGCATGAACTTTGCATTAAATTTACCATGTTTGGATAGACAAATTTTTCTTGCAAACAAGTTTTCCTCATCAAGGAAGTTCAAACAGTTGATAAACTTGGTCAGTGATCCTAATCAGGGGAAAGTATCTTTCAGATCATATTGTGAATCAGTTCAAGATTTGTTGCTTAGTGCAAGTCATTTTCAAGACTTATACTGGGGCACTCCTTTCCCTTAGTCATTTCAAGAACTAAGGCCATCATCAGTTTATCTTCAACAATCATCTAATCCGGGGTAATCCCCAAGCAGTGCTTCAGTCCTTCCTCCAAGGATCATCATTTCGATACAATTCACAAGTGTGTTAGAAGTGTTTCTCAAGACATTTTCTCTCCAAGCAAAGTTGGCAGTGTTCTCCGTGTTGAGGAATCAGAGTTCCCATCTTACCTCCACAAAGAGTCAAGCTCAGTTGCCATAAAAATTTGCATCACATACATATATCATTCACATATCATGCATAGCAAGAGTGTTTCATCTTCATTTGCATTTCCCGAGGTCTTATTGTTACCAACATCATACCTTGCAGTCAAGTTCCAACTTACTTGGCATCTACCGAAACAATTATTACCCCTTGTGTTTCATTTTTCCATGCTTATCCGATGTTCTTCCGGATGTTTATGTCATTTTGATGTTCTTCTAGAACCTTACCTTTCCTATCTGATGTTCTTCCATATTTGATTGTGTTTATCTGATGTTCTTCCAGATATATCTTATTGTTCTGATAGTTTCCCAAAACTTGTTCATGTACATTCAAAGCTCTTCTGAATGTTTTGGATGTGCCTTCAGGATCTTTGCTTCCATCCAATGCTTTTCTCAATGTCTCTGTCGTATTTCTGGGTTATAGGTTCCTTTTGCATTCAAGATTTTTTGGATGTTTCTGGTCTCCTTTCATCTAATGCTTTTCTAGATGTCTCCGACGTTCCCAGAGTTTTGATCCATTTCCATCCAATGCTTTTCTGGATGAGATTTCCAAAGTTCATTCAATGCTTTTCTGAATGTCTTTGATGGTGTTTTCCAAAGTTCATTCAATGATTTTCTGAATGTCTTTGATGGTGTGTTCTAGAGTTCATTCAACACTTTTCTGAATTTCTCTGATGATTTATCTCTCATATATTCAATGTTTTTCTGAATATGCCTGATTCTTTTTCCAAAGATCATTCAATGCTCTTCTGAATATCTTTGATGTTTTCCCCAATGGAGTTCATTCAATGCTTTTCTGAATGTCTCCAATGTCTTTCTTCATGATCCCCAGTAGAGTTTAATGTCATTCTTGGACATCTTTTGGTCACACTGTTATCTCGATTGTAGTTTCCATCTGATTCATTCTTGGATGTAACTACTTGTCTTTCCAGGGTTTTATCCCTACTTTTCCATGTATTACTGGTTACTCTTTGTCACCCCGACATATATCCAAAAATATCTTGTTGATTTCCAGCGTTTCTTCCCGCGTCTTTCTTTCCATTTTCCATAAACCTTTTACTTAAAGTTTCTCCATTCATATCATATATCATCTCATGAATATAAATGTGTGTCAAAAAAGAGTGTCCATTGCATTCATTCACAGCATCGCATAAAGGGACAAAAACTGATGACTTTGGTATTTAACTATCTCCCACTATGATTCTATGAAGATTGATCATCTTTATACCATCTGGTTGAAGATATTCAAATAGGGGCAGTTGTTGTACCTCAATTTTTTCCCTACGACTTTCCATCATTTCATTATCACAACGTATCAAGATCACAGACAAGGGTTGGTTCTCCCATTTCTCCTATTCTTAAGTTTGCTCTCAAGGGATTGCCAAGCACCTTAATTGTTTATCTTGTATATTTGTGGTTTAAATTTTTTTAACCTCTGATTAAAATACCAAAATATTTGCTTTTGTCTTTGTATATTTGTATTTTTGTAAGTATCAAGCCAAAGGATCTAACAAGTGTAAGTTTTTCTGTGTTTTGCCCCCACACTTGTTTTAGACCAATTTTTCAAAACTTTTTGAAGTGCAATTGATTTGCACTGAGGAGCAATCAATTGCTCATTGTTATTTTCAGCAAAATTTCAAAAAAAACTCAGTGCGATCAATTTTCACTAGAGTGTAATCGATTGCACTACGCGAAAATCTGAAAAGTAGTGTAGTTTTCAAGTTTGTGGGTTTTGGCTCTAATTATCTTTTTTATTTTTCTTTTAAGTTCGAATTTATTTCAAATTTGGCTCCAAATTCATTTTCCAAACCAAATTCCAAACCACCACCCATTCCTAAACCAAAACCTTATAAATAGAGGTCTCCTCTCATTCAAATCTCAAGCTTTTGATATCCAAATACGCCTTGTCAAAATTTCTCCTCATTCTCTCATTTTCTCCAATTCTCCCAATTCACTCAAAGCTCTTTCTTCTTCATAAAGATTTGTGAATTATTCATTGGAATTCTCTAATTCTTTGAGTTAAACCTCCATCCACTCTCTTTTTCTTCATCAATTCTTTAGATCTAGGCTTGTGATTCTGATTTTTGAATTTGAATTGAAGCAATTTGAAGTGTTACTCTTGCCAATTTTTCTCAAGATCTACAAGTGGTGAGTGTTGATATTCATATATTACAATGTGATCTCTTGATAATTTTTGTGGTTTGATTCATTGAGCAAACTTGTTTTTAGTTCCGTTGATGTTAATTTCTCAAAAAGTTGGTGGAATTTTCGTGCTCAATTGAATCAAGACACACAAGGTGTTTGTGGAAAAGTGTGAACAACGATTTGGCCTTTAGAAATGTGATTTTTCTATTTTTTACAGTAAGCAATTGATTTGGACTGTAGTGCAATCGATTGCACAGGCTTCATTTTGAATTTTGTTTTGAAAACTTGTGCTGATGCAATCAATTTGCGTCCTGATGCAACCGATTGCATAGAGTGTAAAATGTAATTTTCACTTGTTTTTTTGACTTGTTTTGAATGTTTACTCTTCTTTTACTCCATTCTTTTGATGATTTCCTTGGATAGTAGTCTTGAATACCAAATTCCTCTTTAATCTAAATGGACTTTGGGTGTTGATGAGGTTGGAGAAATGTATTGTTGATTCAAATCTATCAAAGGATGAATTATTCAATTCATTCATGGTGCTTTGAGTTAGAAATATATTTTGTGCCTTAATCCACCAAAATGAGTGGTTGAACTTAAAGATGGAAGAAATTTGAGAAGATAATCCAAGTTGATCTATCATTTCCCATCCCTTTTCATCTTATCCCTTTCCTATTTTTATTTTTAATGTGTTGACAAACATTAGAAGGTGATCTATATATCATTCTTCTCGTTTGCTTTTTCAATACATACATCACCATTGACCGACTTCGTTGTAGGGTGGCTTCTACATAAGTCACTTGGTGATTGCTTAACATAGAGCTACATTACTTCTTCTTCAACTTATTTTTCTTTTATCCCGACTCGGGAAAAGTGATCAATTGGTGGCATGAACTTTAATGTTCTAACATAAGCCCCAAAAGATGACTTGAGCTTTGATCTTGGTTCAACACTTGTGGCGCTTGTCGTGTTGTCGCGTTGATTTCTAATCAAGCTTCTGGAAAGTTTTCGTTAACCTTGTCCATTTGAAATTACCAATCATCATGGATCAAGTGATGTGATAATTCCAAAACCGGTGATATACTTGACAAAAAATAATTGAAACTTGTTGTGTGGTCGCGTTGATTCTACCAAGCTTCTGGCAAGTCTTCATGTGTAAGTTTCAAGATGGTCACCTTGCTGACGACTAACAATTAACAATATGATGATATACTTGACAAGTTTCAAGATGGTCATCTTGCTAACCTTTATTAATTGCTTTTTATTTTCCGCTCTTTACTTTCCGCTTTTACTTTTATGCTCTTTATTTTTATGCACTTTATTTTTTAGCATTTACATTTCATGTCATTTTTTTCTTTGCTCACTTGAGTATTTATTTTTTATGTCATTTTTTCTTTGCTCACTTGAGCATTTATTTTTAAGCCATTTTTCCTTTCCTCACTTGAACATTATATTTTCTTGTTATTTTGAATTTGCTCACTAAGCTTTATTTTTATTTTTTTTCCCCAAAATACTTAATAATTCAACCTAAACATAAAAAACTCTTAATTGGATTTGATTACTATCGTTGTGCTTGGAGCTTGATCTTTGGACTTAGGATTAAGACCCCTACCTCAGCTTGGAGATTTTTGTGCCCTTGGTTTTATTCTGTCTTGCTCGGTTATTATCTTTCTATGTCGGTTATTCCGTTATACTCGATTCAAGAGTGGATTTTCTCCAAATACAGCCGTTACTCTGCCCGTTTTTCTTAAGACAAGAATTCACCCAAAAACATTGATTTATCTGAAGCTTGATTTTTTTGTCTGATTATTTGTTGCTTATGCGGTAATCCAAAGGATGGGATATGGTATTGACTCTTGATGTCAAGTACTAGTCTTCTCACTCGGTTAGATCTTTATTTACCCTTATTTTTAATTTATGTACATAGGTTAGCCTCTTCATCTCCTCCCCATTCTTTAATTTTCAAAAATCTTTCCTCTTTTTCAAAGGATTCTTGTTTTCAAAACTCAAACCGCTTTCATAAAAAACTTGGACTTAGGTCCATGTATTTTCAAACTTCTCTTTTCATAATAAACTTTCAATTCATATAATAAAACATTGACTTTTCTTTCCATAAGACTAAAAAACACCTAACCTCATTCAAACTTTTTTGAGCCCTTTGTGGCTTTTCTAACAAACATTTTTCCTAAAATCAACCAACACACAACTTTGGTTTTTTAGCCGAACTATTTGGTTTTGATTTCAACATTGCACATTGTTGGTATGTAGGCGTGGAACTCATTAGAAGTTCTATCAAACCAAAAATTATAAAAAATACTTCTTTTCTCCCCCCACCATCCATTTTGTATAGCACACATATAAAAATTTTCAAAAAGGTTCCTACGGAGTACTGTAGATGTTTTGGGTGCCTAACACCTTCCCTTTGCATAACTAACCACCGGTCCCAGATCTTTGATCTTTTTTGTTAGGATTTTATTCGCTCTTTTTCCTAGTCCTTTGGATAAAATAAAAATGCGGTGATGACTCTTTTGTTATTTTTTTGAGTTAAGTCAATTAAATGGCTTATACTCACAATTTTTGCCGCTACAGAAATTGGCGACTCTGCTGGGGATGTTTGACCTATTGCAGGACCATCTCTAAGTGAGTTGATCCTATTTTTTTTATTTGTATATATGTGTTATATTTTGTATCTGTTGTATATATGTTTGTCTGGATGTTTTTCTGGTTTTCAGGGGTGCTTGGTGATTTTCTTTTTGAGTCCTATACCCAGACTTGGGCAAACTTAAGATAGGAAGGGCGGTATAGTCATGTTAACTTTTAGGGAGTAATCCCGAAGAAGGAGACATGAGATCCCCCACTCAGTGGAGACCTCATTGATTGTGGTATTTTGTTTACCGAGCGATCGGGAAGATATGACTGCTTTCAACCTGAGAGTCCGTGAAGCTGAGAAGTCGTAGAACCCTTAACCCATCCTGGCTTTTTAGGGGTATTGCGGGGACTATTAAGGAGTTATCCGGAATTAGTTGCTACGCGATAATGCACTCGGACGAGTTTCACCTGAAAATTTCGCTAATTACCGAGTACATCGGGAAGTTAGTAGTATTCGATGGTGGAATGAAAACTCCAGGGATTCCTTTTAGAACCTTGATCTGCATGTGACACAAACCATTAGTCTTTACCTTGTGGGTAGTACTCGTATGACTTCATGCTCGTGACGTTGAACCTTTGAACCTGCGATCCTGTCACAGTGTGGTGCATTTCATGACCATTGCTTATCATTTGCATCTACTGCATCATTTCGCATACCTCCAGGTTGTACAAAGATCTCATATCCAGTTGTTTCTATCTCTAGTTATCGGTCAACCGTCAAGCTGATTCCTCAACACAACTACGAAACTAGAGTTGCTGTCAAATTGAGAATGGAAAACCGAGAATAACACAACATGGAAGTTCGAATGGAAATCGATGAGTTGAAATCAGGCATGTCCAAGCTTACTGAGATGATGCAAGTTCTGATTGCCAGAGGAGAACCACCTCAAAGGAATGTGATCTCTGAAATCTCTTCTGCTGCTGTTGATCCTCAGTCTATCTAGCAATCTGCCACTACTTGGCCAGAGTTTGGATTACCTCTGAATTTCATTCCACCTGTTACAACTACTCCAATGGTTGGCCAATTTTCTCGACCAGTTTTTCAGGCTCCGGTTTTCACTGAACCTCAGCTAATCATTCATACTGATTCTCATCAACCCATTGCGCAAGATGCTTTTGGGAATCCTCTCTTTGAATATCATGCTGACAGTCCTCGGAGTGGAAGCCGAGTTGATTTTGGTGAGGTTGAAGACGTCAAAGAACAATATCATACTTTAGAGAAGAGACTCCGAGCTATGGAAGGAAATGACTTCATCAATGTTGATGCTGATGATATGTGCTTAGTTTCTGATCTTGTGATGCTAGCTAAGTTCAAAACTCATGTGTTTGAGAAATACAATGGTCAAACTTATCCAAAGAGCCATTTGGTCATGTACTTCAGGAAAATATCTACTTACACTAGCAACCAGAAGCTGCTTATTCATTGCTTTCAAGATAGTCTAAGTGGTGCTTCTCTCAAATGGTATATGGCTCCAGATGTTATTTCCAGACGCTTAACCTCCAGACGAGGTTTTTCCACAAGAGCTCTCAATTCTTGCTGGCCTCAGTTCATGGTAGTGATCACTTCCATAAATTGAGCCATATGCGCTTCCATTTGCGCCTTCATTGTTGCCATATCTGCTTGGATTTGCTCCATTTGATGGCGTTCGTTGCTTTGAGTTGAGTAACAGTGGAAGGTTGAATTTTCAATTTTATGCTAAATAAAAGCAGAAGCCACTGATAAGAATTCTGACCAGACCTTGTTATGCATGATATACACATGAATGAATGTAATGTGTGATGCATGAAATGATCATTTCCAGGATGTTCTTGCAATTTCTTACCAAACATCAAATATTGATAGGATAAATAACAACAATAATCATCCAAGCCAAACACATAATCAGATGGAAAAGAAACTTCTCATTGCATATATGAAGTAAAAATTGTACGAGAACCCGCAATCAAAGAGTATAAGTACAAACATAATGTCAAACGAATCTCGTCCAACAATCCCGAAGGTGATCCGTAGCAAATCAAATACAAATAATATCATATAATGTTTGTGTCAGTTTGATAAGAAGCCAATCGTGCTTTAAGCTCCTAGATTTCAGCAATCAACCTTGACATATGAATATCTCGACCTCTGAGCATAGCATGCACTACATATCCTTCATCTCTGGATGTTTGCAACTGAGTCTTCAACTCCCCAACTTCTTTGGAAAGGATAACCATCTGCTTTTGTCGACTTTGGACTTCAGCTTCAAGTTCTTTCTTTTGCTTGAGCAACTATTTGGCATCAGACTCTTTCTTGCGGAGTTGCTTCTTCAAGACTCAGATCTCTTCGCCATGGTTTGCTTTCAGTTTCCCGTTAGCCACTTACAAGTTCTCCCATCTTTCTTGGGTCTTCTCAAGTTCTTTGGACAACTGGTTGGAAGAGGAGGAACTGCCGCTTCTAACCCTCCTGGTCTTTACGAGTAAGCCATAGGAACTCAAAACTTGGTCATTTTGCTCAATCTCAACGTATAACTTTTCTTGCCTTGTAGGGAAAATGCTAGATCCATAGCTTGAGCTTGCAGTTGTGCCTTTAAAGTTTAATTCTCCGATTGGAGTTGCTTGTAGATCTCAACACGCATAAAACCTGGTATAGAAGTAATAGATGATGAAGAAGAAGAGACGACATCTGGTACAAAATCTTTGATTATATCATCAGTCTGAGGATACAATGGTGCTTCCCTTTTAAAGGGTAACAACTTTTGTGACTCGATCCTTCAACCAACTCACATAAGGATCAAGTTCGTAGTTTCCTTTCTGACCCAAGAAAATTGTGCCTCTTTTATGATGTAGGCGCCATGCGGCAACAATTCTATTCAACATACCCAGATTCTCGCCTTTTGCAAAGAAAACATTTTCTATTATCTGACGATAAGTATGTGCCTCCTTCAAAGGATATCCCAACTAACGATGAGCCAATATAATATTATAGTTGATACATCCTTTAGTTCCCATCAAAGAAATGCTTGGAAACTCTCCGTAACTGACAATAATTATCGTCTTTAGCAAACTCATCGACTTTAGACAAAAGAAAACTCAACGGAAGTCCACACGTGCGATCTTTAGGAATCCAATCATCTCTCGCATTGCTAACGCGCAAATAAAGCTCTTTAGCGATGGCTTCAAAGTTGGGAGTATCAGGCACTCGGACAAAAGGCATACTGCTTGTGATATTGAGACCCAAGAGGAAAGAGTACTCTTCAAGAGTAGGCTCTAACTAATAATCTTGAAAAGTGAAGCATCTGAGCTCACGATCATAAAAATGAAGCAGAGATTGCATGGCGAAGAACTCGTAGTCCTCAATCAGTAAAGGCAATATGTTCCCATAAGTAGCTATGAAATTCTTCTCAATTTGTCCATCCACAAGAGCACCTATGGCCCTCACCTCAAAAATATCAAATGAGCAGAAAGAATACACTGAAGAATTCTTGAGAATCTCAGTGTTGGTCTGATTGTTACTATCCATCCTGATGCTGATAATGATCATAAAAAATCTTGGAAATGATATGCATGCAGGGTTAGATAAATAACGCTTTTTTCTGACATTTCTTTTAGGAAAATAAACATGCTATGATACAGGTACATTATGCATTGATCATGGGTTTACGACTTCCATGACATTGTTCTTTCTGTTGTGTTGTTTCTGATCTGGTATGCGAAAACAGAGATCACGAACAGAGTAACGGCTAGAAAATACCACAGGATAAGAACCATAGTCACCATCAGAAAATACCAAGTCACCATCAGTATCAAGTCACCAACAGTCACCATCGGTACCTATAATAATCATGATGAACTCTCCCCAATCACAGGTAAGACTAAGGTCTGGGTAAGGTCAAGGTAACTCCAGGATCAGGTCCTCCCAAGAATACTACCATCGTAACACCTACATGATGATGATAACACCCTATTTGAAACCTCCCTTGGGAATGGACGACATGAACGCACTACTAGATCTACATCTGTAGCCGTCGTGTTCCACTCTAGTCCTATGAGTTCCTATATGTCTCTCTGGTTGGGGTATGTGGCCTTTTACCTCTTGTAACACCCACCAAATCTAAATACAGATCACAACACAACAACATCCAATGTATGGAAGCAATAAAATATCACATAGGATGCAATGAAAACATACCAAGAATGATGAGATAAAGCGAGTACATAAATAAACACCCAATAGAAAAGAAAAATGAAGCTATGATCGACTCATGGATGGGCCATCAATAGGTCGACTTTCCCTAATGAAGTCGCCAGCTAAAACAACCTACTGAACATCATCGGATAGAAATATCAATGAATTCACCATCGAACGTTATTTATCCCGCGAGAGGAAAGGAAAACATCGAGTAAACCTGTGAGGGAGAAATCACGGTCTTACGATTGAGAGATCTGGATAAGGGAGTCTATTACGCGAGGGGAAGGTATTAGCTCCCCACACATGTTTTGGTGGGTTGCAATGTTTTTTATGAGAAGTTAGACTCCGCATCCTAACAATTGCAACTCGTGCTTGGCGTTGCAGCTCTAAGAAGTCTTATGCTCGACCGCTCGCACACTTAGCAATTTGCTCAGACCTGAAAGGGAACACCCTTTTTGAAAAGGTTTTAAAAGGAAAAGAAAGTCCGTAGATAAAAAGATTTGCAGTGAGGTTGGTTGCTTTTACCTTTGAAAGGGAGTCAGAAGGTATTTTGATTTCCAAAAAGAAAAGAAAACAAATTTTAGTTTTATTACATGCAAGGATGCAAAAGAAACTAGCAAAACAAAAGGGAAACTAACTAGTTCACCCCTAATGTTGTCATGCAAAATTGGACCTAAAGTTGAGGACGTAAGGGAATCTCTACCTATGTTGACATGCAAAGGATGAAAATCCTAATGTCTAGGATGAAGATCTATCCTAACCGAGTGGTCCTAAGGGAAGTTATCCTATATCCGGTTTGGTTGTAGAACCAAGGGATGCAGAGAGATGAAGCAAGTAAATGCTATGTCAGAAGCACACAAACAATGCAATGCACAAAAAAATGATCACACATGTGCGGGAAAAGAAGGAAGTCCGGTAACCTACGATGGTAACGAGTATACTAGAGTCAACTAGGAGCCAACCATTCGATTCCCGAGAGAGGTATCACCACATGATATGAATTATCAAATGTGAAGATGAATGAGTGCGGGTATCAAAGCAACAAGTGGGAACCCCGAGATAAGGCGTGGAGAGCCAGAATAGGGAACTCTTGCGACTTTTATTATTGACTTGATAAAGGAAGCAACACGATTCCTGAGTGCTGAGCTGACATGGACTCAAACTGTGTGAGGGTTGATTGTGAACCCTTTCCGCGTGCCCATCATATCATCATCACATATAGCACCTATAGATCTCATTAGAAGCGGGACTTTGCTTGGTGGTACCACTCTGGGTTGCCTAACCACTCATGACCTATGCAAGCACAAAAGTAAACACTTACTGAAAGCTACCTCCCTATGCACGGAAGAGGATTTTAAACAAACCATACACAATTAGCACACAGAATGCGGAATCGCCCTAACCGAGTCTTTAAATAAACTAGAGGGGTTCTTGAACATGCTCCAACTACGGAAACCCCATCATGCATCTCTATTCTTACTTTTCTTGGCAAGGAAAGCGGTAAAACCCTACTTCTCATGCTCTCTAGAAAAGTGGTAAAAGAATGCTGTAAAAAGGTATAGCAAATACTAAACGGATTACAATCCGTAAGCAATAGCAAACTAAGAAATACTCCGAAAAACTTCAAGTACTGCTGCCAAGCAATAAAGAAAACCGGTGAGTAATGCACGGAGGCATCAAAGCATGATCAGAATGTGCGTTCGTACACATCCGAGGCAAATAAACCTGCATAATATTGCAATCCAAAAAATACAGATAATATAATGTGTGATCGTACGCAAATGGGTATCAGAATGTGCGTTCGTACACATTCGAAACAACATAAACCTGCAACAAAGATGAAAACCAAACAAGCAGACAATAGGATGCATATTCGTATGCAAACAACTGTTAGAATGCGCGTTTGTACACATCCAAAACCAATAAACCTGCAAGAAAGGTGAAAACCCAACAAGCAGACAATAGGATGCACATTCGTACGCAAACAAGCATTAAAATGTGAGTTCGTATACATTCAAGTCAAATAAACCTGCAAGAAAGGTGAAAACCCAAGCAAGCAGACAATAGGATACACGTTCGTACGCAAACAAGAATTAGAATGTGCATTCATACATATTCAAATTGAATGAACCTGCAAGAAAGGTGAAAACCCAACAGGCAGAAAAAAGTGCACATTCATACGCAAACAAGGTATTAGAATGTCCGTTCGTACAAATTCACATCGATCGGATAACCTGCAAGAAAGGTGTAAATCCAAACAAATAGACAATAGGATGTGCGTTCGTACGCAAAAAGTATTAGAATGTGCGTCAGTAAACATACAAAACAATTGGATAACCTGCAAGAAAGGTGTAAATCCAAATAAACAAACAATAGTGCGCACGCATGTGTGCAAACACAAGATATGGATGCTACAAATCTAAATCTCAATTAAAAATGCTTAATGTACCTCGCACATGAAGTAAAGTGTCAGAATTAACAAAGCAAATGCTAGAAATAAAGCACCGAATGCAAAATCAATCGTATATATGATAATAAACCAGTATAAGCATATAAGAAGTGAAATAAAATCACAAAAATCGGCTTGGGAAAGCGCTTTTCTGAAATCTAAGCAAAAAGTCAACTTCTCGGAATTGATTCAAAATCGTATGGTTACTTGCGAAAACGTCAATAGATTCAAAAATATGATCGGTTTTAATTAATTCCGAGTGGAAGCGACGTTTTACGAACCTTAAAGAAATGGGGAAACGATAGAGTTTTAGGCATGTTGCACTTGAAATTTAGCTCCGAAACCATCACCAATGGTTTTAAAACGTTCCAAAACATTGGGAAGAACTATCGTTACCTGGGACCTTTGAGGAAAAACGGGTTACATAATGCACAAAATCGCCTAAAAAGGCTTATGGAACACCAAAATTCATGTACCGAATTAAGTTCTGATTCACTTTTGTTTTGGTTTAAAATGAGAAATAAATTGCAATTTAATTCATGTATATGAGATAACCTAATAAAAACAAAATAAGATGCAAGTTATGTACAAGATTCAAAGTTGTTTGAATCAAAATTAATGTAAAAATATGCATGAAAATGCATGTTCATTTACATTTTCTATGATGTTTCCATGTATGAAATGCAAATGAATGACATACAAGATATAATCAATGCATGATCAATGTATCCTACATCTAAGAATGATGCAAAACATGGATCAAGGTTAAGTGAAAGCAAAGATGAAATGTATCATGATGCATTAATTATGCAAGCAAGGATGCAACATTAACATGTGAAAAAGTGTGTGAAAAATGTGAATCAGACACACTTTAATGTCATTAAAATCAAGCTTCGACACCTAAACTCAATACAATTATTCAACATGTTTGTATATCAATACATGAACATGCAATATGTGATCTATATGCAAGCCTAAATGCATAATGTACAATGCAAATGAATCATACAAGTCAAAATAAACAGAAATACATTTCGACGCAATTACGTTTGCAAAACAAGTCTTGATTCACATAATTCCAACTCAATTAATCAACCTAGATTCAATTTAGTGCATGAGCATGTGATATGTGATGCAAATATTCAATTAAAGTGACCTAAATGCAAAGAAAAAGAATTACACAAGTGTATATGTGTTCTATGTACAATTTTCCTTCACACTGACATAATAGCATTCACAAATCGGATTCAAACCAAAGACTTCACAAACAAAAATTCAAGAATCGAAATTAACACATATAATTCAATCAATTCCAATATTCAATTTCAATAAAAGTCAAACATAAAATCAATTAAAATAAGCACTTATTTGAAAAGCTACTTACTTGTTCTTGGAGAATTGACTTTAATTTGATGAATACTTGGAGAATCGAAGCTCAATTGTTGAAGAAAATACCAAAATCAATGAGAATTGATGAGAATTAGAAGGGAATTCTTGAATCAATGGAGGAAGAGATCCCTAGGTGAAGATAACGAGGAGGCAGAGCTCCAAGAAAGGGATAAGAGCTGTCTGGCCAGTCAGAGAGGTGACTGGAGGGGGAGGGATCGGCCGCGGAAGACCGAAAAAGAAGAGGAAGGAGATCGTCAAAGAGGAAGGCGCGCGGATAGGGCTGGTCGCGGACAGCGATCGCCGGGCCGAAGGGAGCGTCTCTAGGCAGACGGGAGTAGTCCGGTCGGGTTCGGTCGGAGCAGGGAGGTCGGCGCGGTGTTCCTTGTAGTGGAGGGAGGACTGACCGGTTTGGCTTTGGAGGAGGGAAGAGGAGTTTTTGGCTTTTGTTTTTGATTTGTTCTTTGAGTTTGAGAGAGAATTATGAGAGGAAAATGAGAGTTTTGGAGTAAAATTTAGCAAATGATTGTCTCTACCAACTTTGTCAAGGGAAAAATATATTTATAGTGTGAGAAATTGGGCCTTGGAGTGCCTTGGATCCACAATTAAGCCCAAATCGCGATTATCCGAATTATTCTCGTACTCAGCCCAAAATAGCCAAATCCGTGCAAAATTTGAAGTCGGACTCTAAACGAAAAATGTCCGGAACGTGAAATTTCTAGCGTGCGTCAAAATATCGACTCAATCGGACGAACGGTCCATGAAATACGAATTTTTGAAGTTTCAGCATACTTTTCGGACATCTGACACGTGCAAAATTTTTATTACGCTTGTCACACCCCAAAATTTCCCCTCCGTTTTATCCCATCATTTTCAATAAAAAATGTATCTGTTGATTATGATTTCAGAGGAATTCTTACTGAGAATTTTTCATGGAAAAGTTTTAAACGATTCATTTTATAGTCCAGAGGTTTCGAACGACTTCGAATTTTTCTCGCGCAAAAGGTTGTTTGGAATAATGGGTCAGAAAAAGGATTATTTATTTTAGAACTTGAATTCAGAAAATAATTATTTGAGAATTTAAATTTTAAAAGAAATTATTCCTTTTTCTTATTCGGTGAGTAGAAATACCGTTTTCGCTGTATAAATTCGCTAGCCAGAGGTAATTATTAGATATTTCAAGAAAAGTGCAAAAAGTGGAATTTCAGGATACAGTGTGAAAAAGAGAGAAATTTTGTTTCTTCAAAATTCGGTTACAATGTCATATTGTGAAGTTACAAAAATACAAAAAGAAGAATACGGTGTTTTGTGGAAATTAAGCCCAATGAAGGATTGTTCCTGGAAATCGGTTTATAACGGGGAAGCATTACGAAGAATTTCGTTCATGACAAGAGGAAATCGGAATTGTAATTCGAATTTGAATATCTTTTATATCAAATTGATATTATAAAATATTTAAGTTTTATAAGGAATACAACTTTTGCAAGAATAATTGGAATTTATTAATTTCGGAACTTTGTTCGTTATTACAGAGCATTCTAGTTTTTGTTTTACAAGTACAAAGGTCCTAATTTTATCCTAATGCCGTAAGCTCCTGGCTTCCTTCGAATTTCTCTTCATCTGGGCATCCCTCTTCGCTTTCGTACCATGTTATCCGTTTGTCACCTAAAACAACAAAAGAACATCAATTAGCAGTTACAAAAGGGTGAATTTCGTACGGAAAAACCAAAAGAATTGTTTTTTTTTACTCATCACGAGGGTTTGTGTTAAGGAATCAGATTCGTAAGGTTATTTGTTTCAAAAGCCTCGGAACTGAAGTTCTTTCATCGGCCGTTACCGTTACCTCCATTGCAAATCACAACAACTTTCGTTGTTGGTTCACAAAGGAGGTGTAAAATGGGAAATCAGAAAAAACATCATTTTTTCCAAAGAAACACAGCCCATCAGCCCAACAGACAACAAGAAGCAAGTACAAGCATAAGGCAACAGTCTACTAAGATCCAACAGGCAACAGGGTCAAAAGTCAAGCATAACAATTAGCCACATTTTTACCCACATGGTTATCAGCACTAGGTAAGTTGTTTTTACCCAAACAATAGCAGCAAGCAACATACACAGAAAAGCAAAAGATGCCAAAGTTTAATTTCAAATAACAGAGCAGGATTTATGCTGAAAGAGGAAGTTTGAGTTTAATAACAAGTAACACAGACTGCAACAGATGAGTTCCAAGGAAGACCAGGGCGTCTATTCAAGAAGCATAGCAGAGGAAAATGATATACCAGTCAACAACAGAGGAGATAGATCGGTTAAAGCAAAAAACCAGCAGACCAAATACAAAAACCAGGAACTAAGACCAACAAGTGAATATCTGTTCTATAATTGAAAAGGAGATCCAAACCAAAAACGAGTTGGCATCTGGTTCTTACTACAAAATCCCAAAGGATACCAGTTCAGAAAGGAGAGAAAACAAAAATCAAATATACTATCTGTTCTTATAAACCCAAATAAAACCATACCAGAAAAGATATCATCTGTTCTAACCAAAGCCAACAATCAAAAACCAGTTCAAATCAAACACGATAAACCTAGCAATCTATCATCATTTTCCTAAAAACTAGACCCTTCAGAGTTTGTTTTTTATCAGAAACCTAATTTCTGAACCGAGAAAGAAAACGAGGAAAAGACCCAAAGCCAAGAACAATCTCACCCAAAGGATAACTCAAGAGCCGCTCCTTGCCATCAAGCACGTCTCCAAGACTCAGGTATACCTTCACCCTTGCCGGAATCGTGTTGGAGAGGTCTAGGGTTTTTGAAATCCCTTTTGATTTCGGCAATCGTATCTGCAAAATCAACATAGGTCAGGGTAGAAATCATCAGAAATAACAGAAATGTAAGAAGTGAACCCAAATGGAACCAATCGTAGGGTTAGGGTTCTTAGACGGCGATTGAGAGAGGAACGTGAGGGTTTCCGTTCGAAACCGTTGAGTGGAGTTTCCAGTCGAAGCAATCGAGAGAGAACGTCCTGGGTTTCCATCGGGTGAGTGAAGATGAGAGTCTGTTGTCCGCGTTTTGGTTGAAGAAAGGGGTTTGGGTTTCTAGGTATGCGTGTATCACGATTGAGAGAGTATCGGTCTCCATTTTGTTTTAATTAGGATTAGATATAATTTAAATAATTTCTTTTATTTTACTATCATAATTACTAATATATATATTATAACTATTGCTATTATATTTAATATTATTATTATTACTTTTATATTATTATTACTAATATTATATTATTACCAATACTTATTATCATTACTAATTTTTTTTTTTTAATTTTTTTTTTACTATTATTACTATATTATTACTACTATTATTTATCACTATTACAAATATTATTATTATTACTACTATTATTTATCACTATTACAAATATTATTATTATTACTACTATTATTTTTAAACTGTTAACAACTATTATTATTATTATTATTATTATTTACTATTATTATTAGTAACAAATTTTATTTTTTTCTAACCCATAATTATTATTATTATTCATAAACCAATAAAATATTTGATATGCCCAAAATCACCAAAAATAATAATAGTAGTGTAGTTAGACATTTTTTATTATTAGGAAATTTTTAGCATTTTTTCCTTTTTCCCTGTATTATCCCATTTGTAAATTTTGTACCCCCATTCCCCACCTGATGTAATAGTTAGTAAATATTGTTGCTTTATCATTTAATTATTCACAAAGCACAAACCAAAAACATTTTCAAACTAATACTCGTGCGAGCCTTTTTTTTTTACTACCCTGAGTTGACAAAGCTTTGAAGCGTCACAACGGCCACACATTCGTGCACACACCACGCTTGCTCTTGGGCTTACAATGAAATTTTGATTGATTAGTTATACGTTATTTAATTATCTAATTAGGTTATTTAAAATTAATTAGTCTACCTAATTAATTTTATTAAACTAATTACTTGATTAAGTTTCGTTTAATTAATCGATTAAATTTATTTCGTGCATGCACCTACACAATATAAATTGTCTTGTTATTTGGGTGAGCCACCTTGTATGGGCTTTTAATTTATTTACTCGCTTTATTTAATGCTTGTATGCAATTATTTGTTCATTTCCATTATCGCACCTTAGTCCATATGCTCAATTAACCATAACTCGCATCTCAAAAACACTTTCATAATAAAGTTTCAAACCTCGATCCAACGTCGAGTGTATTTCAAAATCTTTTTTCATAATAAAGTACAAGTTTTTTAGTCGTTGGACGCTAGACTAATTGCTAAAAAACTTGTCCCCCAAATAAACTTTTAGTGTTTAAGTCATTGGACGTTAGACCAGTTGCTTAAAGACTTCTAAATAACGTGAACTCGTTTCACTTCACTTTTTTCTCAAGAAAACTTTTTGGGTGATAGACGACTCATGCGAGCATTAGTTCCTCGGGTTTCTAGTATTTGAATCGTGAGACGTTAGCCTCATTGTTCGGTACTTTTTCATCCACATAAAAAACAATTCAACTCACTCAAATTCTTTTATCGCTCATATGCGATCATAAAAACTCTTTTCCGATAAAGAGTGTGTAATAGTCGTTTCGAATACGAGCGATGACTTAAACTTTTCAAACAAACAAAACAAGTCCTAGTTCAAAGAATTTGAAACATCTAAACGCACAATTTTTCTTATAAAATCAATACAACAAATTTAAAACCTTTTAAGAGGAACTACAGAGTTTTGACTTTCCCATTGCACAAGGGAATATGTAGGCACACGGTTCTGAAACCGTGCCAAACTCAAAATAATAATAAACAATTCTGTTTCTTTTGGTATTCATAACTTAGCAATAAACACACACACAAACGCGTAGAATTAAATGAGTCCTATCGAGTACGATGGATGTAAGGGGTGCTAATACCTCCCCCTTACATAACCGACTCCCGATTCCACTTTTTGGTCACGTAGACCGCCTTATCCGCTTGTTTGGGGTTTTATCTATATTTTCCCGTTCTTTTTAGAACAAATAAAACTAGGTGGCGATTTCACTAGTTTTCGAGAATTAAAAGATTTTTGAAAATCGAGTTGCTTCAACGCTCTTCAGAGAAATTGCCTCGAACAAGGGTCTTCTGATCAAAATCCAAACTCGGAGTCGTTGTACCCAAAATATACCCTCTTCATTTTGAAGTTTTTTTGGCTTATAATTGCATTATCATAAACATTCATGCATATAAATGCATAGCATTCATCATTTGGTTACCTAATTCAAGGTATTCCGAATTGTGGAAAAAACTGTGCATTTTGGCTATCTCAGATCATTTCGAGACCAAAATCGATATTTTTTGTTTCATATGCCTATTGCAAGATATTCTGGTCAGAAAGTTATTTTGGTTTGGTTCCATGAGCATTGGGATCATATCAATATATTATCAAGTTTATCTGTTCAGATCGAAGGTCGTTTCGTCAAGAAAAAGAATTAATTTGCTTATTTCTCAATAAAGTGAATTTTTGGTTTTTAGTGCGTTTCGGGTGCTCCGGAAGGCATAAATCTCAGCTTGTCGGGTATTTTCTGATGATTTTGGAAAGGCGAGTCCCTCACACTATTATCTACAACTTTCGTTCACAAGTCGGACGCAAATTATGTGAAGAAGGTCCCCAAAAAATTTGATTTCTCAAGGGGATTAAACTGAATTTTAGTGATGTACCGTGCGCTTAGTGCACTAAAACCTTCGTAATTCCTAGCTGGAAAATTGAAATTGAGCGAGGCCAGTGTCTAAAATTCCGTACCGAAATCCTCTTCGACTATCATTTGCAAATCTAGAGAAAATTCCTCACCATTTAAGAGCAGTTTTTATTTTTCGGAGTTGTTTTCGAGCTGAACAGGACAATTTTCATCTGATACGTGAAGTTTGAAAAATCATATCTCGTTTGATTTTTGTTGAAATGAGGTGGGAACAGTGCCAAAAGTTCACAAATTCCGCTGGCTTCATTTTTCTCGGAGATACCCAAGTTCAAATTTTGATCAGAAGACCCTCGTTCGAGGCAATTTCTTCGAAGAGCGCAAGTAAAATTCTCATGTGTCAGACGCCTGAACACTGTGCTGAAACTTCAAAAATCCATATCTCCTGGGCCGTTCGTCCGATCGAGTCAAAATTTTAACTCTTACTAGCAAAATCGCGTTTTGGACATTTTTCGTTTACATTTCAACTTCAAATTCCACACGGATTTGGCTGTTTTGAACGAATTACAGAAATTATTGGGATAATCGCGATTTGGGCTTAGTTGTGGATCCAAGGCACTCTAAGGCCCAAACTTTCACACTATAAATAAATTTTTTCCTTTACAATTCACGGACAGACAATCATTTGCAAAATTTCACTACAAAGACACTCTTTTATTCTCTCTCTACTCTAAAAGATCAAAGCAAGTTTTTCATCAAGTTTCCTCAAGAACGTTGAAGGTGTCAAAGTGAAGAATTTTCTCCTCTTCTCCTCTCAAACTCGCACATCTCTCTCTATTACCTCCCCTCCAGTTTTCTTTAATTTGACATCAGCGATCTCTTCTCCTTGTTCTCCTCTTCGTTTCGACGGTAAGCTTTCTTGATTTAAGAACTTTACAATAATTGATTCTTGAATAAGCACTTTTCTAGAATTGAAAATTAATCAAGATTTTAGTTGAGGAATTGAATTGAGATTATGGATTAGGTGTTGAATTTTGATTTTGATGTGATCATAATGTTGAAATCT
Source organism: Vicia sativa (assembly GCA_021764765.1). Classification (NCBI taxonomy): domain Eukaryota; kingdom Viridiplantae; phylum Streptophyta; class Magnoliopsida; order Fabales; family Fabaceae; genus Vicia; species Vicia sativa. The sequence continues at coordinate 96,248,285 of CM038792.1, read as the reverse complement.
GGAATTGGATAAAAAAAGCACTTGTTGATTAATTGATTTTCATAACAAAAGTGCTTATTCAATTGGCTAATTGTGGATGCTTTTGACTTGTTAATGTGAAACCTTGATTTGCATGTGATTAGCTTTAGGATTGAACTTTGAATCATGTACAAGATCATGTGTTGATAGGTGTAGGTTAGGTATTTGTTTAAATGCCCAAACCATTACCTTAAACCAAAATTCCTTTGAAAAAGCTGTTGTTTCGTGAGGAAAACCGATTCCTCCCTGCACAAAAATCAGTTTCATGCCAAAAACACTGAAAACTGGAAATTTTCGAGGAAGAAATCGATTTTCACTTTTGGAGAAACGGTTTCCTCTTATTTTTTTGCAAAATCTGAAATTTTCGAAGGAGAAACCGGTTTCCACTTTTGGAGAAAATGGTTTCCTATACTGATTTTGGCCAGAAACTGCATTTTTCGAAACAGAAACCGGTTTCCCTGTTTCAAGAAACTGGTTTCACTTACTGAAACAACAACTTTTCACTTTGAACAATGCCCACTTCTCCATGTTTCCTCAAACTTATTTATTTGATTTGCACTACCATTCTCCTTGTTATTTGTTGACATCTTTGTTGATTACGCAATCCATTTGAATAATTGCATCAGTTTATGGGTCGGTGTTTGATTTTGATGACGTTAAGGTGTGTCTGAGTCACATTTTCACACACTTATTCATGTATTGTTGACACTTGCATGCTTGTATTATCACAACACCACGACACATTACATTCTTGATTTTATTTGACTTTGACACACACTTTGCATCATCATTGGATAGAGTTTGAACAGAGCATGCATTGAACACATTGTATGACATTCATTTGCAATTTACTCATGCATAAACATCATTACATGTGTAAATGAACATGCATTCTCATGCATAATTTTGCATACTTTTTTCATTTATTTTCAATCAAACTTGTACATAACTTGTGTTTCATTTTGTTTTGTCTTATTGATTACATGTAGTGAATTAAAATCCGATTCATCTCACATTTCAAAACCAACACAAAAGATGAATCGGAATTTAATTCAAAACAAGAATTATGTGATTCCGTAAGCACTTTTTTAGCGTTTTCATGTATCGAAAATCACTTTTTCTTGAAAGTCCGAAGTAACGGTACATGTTCCCTATGTTTTGGCACATTCCGGAACCGTTTTTGGAGGTTTCGGAACCAAATTTGGAGCATAACATGCCTAAAACGTAGTGGCTGCCCCATTACTTTAAGGTCCAAAAAATGCCACTTCCACTCGGAATTAATTAAAACCGCTCACGTTTTTGAATCCGTTGACGCTTTTGCAAGCAACCATGCGATTCTTAATCGACTCCGAGAAGTTGACTTTTTCACTCTGATTTTGGAAAACCGCCTTCCCACTCTAATTTTTGTGATTTTATTTCACTCCTCACATGCTTATACTAGATTATAATCATATTCACATTCGGTGTTTTATTTCTAGCACTTGCTTTGTTAATGTTGACACTTTATTCCATGTGCAAGGTACTTTGACCTCTTTTACTGAGATATGGACTTCTAGCATCCTTATTTTGCGCTTGCTCACATGCGTGTGCATTCTATTGTCTGTTTGCTTGGATTGACACCTTCTTACAAGTTATCTGATCATGAATGCGTATGAACGTGCATTCTAATGCTTGTATGCGTACGAACGCGCATACTATTTGCATATCATTTGGATTGACACCTTCTTGGAGGTTGATCATGCATAAAATCCCAGCCGAGATATGAAGCCGAAGAGGATTTTTAAGGATCCGAGAATGAGCTCGGATGGTGGGTATGGAGTCAGTGTCCAAGAAGGGTGTCCGGATGGAGAGAAGGTAGGCCGAAATATGGACCAGGTATATGTCTTGGCCATGCGAACTGGGATCCAGCCTGGGCAGGGAACAGGCGTTATGAACGAGTTGGAGGTAACTGATGCATTGATTCCAGCAGAGCACGTTACATTAAGAAGCTATCATTGCCTGAAACGGTTGACACTTCACATCCCTGATGCATTTAATGAGCTAAGGGTCATTACTGGCAGAAGGGAAAGAGACTCATGTAGTCATTCGTATATATAGGGCTCTCGCCAGCGGGATAAGCAAGACTATCTTAAGCTTGGAGTTCAAGATAATCAACATGAGCCTCCAAATCCCTAAATACAACTAATCAAGTTTTTCCTGCAAGAACATTTGGTGCCCACCGTGGGGCCACGATGAAATCAATCCTAGGCCACCGCATAATAGACGATAGAACACGATGTCAACAACTTTACCAATCGATCCTCTGGATCTGGCACAGTTGTTGGCCAGGATCGATGACTTATGTCAACACAATGATACCTTATAGGATAGTGTTCAAGCTCTTCAACAAAGGAGTTTGGATGAAACAGAAGACCAAGAAGCATAACTCTTGGAGCCATAGCCCTTATCTCAAGCTATCTGGGAAGATGCCGTTCCTGAGAATTTTAAACCTCCTGTCCTGGTGACATATGATGGGAAGACTGGCCCTCAGGAACACATTATTTCAGTCAACAATATGATGGCGTTAATCGGAGCAACGAATTCTCTGAAATGCAAGTTGATGGCTGGCACTTTCAGGGAATCTGCATTTTGTTGGTACATGGGACTACGACGACTTTCTGTGGTTAGTTACCATGACTTCAACAGAAAAATTATCCAGCAGTTTTCAGCAAATCGCCATCGGAAGGTGGCCACTACTTCTCTATTTAACATTAGGCAACGTCCGGCAAAATTATTGCGAGATTTTATGGCCAGGTTTATTGAGGAGACCATAAAGTTTTCACACCCTAACCAGGAGATCTTTGTGGCGGCGTTTCAGCACGGATTCAAGGTCGGCCAGTTCAATGAATCCCTAGCTCAGAAGTCGGCCAAGAGTATGGATGAAATCATCACTCGGGCTGAGTGTTATGTGAAGGGTGAAGAAAGAAAAATGTAGAAGAGAACCCAGGATTCCAAAGAGAAGGGCGCGAGGCGAGATGACAGAGCCGAACAGAAATATAGTCTCGGAACCATCCGGCGACGTGGGAACAAACACATGAAAAACGTCCTCTATCCCAGAATTATCAGGCTAAAAAGCACGGCGAGACCTTCACACCATTGAACGCTAGAAAGGAGGACATTCTTAGAGACGTGAATCATTTAAACTTATTTCCTAGGCCGTGGAGACCATAGATGGTTAATGTCGCGATGGGGAAAGATTTGGAAGCTTGGTGTGAGTATCACTGTATTAGAGGGCATTCGACCGAGGCTTGTGCTCATCTGCAAAGAGAGATTGAGAAATTGATCCAGAGGGGTAAGCTTTCATCCTACGTGAAAGATGACCCGGATCAAGCCAACAAGCATGGTCCACCTCCAAGAGGAGAGGCGACTTCTGAGTCACCATCAAAAAAGAAGGGCAAAGCTGTTGAGGAAGTTAGGGAGGCAAGAATAGCTCAGCATACGCTCAATACCATTTCTGGAGGTTTTGCTGGAGGAGGATCCACCAGTGCAGCTCGGAAAAGGTATGCACGAGGAGTGATGCATGTGGCTCAGATTGGTCCAGCTGATGATGAACTCGGGGTTATAACTTTCTCTCGGGAAGATGCCAAGGAGGTTTTGCCTCATGAAAATGATCCCATGGTTATTGAAGTGCAAATCAGAGATTGGGGGGTAAAACGGGTGTTGATTGACCCGGGGAGTTCATCTGATGTCCTTTACTGGGAAGCTTTCAAAGGGATGGGTTTTGACCCGAAGGAGTTGTTACCATTCAATGGAACCCTGGTCGGCTTCTCCGGTGAGCAGGTTCAAGTGTTGGTCTATCTTTTGGTTCTCACTACTTTTGGGACCGACGGAAGTGCCAAAGATGTCCGAGTTCATTATTTGGTAGTCAACGCTTCTTCTCCATACAACATCATTATAGGTCGTCCCTCGTTCAATGCACTTGAGGCGGTTTTATCAACTTTGTATCTCACTATGAAGTACCCATTGGGGAAGGACCGCGTGGGGATCATCCGACGTGATCAAGGATTGGCTCGAAAATGTTACAAGGATAACTTGAAGATTAAGAAGAGGCTGGTTCCAGCAGAAGGCCCGACAGACCATAAGGTTAATCTGGTTGACATAGATCCAAGAGAAGATCCTAGAGAGGATAGCCTGACCCCTCAGTAGGAGATGAAAGAGGTTCAAATTGGGTCTTTGCCTTCGGAGATTACACACCTGGGGACACAACTTTCCCCTGAGGAGGAGGCCGAGATAGTCCAAGTTCTAAAACAGAATTTAGACCTCTTCGCTTGGAAGCCCGCGGATATGCCCAGAATAAACCCGGTAGTCATGTGTCATCATTTAGCTCTGGACCCGGATGTGAGGCCGATATCTCAACGAAAGCGGAAAATGGGAGAAGAAAAGAGGAAAGCTGTTTCAGATGAGGTTGAAAAATTGATCAAAGTCGGGTTCATTGGCGAGGTTCAGTATCCGATGTGGCTGTCTAATATGGCCATGGTCAAGAAGAAAACTGGCAAGTGGAGGATGTGCGTATACTTCACCGATCTCAATAAACCGTGTCCAAAAGATCCTTATCCTCTGCCGCATATAGATCGGTTGATTGATGGAGCCTTAGGGTTTCGTCTTCTGGGTTTCTTGGATGCTTATTCCGGGTACAACCAAATCAGGATGAACCCGGCAGATGCTTCGAAGAGAGCTTTCATAACCGACCGTAAGAATTTCTTTTATCAAGTGATGCCATTTGGGCTGAAGAATGTTGGGGCCACTTACCAAAGGCTTATGGATATGGTTTTTACTCCACAAATCGGGCGGAATATTGAGGTCTATGTGGATGATATGGTTGTGAAGATAGTGGCAGGTAACAAGCATGTATCAGACATTGAAGAATCCTTCGCAGCTATTCGAAAGTATAATATGCGCCTGAACCCGGATAAATGTACCTTTGGGGTACAAGCCGACAAGTTCCTAGGCTTCATGTTAACAAGCCGGGAAATAGAGGCTAACCCGGATAAATTCCAGGCAGTTGTCGATATGAGAAGCCCGACTACAATGTGGGAAGTGCAACAGCTAACCGGCCATTTGGCCTCTTTATGTCGTTTTCTATCTTGTGCAGGTGACAAGTCGATTCACTTCTTCGAAGCTATTAGAAAGAGGTCTGAGTTTGAATGGACTGAGGCATGCGAGAAGGCATTCTTGGAGGTGAACCAGTTTCTATCAACACCTCCGATTTTGACCAGACCGAAAGAGAATATGCAGCTGGTGTTATATCTCGCCGTGTCAGATTATGCAATTAGTTCAGTATTAGTTCAAGAGATAGAGGCCGGAGAACGTCCGATGTATTTTGTTAACAAGGTGATGAAGGGGGCAGAGCTCAGATATCAAAAGATCGAGAGGTTGGCATTAGCTTTGGTGACAACATCTTGGAAGTTAAGACACTAATTTCAAAGGCATCCAGTCCTAGTAAAAACTAACTTTCCTTTAAAGCAAATTTTCAAGAAGCCGGACCTGGTGGGGATGATGGTATCTTGGGCGGTGGAGTTGTCAAAATATGATATCGACTTCAGTCCATGACTAGTATAAAATCCCAAGTTTTGGCGGACTTCGTGGTCGGATTTAGTTTTCCACCGACAGAGGATTCGCCGGCGAGGTGGGTTCTCTCTGTTGATGGATCATCAAATCTAAAAGGGAGTGGTGCAGGGATAGTGTTAGAAGGTCTTGGAGAAATAGTTTTGGAATATTCACTACGATTCAGTTTCCCAACCAGTAATAATCAGGCTGAGTATGAGGCTTTGTTAGCCGGCTTAAGGTTAGCCTTGGAGGTCGGGTTAACCCACTTGCTTATCTGGACAGATTCTCAGCTTGTCGCGGGACAGGTGAGTGGAACTTTTCAGGCAAAGGACCTCGTTTTGATAAATTACATCCAGTAGGCAATGTCGTTATGTAAACAATTTAAAGCTTTTGAGATCTTCCATGTACCGAGGGAGGAAAATACTCGGGCCGATCTTCTGGCTCGTCTCGCTAGCACCAAAGGCTCTGGAATGAATAAGTCAGTGATACAAGAAACATTATCATTTCCTAGTATCGAAAAGGAAGAGATGTTAGTGATCGAGGAGGAGGATGGCTGGATGTCTCCTATCATACGGTATCTCCAACAAAATGTGTTACCGAATGATAGGGATAAAGCCAGGCAGATTAAGAAGGTTTCGGCAAGGTTTGTGATGGTGTCAGGCAAGTTATACAGGATGGGGCGTACCGCTCCGATGTTGCGATGTGTGTCGGAGAAGGATATCGTTCTGGGGATGAAAGAAGTCCATGAATGTGTTTGTGGAAATCATGGGGGTGGACGATCTCTATCTAACAAGATACTGTGTGTCGGGTACTATTGGCCTACGATGATGAAGGATTGTATTCATTTTGTGACCCATTGTGCAATGTGTCAGACGTTCGCACCTGGAGTTCGTACACCGGCCGAGTTGCTACATACTGTTCTAGTCCCGTGGTCTTTTTATCAGTGGGGGGCTGACATCGTCGGGCCATTTCCTATAGCGCCGGGCCAGTTGAAATTTCTCATTGTCGCAGTCGACTATTTTACTAAATGGGTAGAAGCCGAGGAGATGTCTCGGATATCAGCCGAGCGGGTACGTCGGTTTTATTGGAGAAACATCATTTTTCGTTTCGGGCTTCCTCGGGTCATTGTCTCTGACAAAGGGACACAGTTTGTGAGTGCTTCTGTTGTGGAGTTTTACAAGGATCTCGGAGTCATAAATAAGTTTATTTCTGTAGAACACCCACAAGCCAACGGTCAAGCAGAGTCAGCTAATAAGGTGATTTTGAGTGCAATAAGGAAGAAGTTGGATGAGGCCAAAGGGTTATGGGCGGAGTACCTTCATGAAGTTCTATGGTCATATCACACTACCGTTCATTAAAAAACTTAGGAAACACCTTTCAGAATGGTCTTTGGTGCTGATGCCATGAACCCGGTGGAGGTCACTTTGCCATCATGGAGACGAGAAAATTTTGATGAAGGAGTTAACAACCAGGGATTGGATGCTGAAGCCGATCTTTTGGAAGAGGTGAGAAATGCAGCATATGTAAGGGAAATTGCTACTAAACAGAGGATGGCACAATGTTTCAATTTGAAGGTGAAGCAGCATGGATTTGAGGTTAGAGATTTGGTGCTTAAGAGGATAACCGACCCAGTCAAGAAAGGAAATTTGTCTCCTAACTAGGAGGGTCCGTATCGGGTATTGGAGAAATTGCACAACGACGCTTACAAGTTAGAGACACTGGAGGGCATAGAAGTACCTAGGACTTGGAAAATAGCTAGTCTCAAGATGTATTTCAGTTAAGTTGTGTGTGATGTGTGAAAAATTGTGTACTCTTTTCCCTAGGAAAGGGCCAGGGTTTTTAATGAGACACCTTAAAATTATAATCTACTTTGTAAAAGTCAGAGTAAATTTATGGGGAACAACACCTCGCCACGGTCATCCTCGCCAAGGCTCTGTTCCGAATCGAATCAACCTGCTAGGGGCTATGTACCAAAGGTTTCAACCTCGCCAAGGCTCTATTCCGACTCGGATCAACCTGCTAGGGGCTCTGTACCAAAAACAAGGTTTCAACCTTGCCAAGGCTTTGTTCCGACTCAGATCAACTTGTTAGGGGCTCTGTACCAAAAATAAGGTTTCAACCTCGCCAAGGCTATGCTCCGAATCAGATCAACCTACTAGGGGCTCTGTACCATAAACAAGGTTTCAACCTCGCCAAGGCTCTGTTCCGACTCGGATTAACCTGCTAGGGGCTCTGTACCAAAAACAAGGTTTCAACCTCACCAAGGCTGTATTCCGATTCAGATCAACCTACTAGGGGCTTTGTACCAAAAACAAGGTTTCAACCTCGACAAGGCTCTGTTCCGACATGGATCAACCTGCTAGGGGCTTTGTACCAAAGGTATCAACCTCGCCAAGGCTCTGTTCCAACTCGGATCAACCTGCTAGGGGCTCTGTACAAAAAACAAGGCTTCAACCTCGCCAAGGCTCTGTTCTGACTCGGATCGACCTGCTATGGGCTCTGTACCAAAGCCTTGGTTCAAGACGTTCCACTTGAACCTTTTTAGGCATAGCCCGGTGTGAAGTCACAACTCGGCAAAGAGGATCGAAATGTTTTTGGGGGTTTTATTTAAGTGAACAGAGGATTATGTCCTTTCTTTTAAAGTCTTCATGGTTTAAGCGGAAAACCATTTGGCTTGGGTGGCTAATAATATTGCATAATTCTATTCACAAAGTTAAAATCTCAATTCATATAAGCATTGAGGTGAGAAGTGTCCACGGTAACTGGTTCTTCGCTTAGTGTTGCATCACTTTCATCATCATCAACTTTCACTAGCTTCCCATCCACAATGGACTTAAAGAAATCAACCTCCGAGATATCAAGATCTGGATATAAGCAAGTGACTTGAGCTTTTGCTCGGTCAAAAGCCATATCTCTGGCGTTCAGCACATCCATCCGAGATTTGTCCAAAGCTTCTTGCAGCTCAGAGCACAATTTCTCTAAAACTTGAAGCTTGTTGGATTGCTCGGCAGCCGAGGTCTTCATCATGGCAAGTTTTTCCTCCAAGGCTTTGATCTTTTCATTAGGTTCTAAGTCTTTGGTCTTAAAGTGGGAATTAGCCTCATTAAGGGATCTTTCATTTTCAGCCAACCTTTTGACTTCCTGCTCCAGTTCAAGTTTTTCTTTGCTGCATCGTCGCCAGACTCGAAGAGGCCTCGAGTCAGTACGACACATCTCATCAAATATGAGCATAGGTGTTGAGTGATCTTCTGAGGGCCTAATCTCTTCAATTTGTTCACATCCTCCGAGGCATTGAGATGATCGTATAAAAATCTGATACCGTCGAAGTCAGCGGACCAGAACTTGTTCTCGGATGAGGATTGATTTGAACTATTTCCAAGTTCTTTTAACAAAGTAGAAACTTCCCAATCTGATTAATTTGCTTCATTCTCCATTATGGTTTTCATGTTTTTTGGAGCCTTTTCACCAGCTAGCTCGACGTCGGAAGGGCGTTTGACTGGAGTGGCTGAAACCATTACGGTTTCCAATGCACTCGCTTTTGAGGTTGTGCTCTTCTTCTTTTTTGGTGCTCGGATTTCAAGGTCGACCAGGTTGGATTTGGCCTCGGAAGGACCACCAGCACTTATCCGAGCAGCACGAGCCGCTGCCATCAACTTCTTTTGTTCTTTCACGGACATGTCATTCATTTTGTCTGCACACAAAGGAGTAAAGAAATACGTTAGTTAAATGAGGTAAAACTAATGAAAGGCGCTTTGTAAAAGGAGACTTACCCAGGAAATCGGGAAGTTCGTTCTAGGATAAAGTCAATAAATCATTAACTCTGATTTGCTGGAAAGAATCTAAAACCCCAAGTGATAAGGTCTCGGATTCACTCAGAGTATCATATTCAAAGCCATAGATTGGTAGCAAGTTACTTGTCAAATATAGAGGAAACTTGTGGTGCCCGTCAGCACCATAGATAACCTGTGGACACCGGGAACCACATCTAACCCGGAAGAAATGTTCCTTGTATCCTTTAAAGCTGGATGTGTAGGCTTGAAGGAAGCTTCTCTTTGGGATATCGTTGATGGCAACCCAACTTCCGGAGTCTGCGCTCTTTATTTTGAAGAAGAAGAAGAATAATTCTATTGTGGAGGTTATCATTAGGGCTCTACAAATCAATTCAAACGCTCTTATAAACCCCTAACTGTTTGGACGAAGTTGAGAGGAGGCTACATTCATTGTTCATAATATATCAGTTTCGAAGTCGGTGAAAGGGAATTGAATATTCAACTCTTCTACGACTCCGGCATAGAAGTAGAACCATTCAGGGTTTACCCCTTTTGGCCGGGACATACAAACATTATCCCCGGTCTCACAGGGTTCCAGAATCACATCATCTTCATTTCCCATAGAGGAAATACTCCAGACAGAATGCAAGTTTGCGATTTCTAGGTCTTTAATCATGCTCTTTTTAAAACCTAGGGCTTCTCCTTTGAGTAGGTTGCTGGTTTCCATTAGGAGATCCATAGAATCTGAAGAGTCAAGGTCAGAATCACTATCAGAGGTTAGAACTTGAGAATCAATCTTGTTCACAACCCTCTCTAGTTCCTCTACCCCAAGAGCATCTCTCATCTCTTGCATGCATTCCTCCCATAAGATTTTATGCTCATCGCTACTTAAGTGTTTTCTATGCCCTAGTTCATCATATTCTCTAATGATCACCATCCTCTATGTAAAATAAAAACGAAAGGAAAGGGGATTAAATAAGAGATTACCTAAGTGTGTGATCGAAAGGATTAAGAAGATTTGAAGTTAGTAAAGCGGTAGCAAGGATTGCAGAAAAAGGCGAATAAGGAAGTAGGGCTTGAAATGGAAAAGGGTGCGTTATAAGGGGTGAGAAGGAGGGGGAAACGTGTAGGAAGTTAAAACCCAATTGGTGGTAATTATTACACCTATGTAGTGACTGTTAAGTGGAATTGGAGAGTGTGGTTCAAGCGCCTGTGGGTCGGTTTAGCCGACATATATCTCGATTATAACTTATGACTTTCTGTTTTATCGACCATAAGATTTCAAGGCATGAAATCATATGCTCGGGGGGCTTATGATCATGCATAAAATCCCAACCGAGATATGAAGCTGGAGAGGATTTGTAAGGATCCGAGAATGAGCTCGGATGGTGGGTATGGAGTCAGTGTCCAAGAAGGGTTTCCGGATGGAGAGAAGGTAGGCCGAAATATGGACCGGGTATATGTCCCAGCCATACAAACTGGGATCCAGCCCGGTCAGGGAATGGGCGTTATGAATGAGTTAGAGGTAACTGATGCATTGATTCCAGCAGAGCATGTTACATTAAGAAGCTATCATTTCCTGAAACAATTGACACTTCACATCCCTGATGCAGTTAATGAGCTAAGGGTCGTTACTGGAAGAAGGGAAAGAGACTCATGTAGTCATTCATATATATAGAGCTCCCGCCAGCGGGATAAGCAAGACAATCTTAAGCTTGGAGTTCAAGATAATCATCTTGAGCCTCCAAATCCCTAAATACAACTAATCAAGTTTTTCCGGCAAGAACACAGGTTATCCGCTTGTTTGAATGTGTGTGAACGCACATTCCATCGCTTGTGCACATACGTGTATATTCTATTGTCTCCTTGTTTGGTTTTACTCCTTTCTTGCAGGTGCTTTTGATTTGAATGTGTATGAACGCGCATTCCGATCATTGTTTGCGTACGAATGCACATCCTATTATCTGCTTCTTTGGTGTTACTCCTTTCTTCCAGGTGCTTTTGATTTGAATGTGTACGAACGCGCATTCCGATCTTTGGTTAGGTACGAATGCGCATCCTATTGTCTGCTTGTTTGGTTTTACTCTTTTCGTGCAGGTGTATGTGTACCAATTATGTATGAATGCACAATTTTATACTTGTTTGTGTACGAACGCGCAATAATTTATCTACTTTGTTTGGATCATTATCTTTTGCAGGTTTATTGTTTCCGATGCGTATGAACGCGCACTCCGCATATGCTTTTATGCCTCCACGCATTTCTCATTGGTTTACTCTTATTGCTTGGCTGTAGTACTTGAATGTTTCCAGAGTATTTCTTAGCTTGCAGTGCTCTACGGATTTATTATCTGTTTGGTATTTTCTACACCATTTTATTGCATTCTCTTACAGCTTTCCTAGATACCATGAAAAGTAGGGTTTTACAGCTTTCTTCTGCCATGAGAAGTAGGAATAGAGATTTATGATGGGGATTCCGTAGTTGGAGCATGTTCAGGAACCCCTCTTGTTTATTTAAAGACCCTTTTAGGGCGCTTATGTGTGCTTCTTGTGTTGGGTTTGTTTAAAATCCTCTTCCATGCATAGGGAGGTAATTCTCAGTAAGTGTTTATGTTTGTGATTGCATAGGTCATGAGTGGTATATATATATATATATATATATATATATATATATATATATATATATATATGATGGGCACGCGGAAAGGATTCGCAATCGAACCCCACACAGTTGTAGTCCGTGTCAGCTCAGCACATGCGAATCGTGTTGCTTCCTTTATCGAGTCAATAATAATAAAGTGGCAAGAGTTCCCTATTCTCACTTTCCATGCTTTCTTGGGGTTCGCATTTATTGCTGAACTCGCACCATTCGCTCTTCACACTTGAAAATTCATGTCATGCGGTGATTCCATTCGCGGGAATCGGAATGTGTTGGCTCCTAGTTGCTTTCAGCCCTCGGCTTTCTGTTGTAGGCTATGGGACTTCCTACTTTTCCTCCGCTTCTCTGACATTTGTTTGTGCATTACATTGCTTGTGTGCTACTGCCAAAGCACTTGATTGCTTCATCCTTTTACATCCCTTGGTTCTAAAACCAAGCCGGATATAGGATAGCTTTCCCTTAGGACTGCTCGGTTAGCATATATCTCGAGCCTAGACATTAGGATATACATCTTGGACATGTCGACATAGGTAGATATTCCCCTTCATCCTCAGTCTTAGGTTCAATGTTTGCATGACAACATTAGGGCTAGAACTAGTTAGTCACCCTTCTGTTCTGCTTGTTTCTTTTTGCATCCTTGCATGTAATTAAAACTAAAACTTGCTTTCTTTTTATTTTGAAAACTAATACACCTAATAATGGTTCAAAACTCCTTTCTTAAAGGTAAAAGCAATCAACCAATGCAAACTCTTTTTCGCCTATAGACGTTTTCTTTTGTGTTTAAAACCTTTTTCATAAGTAAAAAACACAAAACCCACCAAAACAAGTTAGCCAAGCTACGACGCTCTGACTTTCCCATTGCATGAGGGAATACGTAGGCATCTTCTCACGGGGCTCGACCGAGAACAACTTTGTAAAAACTTCCTTATTTTCCCCGTGGTTTCTTTATTTTTCTTTTGTTTTGCATGCATTATAACGATTAAGTGATAGATAGATATAACACACTCATTAGCTAGAAAATAGAAGTGGATATCGTATAGTACTACGGGCGTGTGGGGTGCTAATACCTTCCCCTCGCGTAACAGACTCCCTTACCCAGATCTCTCGATCGTAAGACCATGATTTCTTCCCCTTCAGATTTACTCGATGTTTTCCTTTCTCCTTCGCGAGATAAAAAATGTTCGATGGAGACTTCATTGATATATCCTATCAATCGATGTTCAGCCAGGTAGTTTCAGCTGGCGACTCCACTGGGGACATTTGAACTATTTTTGGTCCATCTAGGAGTTGATCCTAGCTTTTATTTTTTCTTGTCTATTGGGTGTTTATCTATTTACTCACTTTATCGCACCATCCTTTGTATGTTTGCATTGCATCCTATGTGACATTTTAGTGCTTTCGAACATTGGTTGGCTGCTGTGCTGTGGTATGTTTTTGGATTGGGTAAGAGTTACAAGAGGTAAAAGGCCCCATACCCCGACCGAGAGACATATAGGACACCAAGGACTAGAGTGGAACATGACTTATCTTAATGTAGATCTTGTAGTCTGTCATGTCGTCCATGCTCATGGGAGGTTTCAAGAAGAGTGATATTGTCATCACGTAGGTGTTACGATGGTAGTATCTCTAGGAGGACCTGATCCTGGAGTTACCTTGACCTTACCCAGACCTTAGTCTTACCTATGAGTGGGGAGGGATTAAGATTATTAAAGGTACCGTTGGTGACTATTGCTGACTTGATACTGATGGTGACTTGGTATTTTCTGTTGGTGACAATGGTTCCATTTAGTGGTATTTTCTAGCCATTACTCTGTCTGTGATCTCTATTTTGTTCAACCAGATCAGAAAAAACACAACAGTTTGAGCAATGTCATGGAATTAGTAAACTTAGGTTTACTTTTCACCTTGCACCTTGCATCATAACATGTTTACTTTCCAAAAGAAATGTCAGAAAGATATGTTATTTATCTAACCCTGCATGCATATCATTTCCAGGACTTTCTGTGGTTATTGTCAGCATCGGGATGTATACCAACAACTAGACCAACACCGAGGTTATCAAGAATTCTTCAGTGTATTCTTTATGCTCATTTGACATCTCTGAGTGAGAGCCAGAGGCGCTCTTGTGGAAGGTTCGATCGAGAGATATTTCAGAGGAAACTATGGGAATATATTGTCGTTGCTGATGGAAGATTATGAGTTCTTCGCTATGCAATCTCTGCTTCAGTTCTATGATAGTGAGCTTAGGTGTTTCACTTTTCAAGATTATTAGTTAGAACCTACCCTCGAAGAGTACTCTTACCTTTTGGGTATCGATATCATAAGCGATATGCCTTTTGTCAAAGTACCTGATACTCCTGATTTCAAAGCCATTGCTAAGGCACTTGACTTGCGTGTTAGTGAAGTGAAGGATAATTGGATTCCGAAAGATCGCACATGTGGGCTCCCTTTGGGTTTTCTCTTATCCAAATCTAATGAATTTTCTAGGGATGGTTATTGGGGAAACTTCAACACTATTTTAGCCTCCATGATCTATGGTACTGTGATTTTCCCTGCTGTTGAGAAGATTGTGGATCTTGCTGGCATTTCCGTATTCATGAACAACAATCCAGTTCCAACTATCTTGGCTGACACATATTATGCTATTCACTCTTGCCATGACAAGAAAGGGTGTGTCACTTTTTGTATACCTTTGCTTTATCGTTGGTTTAATACGCACTTACCAAAGAAGGGTGCATTTGTTGACCGTGCCAAGTTCATGAAATGGTCCAATCGGATCGTTGCCCTTACATCATATGATATAGTGTGGAACACGATGTCAAGCGGACCAGAGATTATTGTCAGTTGCAGGGAGTTTCCAAATATGCCTTTGATGGGAACTATGGGTTGTATATGTTACAATCCTACATTGGATCGTTGTCACCTAGGGTATCCTCTGACAGAAGCGCCCACTATTCGTCAAAAAACACAAAGTGTTTTCTTTGCAAACGACGAAGATCCGGTTATGCTAAAACGGGTTGTTGCTGCATGGCGCCTACTTCATAGAAGGGGCACAGTTTTCTTTGGTTAAAAAGGAAACTACGCACTTGATCCTTATGTGAACTGGTTGAAGGACTGAATCGCCAAGGTTTTATTACCCTTTCAAAGGGAAGCACCATTGTATCCTCAACCTGATAATATAATTGAAGATTCTGCACCAGATGTCGCTTCTTCATCTTCTTCTTCATCTGTTAATTCTATACCAGGTTTTGTGCGCATTGAGCTCTACAAGCAGCTCCAATTGGAGAATTCAGCTTTGAAGGCACAACTACAAGTTCAAGCCATGGATCTATCATTTAATCTACAAGATAAGAAGAGGTTATCGGTCGAGATCGAACAGAAGGACCAAGTACTAAGTGCATATGGTTTACTTGAGAAGACCAAGAGGGATAAAGGTGGAAATTCTTCCTCTTCCGATTAGTTGACCAAAGAGCTTGAAAAGACCCAAGAAAAGCTGAAACACTTGGAAGTGGCTAATGGGAAACTGAAAGCAAAGCATGGCGAAGAGATTCAAGTCTGAAAGAAACAACTCCGCAAGGAAGAATCTGATGCCACAAAGTCGCTCAGACAAAAGAAAGAACTTGAAGCTGAAGTCCAGGGTTGACAAAAGCAGATGGTTATCTTCTCTAGAGAGGTTGAAGGGCTGAAAGTTTAGTTACAAACATCCAGAGATGAGGGATATGCAATGCATGCTATGTTCAGAGGCCGAGATATTCGCATGTCCAAGTTGATGGTCGAGATCCAGGAGCTTAAAGAGAGATTGGCTTCTTATCAAACTTTATGCAAACATTACCAGACGTTTATTTGTATTTGATTTTCTATGAATCACCTCCAGGCTTGTTGGATGGGATTTGTTTGACATTATGTTTGTATTGATACTCTATGATTGTGGGATTTTGTATGAACCTGTTATTTCATCTATGCAATGAACAGTTGATTCTCAAATTGATTGTGTGGTTGGTTCTGATGATTATTATTGTCAACTATTCTATCATTATGTGATGCTTGATAAGAAATTGCAGGAACATGCTAGAAATGATCATTTCATACATCATGCATTACATTAATTCATAAATCATGCATAACAGGTTATGATAAGAATTCTCATCAGTGGCTTCTGCTTTTATTTAGCAGAAAACTGATCATTCAACCTTCCACCGTTATTCAACTCGAAGAAACGAACGCCGTCAAATAGAGCAACTCCAAGAAGATATGGCAGCAATGAAGGCGCAGATGGAAGCACATATGGCTCAGTTTATAGAAGTAATCTCTACCATAAATCGAGGTCAACAAGAATTGAGGGCTCTAGTTTTGAGAGATGATACTAAAACCAACGAGAAGGCCCAACGGTAGTCAATTCTCCAATCAACAACGGCCTTACCAATGGCCCGACCAACAATCAGGCTGAAAATGGAGTTGTCAATCAGAGCAATAGGCTGAAAAGGGGTCTAACTGGTGGTCCTGCTCAGAGTCTAGTGAATCAGGTGGTGAACCAACATGTGCATGCTGAAAACGAAAATGGAGTTGTGCCTCCACCTGTGATGAATCGTCAGGTTGAACAAGTTATTGTGCAGCCGAAAATTCGTAGGGGAATTTCGATCCCCATTCCTCGGCAGGAGGAGGATGATATGGAACAAATTCGTGAGGAATTGAACCACTTGAAAGGTCAAGTGGGACTGTTTATAGTGGATATGCAAGTTTTTGATCCGTGGGCAGGAACTCCTAAAAGAGGATAATCAGCCGTTGAAGGCTCAATTGAGTTTTTTTATGGAAGTTATGAAGACAGTGATGAGAAAGGAGAACGATCCAATATCTATAGCAAAAGAAGTTTGCTTTCCTCCTTGTCCGTTGGGACCTACTATAGAGGAAGCTATTTCGGCTCCTCACCCTGCAAAATTTCCGCCAAATCAGGGGGTACTCTTGAGATCTTCTCCACCTCAGGGGATTCCTAGGCTCCCCTACCAGTAGTCATTTCCTTCACCCTAGGTCAAATCAGGAGTTGAGGGTATACGAAGAAAGGAAGATATGAAGGAATAGTTTGATGCAATACCAATGCTTTATGCTCATCTGTTACCACTATTAATTAAGTTCGAGATGATTAAGCTCCATACTGCAAGGCCGTACACAAAGTATTCTTGCAATAATGATGAAGGGGATCGTTGTGATTTCCATTATGGGTTTACTGGTCATAACACCGAAAATTTCAAGGCTTTGAAGCGCTTAGTCTAGGATCTGATCGAATTAGGGGCATTTGTGTTCACTTCAGACGTCTTGAACATTCTGATCAATTATATTCTGACCGTAGCATAGAGAATGATGATTCCTTCTCAATTTCAAAGATCTGTCTCGGACTTCAATTCGTCTAAGCGACAATCAGGGGCACGTCGTAAGAAATAGATGCTAGTTCGGAGCAGATATCACCCTTATGGTTCTCCTGGTCAATAGAAGGTGGTGGAACTGCCAATAAAGTTTGAATCGATGTCGTATGGTCAATTATTGACTCACCTGATTGAGTTCCAATTGGTTAAATTACGGGAGTGTCCCCCCTACCTGGACATGGGTTCCAGAAGAGCGCATAGAAGTCTATGAATACCACTCAGGGGCATCTGGCCATTCGACTGGGTATTGCAAAAAATTCAGAAGAAATGTGCAAGACCTGATCAAATCAAAGGTTATTGTGTTCTCACCAAAGGAACATGGGAGCCCGATATTAGCTCAGTGCCCAAGTGAAGCCTAGGCGGCAGAATCAGGAGAACAAACTTAGATAGAGACTGGTCTCCTATACAATGGCAATTTCGATTTTCATTTTCATTCTCATTTGTAATATTTCTCGTTTGTTCAGTACTTTCTTGTATGCAAAACTTTTTCATCTTTGAATGTTAATTGTAATGCATTGAATATGCTTTGTCTTGAATTAATTCATTCGTATTCACTCTTAATTGTCTTTATATGCTTTTGATACTCAACTCTTGTTAATAAAGCAACACCTTTGTAGTGAAGATGACGAACGATATATCAAGAATCTCAAACGGTATTGCTTTTGAATAAACACCCTGTTGACGATGTACATTCCTTGTTTCAAATTCCCAAAACAACGGAGATATAAGGGAGTTAGACCCTTGTCAACCCCTTTGAGCATTGAAGTAGGAGTTTCTTTTTTGTTCAAAGAAAACCTCATTTTTAAACTGGGGCAGGGTAGTGTTCAGTTAATCTGATCGAGCGTTCCAAACTCATAAAGAGTGTGCAATCAAGGATACGTCAATGGTTATCCTCCGAAGGGTTGGGAAACCGCAATGATTAAGCTTCGTCTGTCAACAGTGTGCATCAAAGGAAGACGATACCCTAATGGGTGTCCCTCATCTGCAATGGACTCAGACGGTCAGAGTTACTCCTAGCAAATTGAAGATGATGGGGGGATCAACGACTTGTTCAGAAGTGTGAATGTAAGAAGTGATAAAAAGCCCGCTAAGTTGAACTTGGTAATAAGTCGCTTAGGTAAAAAAAAGAAGAGAGAAAGGGAAAATAATGTTTGGAAAGAAAATCAGAAAGCCATAAAGGCGATGATAGTCAAATAATATCCTCAGTGAAGAACAAAGTCGTGCGATCAAACATCAAAGAAAAGGGGTGAGTGACTGTCATGTCCAAGAAGCCTCATTTTCTGCTAAAGTTGAAAGGTTGGTGATCTTTATGTCCAAGAAATCTCAGTGGTTCCTCAACCATCAAATTCCTCTTGTGAGTGATGTTTGCTCGTATAGAGTTAACTGAACTTAGGGTTGGAGGACATCATGAAGGTGGTGGGCACCAAATATTTTGAGCCATAAAACTGTTTTCTTAAAACCGTGAACTAGTCCCTGTTATAACCCTTAAAAGTCCTAACTGAAGCAGGGTCAATTTGAAAGCGAAACCATAACGAGAGCACGATACCCTGACTCCTAGGAGGCTTGATAAGATTTTGAGTTGGTATCACTCCATCTTTTACTTTCTTTGAAAAAAATCGATGTTTTGACATATTTTCATAAAAAATTTTACTTCAATACAAGCATAGGATTTGCATTATAATTATCATTCTTATGATAAAACATCCTTTGCATATGAACAGGTGCTTAAACATCAAGGAAACTTTCATAATGAGCATCAGATGAACATCTTGATTGTCCTGAGGGGTGAATTACTCTGAGACTCTGTTGAATGGCCTTTTGAAGAATCATCTTAATTTGGGGCATGCCGTCTAGTGACTATGTTGAGTTAAATATGATCTGAAACAAATTGTGTGGGAGTTTTGATTGCCTAGAAATCTTTGTCGAGCAGTGGTATTATTTCCAGTTGGTTTGAAGGGACCAATCACTTCAAGTATTTGTTTGAGAATGAAGCACTCCAAGCTGAGAAACACGATTGTGTGATAACCTACTGACAGGATGTAGGCCAATGGCATTGAGAAGATGTTGTCATCCGACGACTATGTTGATTTCTCATCCCCTTGTGGATCAAGTGGTGATTAAACCGGGGCAGTTGTGTTGAGATTCAAGTAATGAGTAATCCGGGGCATTCAAGTCGGGATTATATCCCTCAAAGTTCAGTCGAACTGGGGCAGTTGTGCCAAGGTTGACCAATCTCTCAAAGAATCTACGACCAGGGGAGAGTCTCTTCAGAATTCGAAGATGTAGGGGCAAGTTGTCTCTCAGTAATTCAATCCGTGCTTGGAGATATGGTATGATTGATAGTTTGCAGGTACCTAATTGTTGATCTGTATGAGGTCCCTCTTCCTCAAATAACACCTCTCAATCTAGGTTCCTCCCTAGTGAGTCTGGTTCCAAAGAAGAATTTGTCTCCGAAAAGGCCTATTGGATTGATTTTTTCCCAGTGATTCATGATTTGATGTATAGATCTTTCTTTTCACCAATAAGTTTCATGCTTTCCTTACTTATGCAATTCGTCGATTATCTTACCCGTGTTTGTTTCACCTTTTCAAGTATTTGAGTATCCATACTTGGTGTGTGGTAATTCAGATATTTTCCACTCTTGAAGAATTATAACCCGCCTTTGGCCTGAGGGATGTTATAGTTATTTTGCTTGTGCAAGCACTTTCTTAAAGTCCAATGTTTTGGTAACACTTGTTAGAGTCCCTTTAATTGGTGTCTCCCACCCTTGTGAGTTCATAATTGTACAAATGATTCTTTCCCCATTGAGTTCGTCTTCGGCCGACGTTAGGAGTCCACCGTTGTCAGGTGTCTTCTCATTGTTTAGATCTGGGAAGTTAACAAGATCTGCATGGCAAAGATCTATTTTCGAAGTTTGTTATCTCCCGACGTTCTCTCTCCTTAAGATTCACCATTGTTAGATGTCTTCCTTTTGTGATCTGCAAAGTCACTTACCTAAAAGTTACTTTTTGCCAGAGATATGCTTGTGTCCAAGATTGACCGGACATGTAGAGTTCCCATCCCTTAAATCTGAAAAGTTTCTTATCAGCAAGCGCTTCGTGCGAAAGGTTTGTGTTTAGAAGTGTCATTTTTCCTCTTTGTCTAGTTCTCTTGTTTTAGATCCGCGAATTTTCTTATCAACGAGTGCTTCATTCCGAGGATCATTGTTTGCTCTCATCATCAGTGAGTTGCTCTTTTACGGGTGTCTTATCTTCATCATCCTCGGTGGGTCGCTTAAATACAAGTGTTCTCATGAGTGGAATGCCCGAGTTTGTTTGTATAATTTTACCCTCTTTAGCTCCTCCCCAGTGAACACTAATGATAGATCCCCAAGTGAAGATGTTTTCCGCAAAGGATCAGATGCAATGGTTATAATTAGCATGGTAGCCCTGATGAAACTCCCCAATAGAATCTAACTTTTTAAAAGAAGCAGATCCCAGGGTCATTGGCAAAGTATTGTCGCAAAGTGGTGCGTAAATCCCCAGTGCAAGTTGATTGATGCCTATTTCAGGCGAAATTCCCCAGTGAATGCTCATTTGAATTTCAAAATGCTCTGATAGAAGGTTGCAACCCTTATCCCATGTGAAGACGGCATTCGAACCATTCACCAATGATGTTTATCCCCAGCAAGTTCGTACCTCATGATATCCCCAGCGTACGAGTACCAGTTTATTTTGGTTATTCCTCATTTGAAGTTGGAGTGGGTCACTCTTCATATTCCCATTGAGGTTGTATTTCATATTATTCCTCAGTTGAAGCATGTAAATGGGAATTCCTAGTGGAGTTGTCATACGACAAAGTCCTCATTGTACGCTTTCCAACAGTTTGAGGTGTGAGCATTTGTTTTCATCCCCGATTGAAGACATGTTGTGTAGCGGTGGAAGCTCTTCTTAAAGTGTTTCTGATCATTCCCCAGTGGATCGTTGTTCAGCAGATGAATCCCCATGAAGTCATTTCCCCAGCGTGGTCATTTGATGATGGTCGGTTTCACCAGGAAATCTTATCCCCAGGAAGTTTTTTACTACAGTTTCCCAATGATCGCTTAATCAGTGGTGGTATTCTTGCCTTGACAACATGCTCATGTATTCTTCCCCAAAAAAGTTTATTGATCTGAGCCTGATTGTTTCCTGACCTATGGTCACCAGTTACTCATTTTTATCTCTTCGCCAACATGCATCATTGCATTGTATTACTTCATAGAAAATTCATACATTGCATGAAATTATAAGCCAGGGATATGATCTTTGTCCTCAGTGACGCTCCTGCAATTATCTAAAAGTCCCAGCAAGGATAAATTCTTTGATATGTTTATATCCCCTTGGAATCCATTGTGTTTCAGTCATTCCTTGATGCAATATTCCTATTCTCTTCCTTGATTGTTGCACTACCATTCTATCTCTTGTACAACACCTTTCAGTCAAGCTATCCATGTACCTTTCTTTGAAAGCAAGCCCGACACTTGTTTTCTCCCTCAGGATATAGCATTTATTATGATAAAATCCCTTTACACAAGAGTTGAATCGCTACCAATTCTTGAACAGGTCTGAGTATCGCACTTCTTCCTATGCCCATAGTGTAGGATATCTCTGCATTATGTGTGGAGTCTGGTTAGCATTTCCGGTCTTTACTTTTGTTGCACTACCAGTCCTTCCCCTTGTACAACACCCTTAGGATAGGTCCTTCCCCCTGTGCCTTTCAAGAACAAGTTTCTCCCTTGTTTCTCTTCTCATAGTATAGCATTCTGAGTCTGTAAAGTCTAATCGGCGTTTCTAGTCTTTACTCTGCTAACTCGTTCAGGCTATCCCTGACGTAATATGGTTAGTCTAGTCAACGTATCTAGTCTTTACTCTGTGTGACATGTTCAGTCGTTCCCTAGCATAACGCGCTCGAATTGGGTCAATGCCAATTCTTTTAGGTCGGGTTTACACATGTGCCTACCTTCACAAAATTTAACATTTATTATGTGCTTTATTTTGTTGTGATCCTTCGTCTCCCGGCACAACATATTCCCCTCTCTAGTGGGGCTCATTGGATTACAAAAAAAAACTCTCGCGCCTTTTGGTATGACACCCGAAGTTCGCATTTATCTATTGACATGGCTTTTTGAGATTCAGAGCGTAAATTTTTGAGTCCATTTTGGTAGTCAACCTCGCTCCCAAGATTAGAGGATAATTGAATAGGGGCACGTATAGTACCCCAAACTTTACCCTCTTCATTTTGAAGTTTTTTTGTCTTATAATTGCATTATCATAAACATTCGTTCATATACATGCATAATATTCATCATGTGGTTACCTGGTGCAAGGTATTCTGAATTGTTGAAGAAACTGTGCGTTTCGGCTATCGCATATCATTTCGAGACCAAAATCGATATTTGTCTGTTCATATGGCTATTGCAAGATTTTATGGTCAGAAAGCTATTTTGTTTTGGTCCCATGAGAATTGGGATCATATCAATATATGCTCCAGTTTATCTGTTCAGATCGAAGGCCGTTTCGTCAAGAAAAAGAATTAATTTGCTTAGTTCTCAATAAAGTGAATGTTAGGTTTTTAGTGCAATTCGGGTGTTCCGGAAGGCATAACTCTCATATCATCGGGTATTTTCTGATGATTTTTGATAGGAAAAATTCTCTCACTATTATCTACAACTTTCATTCACGAGTCAGACGCAAATTATGTGAAGAATGTCCCCAAAGAAATTGATTTCTCAAGGGGATTAAATTGAATTTTAGTGTTGTACCGTGCGCTCAATGCACTAAAACCATCGTAATTCCTAGCAGGAAAATCGAAACTGAGCGAGGCCGGTGTCTAAAATTCCGTACCGAAATCCTCTCTGACTTTCATTTGCAACTCCAGAGCAAATTACTCACCATTTCAGAGCAGTTTTTGATTTTTCGGAGTTGTTTTCGAGCTGCACCGGGCAATTTTCATCTAATACGCGAAGTTTGAAAAATTATATCTCGTTCAATTTTTTTCAAAATGAGGTGGGATCAGTGCTAAAAGTTCATAAGTTCCGTTGGCTTCGTTTGTCTCAAAGATACCCATGTTCAAATTTTGATCAGAAGACCCTCGTTCGAGGCAATTTTTCCGAAGAGCGCAAGTAAAATTCTACATGTATCAGACGCCTGAAAACTGTGCTAAAACTTCAAAAATCTGTATCTCCTGGACGGTTCGATCGATTGAGTCGAAATTTTGATTATTGATAGCAAAATCGCGTTTCAGATATTTTTCGTTTACGTTACGACTTCAAATTTCGCACGAATTTGGCTGTTTTGGACTAATTACGAAAGTTATTTGGATAATCGCAATTTGGGCTTAATTGTGGTTCTAAGGCACTCTAAGGCCCAAACATTCACACTATAAATAAATTTTTGCCTTCACAATTCAGAGACAGACAATCATTTGCAAAATTTCACTACAAACACACTCTTCTATTCTCTCTCAACTCTAAAAGATCAAAGCAAGTTTTTCATCTAGTTTCCTCAAGAACATTGAAGAACATGGAAGAACATTGAAGAACATTGAAGGTGTCAAAGTGAAGAATTTTCTCGTCTTCTCCTCTAAAACTCGCGCCTCTCTCTCTATCACCTCTCCTTCGGTTTTCTTCAATTCGACATCGGCGATCTCTTCTCCTTGTTCTCCTCTTCGTTTCGAGGGTAAGCTTTCTTGATTTAAGCACTTTTGCAATAATTGATTCTTGAATAAGCACTTTTTTAGAATTGAAAATTAATCAAGATTTTAGTTGAGGAATTGAATTGAGATTATGGATTAGGTGTTGAATTTTGATTTTGATGTGATCATAATGTTGAAATCCGGAATTGGATAAAAAAAGAACTTGTTGATTAATTGATTTTCATAAGAAAAGAGTTTATTGAATTGGATAATTGTTGGTGCTTTTGACTTGTTGATGTGAAACCTTGATTTATATGTGATTATCCTTAGGATTGAACTTTGAATCATGTATAAGATCATGTGTTAATAGGTGTAGGTTAGGTATTTGTTTAAATGCCCAAACCTTAGCCTTAAGCCAAAATTCCTTTGAAAAAAATGCTATTTCGTGAGAGAAATCGGTTCCTCCCTGCACAAAAATCGGTTTCCATGCCAAAAACACTGAAAATTGGAAATTTTCGAGGAAGAAACCGATTTCCACTTTTGGAGAAACCGGTTTCTGTCTGATTTTGCCAGAACGCATTTTTCAAACAAACCGGTTTCCTGTTTCGAAAAGTTTCTCAAACAAAGATCTTTTCACTTTGAACAATGCTCACTTCTCCATGTTTCCTCAAGCTTCTTTCTATGATTTGAACTACCATTCTCCTTGTTATTTGTTGACATGTTTGTTGATTACGCAACCCTTTTGAATAATTGCATCAAGTTTATGTGTCGGTGTTTGATTTTGATGACGTTAAGGTGTGTTAGAGTCACATTTTCACACACTATTTCATGTATTATTGACACTTGCATGCTTGTATGATCACAACACCACGACACATCACATTCTTGATTTTATTTGACTTTGACACACACTTTGCATCATTCTTGGATAGAGTTTGAATGGAGCATGCATTGAACATATTGTATGACATCCTTTGCAATTTACTCATGCATAAACATCATTACATGTGTAAATGAACATGCATTCTCATGCATAATTTTTCATACTTTTTTCATTCATTCTAAATCAAACTTGTACATAACTTGTATTTCATTTTGTTCTGGCTTATTGATTACATGTACTGAATTAAAATTCGATTTATCTCACATTTCAAAACCAAAGAAAAAGATGAATCGAAATTTAATTTAAAACATGAATTATGTGATTCCGTAAGCACTTTTTAGCGTTTTCATGTATCAAAACTCACTTTTCCTTGAAAGTCCGAAGTAACGGTACATGTTCCCTACATTTTGGCACATTCCGGAACCGTTTTTGGAGGTTTCAGAACCAAATTTTGAGCATAACATGCCTAAAACATAGTGGCTTCCCCGTTACTTTAAGGTCCGAAAAATGCCACTTCCACTCGGAATTAATTAAAACCGCTCACGTTTTTGAATCCGTTGACCCTTTTGTAAGCAACCGTGCGATTCTTAATCGATTTCGAGAAGGTGACTTTTTCCCTCCGATTTTGGAAAACCGCCTTTCCACTCTGATTTTTGTGATTTTATTTCACTCCTCACATGCTTATACTAGACTATAATCATATTCGCAATCAGTTTTGCATTCGCTGTTTTATTTCTAGCACTTGCTTTGTTAATTTTGACACTTTATTCCATGTGCAAGGTACTTTGACCTCTTTTACATGAGATATGGACTTCTAGCATCCTTATTTTGAGCTTGCACATGTGCGTGTGCATTCTATTGTCTATTTGCTTGGATTGACACCTTCTTGTAGGTTATCTGATCATGAATGCATACGAACGCGCATCCTAATGCTTGTATACATACGAACGTGCATACTATTTGCATATTGTTTAGATTGACACCTTCTTGCAGGTTATCTGCTTGTTTGAATGCATACGAACATGCATTCCATTGCTTGTGCACATACGTGTACATTCTATTGTCTGCTTGTTTGGTTTTACTCCTTTCTTGCAGGTGCTTTTGATTTGAATGCCTACGAACGTGCATTCCTATCTTTGTTTGCGTACGAATGTGCATCCTATTGTCCGCTTGTTTGGTTTTACGACTTTCTTGCAGGTGCATTTGATTTAAATGCGTACGAATGCGCATTCCGATCTTTGGTTGCGTAAAAATGTGCGTCATATTGTCTGCTTGTTTGGTTTTACTCCTTTCTTACAGGTGTATGTGTACCAATTGTGTATGAACGCACAATTTGATACTTGTTTTTGGTTTGTTTTGAAATCCTCTTTCATGCATAGGGAAGTAATTCTCAGTGAGTGTTTACATTTGTGCATACATAGTTCATGAGTGGTAAGGCAACCCAGAATGGCACCACGAAGCAAAGTCTCGCTTTGATACTGATTGATATATATATATATATATATGATGATATGATGGGCACGCAAAAAGGGTTCCCAATCGACCCCCTTACAGTTCTAGTTTGTATCAGCTCAACACACGCGAATCATGTTGCTTCCTTTATCGAGTCAATAATAATAAAGTGGTAAGAGTTCCCTATTCTGACTCTCCATGATTTCCTGGGGTTCGCATTTATTGCTGAACTCGCATCATTTTCTCTTCACACTTGATAATTCATGTCATGCGGTGATACCGTTCACAACAATTAGAATGTGTTGGCTCCTGGTTGCTTCCGGCCCTCGTCTAGCTATTATAGGCTATGAGACTTCCTCCTTTTCCGGCACTTCTCTAACATTTGTTTGTGGATTAGATTGCTTGTGTGCTTCTGCCAAAGCACTTTATTGCTTTATCCTTCTGCATCCCTTAGTTCTACAACCAAGACGGATATATGATAGGTTTCCCTTAGGACTGTTCGGTTAAGATAGATCTCGGCCCTAGACATTAGGACATACATCCTGGACATGTCGACATAGGTAGAGATTCTCATTCATCCTCAGCCTTAGGTCCAATCTTTGCATGACAACATTAGGGCTAAAACTAGTTAGTCTCCCTTCTATTTTGCTTGTTTCTTTTTGCATCCTTGTACATAATTAAAACAAAAACTTTCTTTCTTTTTCTTTTGAAAACTAATACACCTAATAATGGTTCAAAACTCCTTTCTGAAAGGTAAAATCAACCAACCAATGTAAACTTTTTTTCGTCTACGGGCACTTTCTTTTGCGTTTAAAATCTTTTTTATAAGTAAAAAACACAAAACCCACCAAAATAAGTTAGCCGAACTATGACGCCCTAACTTTCCCACAAGGCTTGACCGAGCACAACCTTGTAAAAAATTCATTCTTTTCCATGTGGTTTCTTTATTTTTATTTTATTTTGCATGCATTATAGCGATTAAGTGATATATAGATATAACACACCCATTAGCTAGAAAATAGAAGTGGATACCATAGAGTACTACAGGCGTGTGGGGTGCTAATATCTTCCCCTCGCGTAAGAGACTCCCTTACCCAGATCTCTCGGTCGTAAAACCATGATTTCTTCCTTTTCAGGTTTACTCGATGTTTTCCTTTCTCCTTCGCGAGATAAAAAACGCTCGATGGAGACTTCATTGATATATCCTATCAGTCGATGTTCAGCCAGGTAGTTTCAGGAGTCTTCGTAATAAATGAAGCCCAGGAAATTTGTGAAATTTTAGCACTGGTTCCACCTTGTTTTGATAAAAATTGAGCGTGATATGATTTTTCGAACTTCGCATATCAGATGAAAAACGCTCGGTTCATCTCAAAATCAATTCCAAAGAATAAAAAACTGCTCTTAAATGGGAAGGAATTGGCTTTGTACTTGGGAATGAAATTCAAAGAGGACTTCAATACGGAATTTTAGACACTTGTCCCGCTTAGTTTCAATGTTCCAACTAGGAATTATGACCTTTTTAGCGCACCGAGAACACAATACAGCACTAAAATTCAGTTTATTCCACTTGAAAGATCAATTTCTTTGAGGACTTTATTCACACGATTTGCTTCCGATTTGTGAACTAAAGTTGTAGATAATAGTGAAAGGGAATTGCCAATAGAAAATCATCAGAAAATACCCGAGGAGCTGAGAGATGTGCCTTCCAGAATGCCCGAAATGCACCAAAAACCCAAAATTCACTTTATTGAGAAATGAGCAATTAAACTATTTTCCTTGATGAAACGACCTTCAATCTGAATAGATGAACTAGAGAATATATTGAAAATATCCCAATGCATAAGGAACCAAACCAAAATAACTTTTTGTCCAAGAAAATCTTGCTTCAAACACACGAACCAAGAAATATCAATTTTGGTTCAAAATGATATGAGATGGTCGAAACGCACAGTTTCTTCCACAATTTGAAATGCTCTGAATTTGGTTACCACATGATTAATGCTATGCATTTATATGCATGTATGTTTATATGTTTATGATAATGAATTTATAAGCCAGAAACACTATAATGAAGAGGGTAAATTTTGGGGTACAACAGTGAACAAGGTAGAAGATTTGTACTGAAGAATTGTTTGAACAAGATTTGTTCATATTGTATGGTCCCTTGAAGTGGAGGATGAACCTATTTGTGGAACACTAGTGAATACAAACCTGACCATAATTATTATACCTTCTTGATAAAGGAAAATTATGAAGCTGAACAATAGAAATTTAAAGCCAATGACTTCATGCGAGAGTGAAGAACTTGGAGAAATATAACATTCACTATTGAACTTATACTTAGCAAAAGAGTTAAACTATCAAAGCCTTCATGCGGGAGTGAAGATGTTGATAAGGTAACTCTTGAGCCTATTTGTGTTTAAGTTTCCTTCTGGTCATGGCATTGGTTGTGTCTAGTCTATAGCTTGGTGAGAAGCTACTGTATGTAGAGTTGATTTATTTTCAATCCTAAGCTTTCATGCTTATGCTTGGATCACAGTATAAGCATTGTGTTTAAGCTATGTTGAAGTTTTGTTGTATTTCGCTATATGGCTTTTGATGTAACCCTTAAAGTACAAGAAGAATTCTAGGGTTATTTGTTTCAACAGAAAATACGGCAGATAATTTTTAACTATATTAAAGGTGTCAAAGATACTTGAGATCTTCCACAAGTCCACTCATAAAGACATTTGTTAATGAAGTTAATGAGAATCAATTGATCAATGATCCTCATGCATATCTCCATATTGCTTTGAAGACCTTGAATATTATCAAAGATGGTGTGTTCCAAGCAGATGGAACTAATGTTCTATGGGATGTTAGAACATTACTTCAGCAGGTATGCAACTACCAGTTGAAGAAAAGATGCTTTGGGTGCTAAACAAGAATGTGTTGAACATTTATGTTTGGAAACTACTCCTGATCTGGAAGAGGAGACATCTGATTTGTACTAGTTAATCAAGACACGATCAACAGGTTGTCTACTCCAGATGTCAGTTTATTTCTGACCAAGGCTTATTGGAGTATAAAAGTCGAGCTCAATGCACTTAAAAAGGACTCATAAAGGTTTATTCTATAGTCCCTTTATGTACACAAGATTATCTTGTACCTGGAAGATCCTTCTGATCAAAGGAACCAAAATTGTGCAATATTGTTCATGACCATGGAACAAATTCTGTTTGGAGTAGAATATTGTGATCCAACCATAGTGTTAAAAGGTCTTGAGTATTGACTTCCCTAAATATCAAACAGGTTGATGTGATATGTTGTCTTGGATGGATATTGTCATAAAGAATCAAGGGAGACAAATTTCTTTTTGTATAGTTTTTGTGTCATGCCTAGGTAAGTCTGTTCCAGAAACCTAGTAGAGGGAATCTCCTTTGTAGGTACAGACAATGACATCCATCAACTCAAAGTCAGAATGGAAGTCTGAAGAAAAGCTTATTGAGATGTGGCTCGTGGTATCCCCTGATTATGTTGATTGTCTGATCCTGGAGTTTGATAAGTTGTTATTAGTTGTGCTTCCTATTTTCACCCTACAAGTGTTGAGTGTGAGTATGGATGTTACCCTCAAAACTATACTATAATGGATGATTTCTTATCAGATGTTGGAACATCATCTTAATGCCTTCATCCACGAAAATATGTATTGTTGCTTGAAAGTAAGTTTAATGTGTGAAGAAGATATTAGTCAGGATCATCTAGTGTGAGTAGATAACTCTAACTAACAAACTGGTAAGTACTTTGACGGGATACTAAGTATTTATTAGCAGGTAGCTTGAATGTCAAATTCATATACTCTGTTGGGAGCTGAGTATTTGTCTGATGTATTCGTGCTAATATATGAGCTGAATGTGAATATTAAGCACATATAAATCTTCACAAGTTTATGATGTATGGCAACATCATCTGGTGATTACACGAAGAGCTGATTCCATGTTAAGAGATGCATACATATGATGACAAATATCTTGATGGGAGCTGGATATTTGTGTGATAGTTGTGTGGAAACCAGAACTCAGAATCAAGAGTGATGAAGTATATGATGTAAATAAAAATGGAGATGTTACATCACAATTGTTGAAGACACCAGATACTGAAGAAGGCAGATAAGATTCAGACTTATCTTATGAAGATGTATCCCTGGTCATATGCATGGTTAGTAATGTGGTTTCTTCTATTACAAGTAATAGAGTGTGACAATCTGAAACTTGTGCAGCAAGCAAACTAAGTATGCATAATTTGGAAACTGTGGCAAATTAATGCTTCTAATATTGTGAGGACCAAAATCAATCGCGTCCTTATTTTGTGTAACTCAGGGGGAGCAGGGTATTTTGAAAAGCTCTGAAGTGTTGATGTTGAGGGGGAGCAAATAAAACTCTGCAAATGAGGGGGAGAATTTTTTTTAAGGTCATAAGAGGAAGCCTATGATGATTGGAGTGCTCTGGAGATGATAGTATGCTTGATGTTGTAGAAAAGCAGTTGAGCAATAATTGTGATATCTGAACCAAGACAGATAAGTTCTGGAGTAGTGTTGTGTATGTCCCATATGATGCTGAAACATCAATATTCTTGTGAATCTCAGAATCAGTGGATGAGTCATGAATATATGTGAACACGTAGGAGTAGAAGTGAAAAGTGTGTCATGGTAAAGAGTCCCATATTAAAAAGTTAGTCACATGAAGTAAGAAGACAATGACTGATTGAATGTCAGGACATTATACAGGACATGTCTCTACATGGAAAACATAACTGAAGTGATCGATGCATGCATTGGAACTGTTTATCTCAAAAGAAACAGTCAAGAGCTATTAAAGGCATTCAAAGATAGCATGGACGGTGCATAGCAAGTTTAAGCAACTCAATTTTCAAAAATCATTTAAATTTCGAAAATAGTGAAATCGCCACCTAATTTTATTTGTTCCAAAAGAAAATATATAAAAACTCACCAAAAACATGGAATCGGGAGTCGGTTATGTAAGAGAAAGGTATTAGCACCTCTTACATCCATCGTACTCGATGGGACCCGTTTAATTCTAAGTATTTGTGTGTGTGTTTATTGCTAAGTTATGAATAAAGGAGAAAAAGATTTGTTTATTATTATTTTGAGTTTGGCACAGTTTCAAAACTGTGTGCCTACGTATTCCCTTGTGCAATGGGAAAGTCAAAACTCCGTAGTTCTTCTCAAAAATGTTTTAAATTGGTTATATTCATTTTATAAGAAAAATCGTGCATTAGACATTTCAAATGCTTGAACTTGGACTTGTTTAGTTTGTTTGAAAAGCTTAAGTCCTCGTTCGTGTTTGAAATGGCTATTGCACACTCTTTGTAAGAAAAGAGTTTTGATAGTTGCATATGAGCGAAAAAAGGATTTTGAGTGAGTTGAATTGATTTTAGGTGGATGAAAAGTACCGAACAATAGGACTAGCATCCTACGATTCAAATACTAGAAACAAGAGGAGCTCAATGCTCAACGAGTCGTCTATCATCCTAAAAGTTTTCTTATGAAAGAGTGAAGTGAAACAAAGTTCACGTTATTAAGAATCTTTAAACAATTGGACTAGCATCAACGATTTAAAGACTCGAAGTTCATTTTTTACAAGTGTTTAAACAATTGGTCTAGCAACCAACGATTTAAATACTCGAAGTTCATTTTTTTACAAGTGTTTAAACAATTGGTCTAGCAACCAACGATTTAAATACTTGGGTTTTTATTATGAAAAGAATTTTGAAAATGCACTCGACGTTGGATCGAGGTTTGTAAATTAATTGTGAAAGTGTTTTAGATGGGGTTTGGTAACGGACCGAAGGAGAAGGAATGATTTGGGTTATGATTAACCAAGTATGTGGACTTGATTAATCTCATGAGGATAGGTGCTCCTATCCTCAACTATGAGACCCTGGTGCATGGAAAATTGGTATATGGACCAATGTTATTTTTGGGTTATGATTAACTAAAGCAACAAGGGCTTTAATTAACCTCGTGAGGATGGCCATGCCCATCCCCAACTATGAGACCCTTTAAGAAATTGGCTTATGAACCAATCAAAAGAAAATCGGATTAATTTTAATGTTGGTTGTGTGCGAAGTGTACAATGGGGAATGAATACCGAATAAGCGAATAAACAAACAATTATCATACAATACAATCGGAAATTTAAATAATTATTAGAAATGATTTTTTCTGTTTGATGAAAAATCAACTAATAGTTTAATCGATAAATCATCAAATAAAAACTATCATAACTAAATATTATTTAGTACATCGCACAAAAATTAAATCATTTATAAAAATAAAATAATTTAAAAGATGAGAGTTTAGAAATGGGTCTGATATTGCAGTGATTCCGGGGGTGTTGAAAGTAAGAATAGCCCGAGTCCACGAAGAAACCCATCTGATCTGGTGTGGCTGATTAACGAGAGTTCACAACGTGTTGACATTTCTGATGCGTCTGACCTTCTTTTCCAAAGTACTCCAATGGCCAAGATGAAGTATTATTTTTTTATCAAGTATTAAAGAAAATAAAATAACATAAATAAATAACAAAAAGAAAAAAAAAAAGAAAAGAACAAGGTGGTGACACTTGTCACCACCAGACTAAAACACCTAGCCTAATACAATATAAAACAAAAAGAAAAAAAAACACTAATTAAACTAAACAAAGCTTAAGCAGAAACTAAACTCTATCTCTCTCGTGAAGCTACTCTATTCTCTCTTCTCACATGCCACGCCGGAAATCACTACGGTTGCGTCGGAAATCGCCTCACGGCGGTTCCTGCGGCGGCGTGACCCAGAACTTCAATCTTTTCACGTTTTCTGACTCTTTTCTGTCTCGAGGTTGCTAATTTGTGAATCGATTTTGCAGATAATGAAGGGTTTTCCGTAAATCTGAAAGGGGCTTCGAAAACCCTAGGTTCCTCTGACGTGATTCCGGCGATGATGATGCTACCTGAGCCTTGGAGACGCGTTCGGTGGCGAGGACCGGCTTCTGAGCTCGTTTCGGGTGAGATTGTTCCTTTCTTTCTGGCTTTTCCTTGTCTTCTTACTCTGTTCAGAACCTCTGGCTTTCTGAAAACTAGATTTCTGAAGGGTTTCTGGGTAGGAAAATGATGAAGAAAGACTAAGGTTTTTGTTATGATGTTTGGCTTGTTCTTGCTGTTACTGGTATTTGGCTTTTTGGGTAATCTGTTTTAGGAACGATGGCTTCTGATGGTTTTTATTTCTCTTCTGGTATGGGAACTGGGATTGGTTTACTGTCTATTGGTAATGGTTTTTGTGATGGTTATCTGCTTCTTTGAGTTGGAGTTTTCTCTGTATTGGTTTTGGAACTTGGTTGCCTTTTTGTGGTTCTGGGATTCGTTTTTGATATCTTTTTTCTGGTGGTTCTGTTTCCTGCTTTACGCCTTAGGAAGTTGGGGTTTTGAAAGTGTTGGAACTATCATTTTGCTTTTTTTTTCTAATGCCCCCTGCTGCTATGTTGCCTCTGTTGGTGTGTTGCTTGTCTTGCTTGCCTTGCCATTTTCAGCTATAACCTGCTGCTTTTTCCAATTAGCTTTGGCATTTTTGGCTTTTTGTCTGCTGCTGGCTCTGCTATTCTGCATTACTCTCTGCTGCCCTCTGCTGATAACCATAATGCCTTGAGTTAAAAATCTTTTACTTTGCTGATAACCATGGTGCTTTTGGGTAAAAAACTTCTCTTTTCTTGCTGCTGGCTGCTTTATTGTAACTATGATGATAATTCTGTTTGTTGGGATGAACCTTTGCTTTGCTTGCTGCCTTGGAAAATATTGCTTTGCTTGCTGCCTTGGAAAATATGATGTTATTTTCTGATTTTTCTCTTCACACCTCCTTTTGTGAACCAAACCTTGTTTGTGATTTGCAAAAGGAGGTTGTGGCCGATGAATGAACTTTAAAGTTATGAGGCTTAGTCGCTTGAACATAATCAAAACCCCTTAACCTGATTCCTTAACACAAACCCTAATGATGAGTTTTTTTGAAAATATTCGTTGGAATTCTTGTTTATGTTCAAGTTTATGTTTTGCTAACTATGTTCACTTTTCTTTGTTTCATGTAGGAATGAATGATGGCAATTGTTGAATGGCATGGAGAAAGAAGAAGAGTAATCGTGGCTTGTGATGAAAAGAAATGGCTTGAAGATGGATCAAGAAAACTTGGAGGGAAATTCAAAAAAAGAAAGCACCGAAGATTTTTGTTGGAAAGAATATGATTGGGATAGAACATGTAATATGCTTGTATGCTTGCAACCTTAGGCCAAATTGTAACTTGTTGTAATCTTGAACAAAAAAATGTTTGAAACTTGAAAGCTTTCTTGAAGTGAATTTGCCAATTGAATGTTGATTTTTAGAATTTGATTCCAACTTTGTAAATAGGCATTCTTGTATAATAAAAACTTAGAGTAATTTAAAACTCTCAAATTTTCATGAATACAAAAGTTGAGAATTATGCATCCATTTGAGTTCTTGATTTATTACTAATGCAATCTCTTTCGCCGTAGTTCTTGTAAACGTAAGTTGGAAACCAAATTTACCACAAACTAGTATCAATGGTTAAGACAAATCATGGTGAAGTGTTGCTTAGAATATGCATTCAATTCTAATTTCAATTCAATCCATAATTCCAATCCACAACTTTGATCCAAATGAGCATGAGTCGACTCATACGATCTATGCATCAATACATATGGTCTATGCATCAATACAAGTGGTTATGCATCAATACATATGGTCTATGCATCAATACAAGTGGCTATGCATCAATACATATGGTCTATGCATCAATACAAGTGGTTATGCATCAATACATATGGTCTATGCATCAATACAAGTGGTTATGCATCAATACATATGGTCTATGCATCAATACAAGTGGTTATGCATCAATACTTATGGTCTATGCATCAATACAGGTGGTTATGCATCAATACATATGGTCTATGCATCAATACAAGTGGTTATGCATCAATACATAACATGTATGCATTGATGCATACTGAAAGAAAAATGGAAAAAAATGAATTTGAACATGTATGCATCGATGCATACGATGCTTGTGTCGACCCAAGCTAGCTATGCATTGATGCATGAGCTTATGCATCGATGCATACCGTATGTAAATGTAACATAACTTTTGAAAAACGGTTTCGGTCATATCTTTGCGACCGTAACTCCGATTTAGGCATAGTTGGTATCGTTGGAAAGCTTAGAGCACGTACTATCTATTAAAAAAACTTTTAAGGCCCAAAAACTTAATTTTGAGGGATTGATATGGATTTCCGTAGGAAGCATCCGTTGTATTGGTTTAGAGAAAAAAAAGGATGTGAATAAACATAGGGTAAATTTTGGGGTGCGACACAAGTCATGTGACAGATTCTCATCCTAAATTAACGCACCTTAACCAACAATCAATATGTCGTTAATTCTTAAGAAACTGATGGACTCTTAATAATGGACCTCCGCTACCCACAAAGGCACAAGTGAGCATTCAGTAATTTCATCATCATGAGTTTTGTTAGAGTCTGGGCAAACTGTGTCTAGATCTGGTTTGGTGAGGGAAGTCATTGTCAAATTTTAGCTAAAAAGGGGGAGAGAAATAATGTCACACAGAAAGTGAAGTAGGAGAAAGTGAAGCAGGAGAGAGAAAAACTATGTCTAAGTCACAAATTAAGTCACAAAATAATCCATATCGAATTATTTGTGACTTGTGACCTGAGTTTTGAACACAATTTTGACTTGTGTTCTGAGTTACCTAGGAAAGTTTCAGAATACTCCTTGAGTTTCCTCTTATGCTACAAGTTGAGTAGTGGTCCTCTTTTACTACCCCCAGTGACAAGAATTGGTTTCTATCTTAAGGGAGAGTATAAGTTATCTTCTTCCTTATGTGCACCAGGATTTTCCCTCCATTTACCCTGGACTGGTTCAATGGAGAGATTCAAATACACGAGAAGATGTCGAACTGGATTTTGAGACATTATCCTCAACTGACAGGCCATCAATGTAGATCTTGGAAGAACTGTTGATGAAGTTTTTGCTCGCTTACAACTCAAGTTGTGTGCAAGAAGAATATGAATGAGCTGTTGAAGATCATTTTAATTGTTGATTTTTAATTGGAATTATTGTTGTTGTTTCGATGTAATTGTAATTATTTGTTTTAGCCAGAATTTGCCAAAGGGGGAGATTGTAAGTTCCTTGATTTTAAGAATTAGCTTAATTTTAATAAAACAAATAATAGAAGCAACAATGTATTGTACAATAGGATATTTAAGAACTTATAAATCCTATTGGAATGCCTAAACATGTTGTGTTGAGTAAAATCAATATTTGGAACAACATGTCAAAGACAATGTCGTGACATCAGACATCACGCTACTGAACTGATAAGTTTGCTACAATTCTGTTTTAAGTTGTGCATAATATTTTGGGAATATTATGCATTATAAGTGGCATGTTAGTAAAGATATATGTGGAGGTATAGAAGATTCAATCAAAAGCTAATGAGAAAATTCAGATTGAAGACCTTGATTGTAGCAGAAGTTTTCTGCTTGTTTTCTGCAGAGTTTATTTCTGCAGTTTGTTACAGTTGATATGATGTTGTTTGAAGGTCCAAATTCACATGGGTGATAGGTTATAAATAAGGACTTTGTAACCTTGTTTTAGTAAGATATCCAAGTATAGAAAGATGTAATCATTAGGGTTAGTCGGGTGTGAACCATCCGGATTGTTGGATGGTCACTGATTTGTACCTCGTAGCCCGTAGGCAAGAGGATAGTTGTACTCACTTAGAAGCTGTGAAACAATGAGTTGAGTTGTGTTCTTGGAAGAAGCATTGAAGCAATTCCAAGTATGTGTGTCAAGAGTCCTTGACAGTTTTTGTTATTTAAAGAGGTGTTCTTCAAATAGGTTGTTATTGTTGTAGGGGTTTGCAACAGTTAGGTATCACTAGGGAGTGAGCAGAGGTTCTCTTGTCTTAGATGGTCTTCTAAGATAAAGGTTTCATTGGGTAGTGATTAGGTAAACCGGAGGTTGTTTATCACTAAACCAGAGGTTGTTTACATAAAATAGTACTACTGATAGTGGAGTCTTCTTCTTGGCTTGGTGACCCCCAGATGTAGGTTGGTTTGAACCGAACTGGATTAACAATCTTGATGTGTTCTTTATGTTTCATGCACTGTTTTATTACTCTACCTTGTCTATTTATTTTAATGTCAGATCAAATGTCTTGAACATCGTAATAGAACATCTGAATCTGTTGTTGCACCAAAATTTCACAAACCCTAAAATTTGTTACTTTGTTTAGGTCATGAAGTTTTATTTAAATTATGTTTTTTCCTTGTAATGGTTGATTAATTATTTTTAGTGTTTTTTCTTTTTAACTTTCCAATTCTTCTATTCAAATTTTTCTTTAAAAATAGGTTTATTCGTTTATAGTAATCATGTTTTCGGAAACCTTTGTAGTCCTTTTCTTTCATCTATTTATACAAAAGTAAATTACAATTTACAAAGTTGAATCTTAAATTAATTAGTGTATAAAATATCTTGACGTTAGAGTCCAAACCACTGATTGAGATGAAGTACTTCAAAAATGAAAATTTTCCGAACAGAGAAATAGACAAAAAGTAAATAAGATGCATTAAAAGACAGTGTATACGTGTAAAGCATGGTCATGACCATAAAAGATTTAGCAAATTTATGAAAGTGAAAATAAAGTATGATACGTACGTAAATAACGATGGTAACTTGGAATCAAGGAAGAGGAAATGATACTAAAAACATGGTGCTTTTGGTTTATCATTTCAATACGTTTATTCCCTAATTTGGTATCTTCTTAGAAGGTGGAAAACCTTCCACTTGGAGAAGCATTGTCCTTTAATTGGATATGTGTGTTTGATTCAAATATAAATGAAGAGTAGTCAACAAAATCTTCTCCTACAGAATTTGAGGGTAATGTATTTTCTATAGGTGGGATATGAATAACAATCTTTGTTTGGTTAAGTTTTTGGCAATATATACTTGCGTGACAAAATAGGTCCGGTTCGTTGGACATGTCGTTTTGTTCTTACTTTAATGTGAGGCAGACTAAGGGTTTAGGTCTTCACATGTCGCTCTGCTCCACCTCATTTACATGAATTATTGTGTTTTTAGTTTAAAAGGTGCAGTGCCTACAGATTTTCTCTGTCCCACTCTCATTTACATGAATTTTGTACGTTAGCAAGTTCCCTCGCGAATTTTGTTTGAACATGGTGGTTACCATTTTTCGCTTTTAAGGCAAACATTATTTCGCGGGAGTAGGTTTTATTAATTTTGACTGAGCGTAAGGCACATAAAACATAGTCGAAGATCTTTGAATCAATTTAAAATTTTCAGAGCTCCATATGCAAGGATATATTGAGAACGCTCTGAGCATTTTGCTTGTGAGATATAAGAGTATCTTTCAAGCATTTTTTTTAGCTTTTGAGGCTTTTTAGATCAAAACCCCTATCTTAGATAGATCTATATCCACGAGTCTTCGACTTTTGTCTATCAGAGACACTACCAGAGACTCTGTATTGTGAATAGGTCTGATATCTATTAGTCTTTGTCCATATAAAGCTCTTCCAAACCGTAAGATTATTTCTAAGCCGACTCAACTTAGAACCGAGGTATAAAGCCCTGTAGTGGCTTGTATACCCTGTATCGGCTTGTATGGGCCGGTTAACAGCTTTTTAAGCGTGGCATATATTTTAACACTTAGGAGTGATGATGATGACGGAGAAACTGAAGAACCACAGACTGCGGACACCTCACCCCCTAAATCAACTTAATTTTTCTATTTTTTGAATTTTGTTCCAAGTCAGTCACCCTCTTTGGTGGTGCATTTTGTAAACTTCACAGACAATTTCCCTTTTGGGTTTTAAATTCATCACTCTGTATTTCGTACTTTTGTTTTAATTCATATGCTTAATTAGCATGCTTGAATGAATTGCTTTCATAATGCTTTAATGCTTTGGTTGCGTGAACAAAGATGTGTGATATAGTAGCCCCCAAAGTCAAATGGTTTAGTATAAGCCATGAAGACTTTATTGGAAAGGCACAATCCTCTTTTCGTTTTAGCCAACCTTATTTTATCATCCCGGCGCGCAACATCTAGACTTTGTCGGGCTATAGGTCATAAAGCTTAGACCGTATTTGAGAATGCTTATTCTTTGTAGGCCGACCATCCCACGAGTAGTTTTTCGTGGTTTTGCCAAGTCAAACCCTATAAAGCTTTTTTGAAATGAATCAAGGCTTTAAGCCGAGTTGTGGTGAAACGTCGGACTATGTCTGAGCAGGTTCAAGCAAACTATCTTGAACCAAGGCTTTGAGCAGAGTTGTGGCAAAACGTCGGGCTATGCTAGAGCAGGTTCAATTAAAGTATCTTAAACCAAGGCAGTGAGCCGAATTGTGGTGAAACGTCGGGCTATACTTGAGTAAGTTCTAGCAAAGTATCTTGAACCAAGGCAGTGAGCCAAGTTATGGCGAAACGCCGGGCTATGCCTGAGCAAGTTCAAGCAAAGTATCTTGAACCAAGGCTTTGAGCCGAGTTGTGGCGAAACGTCGGGCTATGCCTAAGCAGGTTCAAACAAAGTAACTTGAACTAAGGCAGTGAGCCGAGTTGTGGTGAAACGCTGGGCTATGCCTGAGCGGGTTCAAGCAAAGTATCTTGAACCAAGGTAGTGAGTCGAGTTATGGCAAAATGTCGGGCTATTCCTGACACTGATTCAAGCAAATTATCTTGAACCAAGGCAATGAGCCGAGTTGTGGCGAAGCGCTAGGCTATGTCTGACGCTGATTCAAGCAAAGTATCTTGAACCAAGGCAGTGAGCCGAGTTGTGGCGAAACGACGGGCTAAGCCTGACACTGATTCAAGCAAAGTATCTTGAACCAAGGCAGTGAGCCGAGTTATGGAGAAACGACGGGCTATGCCTAACGCTAATTCAAGCAAAGTATCTTGAACCAAGGCAGTGAGCCAAGTAGTGGCGAAACGTCGGGCTATGCCTGACGCTAATTCAAGCAAAGTATCTTTAACCAAGGCAGTGAGTCTAATTTTGGCTTTAAGTCAGGCGGAATCCAATTAAGGATCTTCACCTGATTTTGGCTTTAAGCCGAGCGGAATCCAATTTAGGATCTTCACCTAATTTTGGCTTTAAGCCGGGCGGAATCCAATTAAGGATCTTCACCTAATTTTGGCTTTAAGTCGGGTTGTACTTGAGCCGGATCGCCAAAGATGAGTTCCGAGGAAGGGAGCCTATTACAACCTATTGATCTTTACAAACTAGAATTAATTTTAAGGTGCCTCTTTGTCCACATAGGGGAGTAGGACGACACCCTTATTTTTATCAAAAATATAAACAGGATTCTTTACGGTCGACAGAGACAATAGCTCGCCCTAATACAATAGTATTTAACCAATTTTTTCTAGTATAAAATTATACCCTACCCTACTTTGCGCCAATTTTTTCTTCTTGTCTTATCTCAGTTTTCTTTGTCAGGCGAAATAACCTTTTGGTCGATACGAAGATTGGGCATAGGCATAGTCTCATTCGAATTCCTTTTTAGGATATAAGCTCATGAAACCGTTTGAATATACTCTTTGTCAACTTGTAATTTTGCGCTAACATCCCATGATCCATAGACCGTATATCCATTAAGACCATATCCGAACAGATTAATAACTATAACATATAAACAACATATAACTCCATTCTTATGACAAGAATTGAAATCAGTGACATATTATGTAACCATTCTGAATTTCTCGTGTCAATGATGATTTACCACTAATTTATAATACTCCCAGAGATTATACCAGTTTTAACAGATTCCCTTACCACTTAAAACACTACATGGTTAATAAATCTTTTTTCCCTAAGCTGGCTGTCTAAACAATCTTATAGAATGTTAGCAATATTGACAATTTACTAAGAGTTTTAATGTTAGCTTTTGAACAACCAAAATGGCATGTTTATCCAAAATTGCTAAAATGTATAACTGATAAAAGTTTAACCAATTAAGGCAGTGTCATGTAAATGGATTCTAGAAAACCAACATGCACGTTATGAATTAAATATAATAGCTCACCTTTTACCTTATAATTAAAGGATAAGGCTAGTGACGTTGGGCTTTAGTAACGTTGTTAGCCGACAATTCTAATCAAACATGCATCCACTTGTGTATTTTATGCAACATACATAAAGCTAGGTGATGCAGCCATTTATACAAAAATGTACATTTAAAGAATGGGATGTTTTTAAAGCCATACGGAAAATCCCAAAATTTCAGAGTGTAAGTGACGTAAATCGTCAAAGAGCATCATCTCCGGTATATCCATACAAAAAGGGACGTTTGGGATATGCACGATTAGAACAAAAAATAGTAAGTATTTACAAATTGCAATGATATATTTGTTCATCAAGAATTATAACTGAGCTTGTTTTTTGTGTTAATGTGTAGTTAAAAGAGGAGAATAGTTCTGAAACATCTCTTCCGGAGCATGTTTTGTGGAAGGCTGCCCGTGTGAGTAAGGATGGAGTTCTTAAAGAAGATGTACAATAAATTTTTGAAAAATGCGTAAGTATAACATTAATTCTAATTAAATCAAAATTTTATTAACATATAATATTCATGTTTTTCCAATATTCATATGAATTTCAAGAGATTCTGTCACAGTCTACATCTCCACCAGATGATTGCAGGAGCATACTTAGTCGAGCATTAGATGTTCGTGAGTATTCTGGTCGGCTGAGGGGTAAAGGACATGGGGTTACTCCAAGCTCCTTGAAAAAGAACAACCCAAAGACAAAATATGCTAGCAATAAGGAACTGCAGGCAAGGTTGGATGCATTAGAAGCTGAAGTTCTTGAATTGAGGAAGGAAAAAGCAAGACAGTACTGAAACAACCGGCTGAACATCATCCGATAACTGTATCAATGAAGTCGCCATCGAACGTTTTTTTATCTCGTAAAAGGAGAAAGGCAAACGCATCGCGAAAACCTAAAAGGGATAAGGCACGGTCTTGCGACCGAGAGATAGGGTAAGGGAATCTATTACGCGAAGGGAAGGTATTAGCACCCCACACGTCCGTAGTACTCTACGGTATCCACTTCTACTTTCTATCTAATGGGTGTGTTATATCTATGCTTAATCGCTAATCATGCATGCAAAAGAAAAGAGAAAATAAGAAACCACGGGGAAAAGAAGGAAGTATTTACAAAGTTCGCTCGGTCGAGCCCCGTGACAAGATGCCGTATTCCGCTGCAATGGGAAAGTCAGAGCGCCGTAGTTCGGCTCACATGTTTTGGTGTGTTTTGTGTTTTTTACTTGTAAAAAGGTTTTAAACACAAAAAGAAAGAAAGCGCGCAAAGGCGAAAAAGAGTTGGTGTTGGTTGGTTGTTTTTACCTTGAGAAAGGAGTTTAAACCATTATTAAGTGTTTTGTTTTTGAAAAGAAAAGAAAAGCAAGTTTTAGTTTTAATTACAGGTAAGGATGCAAAAAGAACTAGCAAAACAAAGGGAAACTAACTAGTACTAGCCCTAATGTTGTCATGCAAAGATTGGACTTATGGTTGATGATGTAAGGGAATCTCTACCTATGTTAACATGCAAAGGATGTAAATCCTAATGTCTAGGCTCGAGAATCTATCCTAACCGAGCAGCCCTACGGGAAAGCTATCCTATATCCGTCTTGGTTGTGGAACCAAGGGATGCAAGGGGATGAAGCAAGCAAGTGCTTTGGCAAAAGCACACAAACAATGCAATGCAAACAAACAAATGACACACAAGCGCAGGAAAAGGAGGAAGTCCCATAGCCTCGACAGTAACGAGCATACCGTGAGTCAACCAGGAGCCGACACATCCAATTCCTGTTGAAGAGCAAATGATGCGAGTTCAAAGAAATGCGAACCCCAGGAAAGCGTGGAGAGTCAGAATAGGGGACTCTTGCCACTTTTATTGACTCGATAAAGAAAGCAACACGATTCGCGGAGTCGACACGGACTAGAACCGCGGGGTTCGTTGTCGACCGCCCGCTTGCCCATATATCAATGACTCGATGACATGAAATATAAAAGGGACTTTGCTTAGTGGTACCACGTCAGGCCCTAACCACTCGACCTATGCAAGCACAAAATGTAAACACATCGAAAGCTACCTATGCAGATGGAGGATTTAAAACAAACCAAACACAATTAGCATACGTAATTGCCCTAAACGGGTCTTTAAATAAACCGGAGGGTTCCCGAACATGCTCCAACCACGGAAGCCCCTTCATGCATCTCTATTCCTACTTCTCATGGCAAAAGAAAGTCAGAAGCCCTACTTCTCATGATATCTAGAAAAGTAAGAGAATGCAATAAACAAAGTAGCAAGTACCGAACGGATATAGAATCCGGCACGCAAGCTAGCGAAATAATCCGAATACTTCAAGTACTGCAGCCATGCAACAAAAGTAAACCGGTGAGAATTGCTCAAAACATCAATACAAGCGGAATACGTGTCGATACGCATCCGAAGCGACAATGACTGCAAGAACGGGATAATACAAGCAAAGCAAGATAGGAATAGTGCACACGTGGGTGTACAAACTCCACCAAAACCTGCAAGAAAAATCAGATGGATATGCATGGAATGCAAATCGAGCGATAAAACCAATGTCCATAGTAAAGAGATGAATGAACATGCGAGGAATGCAAATCGAACGATAAAACCAATGTCCATATCAAGGTAATGATGCATGAACATGCGAGGAATGCAAATCGAAGTGATAATTCCAATATTCAAATACATGTGAAAATGCATGAACATGTGAGGAATGCAAATCGAAATCGATAAAACCAATGTTCAAATACATGTAAAAATGCATGAACATGTGAGGAATGCAAATCGAAATGATAATTCCAA
Organism: Vicia sativa; assembly: GCA_021764765.1. Classification (NCBI taxonomy): domain Eukaryota; kingdom Viridiplantae; phylum Streptophyta; class Magnoliopsida; order Fabales; family Fabaceae; genus Vicia; species Vicia sativa. The sequence continues at coordinate 96,203,883 of CM038792.1, read as the reverse complement.
TATTCAAATACATGTGAAGATGCATGAACATGTGAGGAATGCAAATCGAAATCGATAAAACCAATGTTCAAATACATGTAAAAATGCATGAACATGTGAGGAATGCAAATCGAAATGATAATTCCAATATTCAAATACATGTGAAGATGCATGAACATGTGAGGAATGCAAATCGAAATCGATAAAACCAACGTTCAAATACATATAAAAATGCATGAACATGTGAGGAATGCAAATCGAAATGATAATTCCAATATTCAAGTACATGTGAAAATGCATGAACATGTGAGGAATGCAAATCGAAATGATAATTCCAATATTCATGTAAATGTATTATTTAGAAATGAATTAGAATTAATAAAAGATATTAAAAAAATATTAAAAATGTCAATAATATTCTAATATCCTAAAATGTCAGATATATTTTTTGTGTATTTTTATATGTCAAAATAATCGAAATCGAATCGAAATCGAACTAAATGTCAAAATGTGAAATGTAGAAACAGGGGTAAACCAGATTTTCGTAATGAACTAAACTGTGTAAAGTCGTCGGGTCCAATATACAGGGGGTATGGGATAGTAAACTACACAAAATCCTGTCCGTTTTGATGCTGAGCCCAGTCTATTTTTTTTTATTGCAGTCCATTGCTTTTTTTTTGTTTTCTAAGTCCAATTCGTTTTTCTGTCCAAACAAAAATGAAATTTCCTATATTTTCTGACATGTCACGTTTTACGTCTTCTAAGCATGTAACATAATTATCAATCGGTCCACTTATTATTTAAGTTAATTATCTGATTTTATTTTTTTATAATAAAAATGAAACGCCACGTGTCGCGATCCTAGGGGGCAGCATGGAAACTCTCATGATCCAATGGTTTGCAGCCACACATAGGGCACAGGAGGACCGTTGCCGGAATTGGATTTTCCGATCGTCTTCTTCATGATTCTCTCGCCGGAAAACGTGAAACCTCGCCGGAAATCCGTATCTTACCATTGCCAAGCTCGAAACATCATACAGAACTTGAATCCGTGTTTAGATTTAACCATTCCTCATCCGAACATATGAAAAATCGGACACCAAATTTGAATTCAACATCTATCTATTCGCTTTTATGCGCATGATGATATGGTATATAGTCTACACTTGAAACAAATTAAACATGCTAGCACCATGGAAATGGAATCAAGAATTCTTACTTGAAGGCGAAGCACAAGGAAACCTTCGGAAAACTTCGACATTATACGCCAGGAATCCGCTGCCGATCGAGAAAATACACGAGAGAAATCCATAATCCTTGAGAGTTCGCTAAGCGATCGATAGAGAGACGAAGAACAGAAAACTACCCGCTGATGTGAGTGAAATCCGTTTTCAGATGATCTTTGCAAGAATACGACGAAGATCCATGAAAGGCGATGGTGAGAGTGTCGCGGCAGGAGGAGATGCGTGAAGATAATTCCTGTTACGGCTTTTCCGTTTCTTTGAATCGGTGAAGCCGCGGCGAGAGGAATAGAGTGAAGGGATGGATCTTCGTCATGGAGTAAAGGATCCGGTGCCGATTTCTTTATGGCTACTGAGCAGTAATAACTCCATTACAGTGTTGTTGAAGACGCGGTGAAGATCTGCTCTCGTAGTGAGTGTCGGCTTTTTCTTAGCGTGAGAGGATGGATCTAATGAAAAGAGCCTCGTGGTTAGAAAACGAAGGAAGAAAAGATGGCGCCCAAGTTAGTTGTGGTGGTGGTTTTTCTTACGGCGAGAAAGTCATCTTCAAGAAAGAATGATGGCTGTGATTATGGCAGTGTGTATGGGAGAATGAAAAAGAAGATGAGTGCATGGTTATGGCCGTCAGAGTGAGAGCAGAAGGAGGAAAAATGTGAAGAAAAAAAATGGTGGTGGTTAATTGAGAAAGATCCCCGTTTGTTACAGGTTGTTGTTGTAAAAAAAAAAATGATGAGTTTTTTTTTTTTGGATGGTGTATGTGTGGAGTGAGAGAAGGAATGTGTGAAAGTGAGAGTGAGGAGCAATTTTTCTGTTTGTTAGAATTTCTGTTATCGAAATGGCAGTGAGAAAGAAAAGTTTGTTATAGGTTGTTGATGAGTGGTTACCGCCTTCTTGTTATGCTGTTACCGAAAAGAAAAAGGCTGTCTAATTAGTGTGTGAATGGTTATCAGTTCAAATAGAAGAAGAAGTAAGTGTTATCATGGATGGTTTAATGGTGAAAAAATAAAAGATTGGAGGTGGTGGTGGTTAGCATGAGATCACCGAAACCGAAAAGAAAGAATGGAAAAAAATCAAAAGTGTAAAAGGCAGTGAGATTTTTATTCTGTTACTGTTTTTTTTGGATGAAAAAATGGTGTGAATAAGAAAAAATAAAAAAATCCAAGAAGGTGTAGGGAGAGTTATGGTTATGAGGACTGGTAGCAAGAAAATATCGTGACAGCAGGAAAAAATGTCATGGTTCCGTGAGTTTTTCTTCATATTGCTGGCACCGACTTCTCCTGTGCATGTTTATTATAACTAAAGCCAAAAATGGATCCATGGTCGTATACTCCCCTTTGTGTCACTTTATCTCGGCGCAAGCTCCGCCGTGATGAGATCTTAACACCAATATTGAGAGGACAAGTGGATGAACAACTCTCGTTCGAAATTTCTCAATTCGACGTCCGTAGCAAGCTCAAAATTGGCTCAAGTTTACGACAACACAACCGATTATATCAAGAGATTTTTCTAAGCATTGCCAATAAATTGCCTATGCTTGTGCACTACTTTACAAAGATCATATCTCTTTCGATATTCGACTCGACGATTACCGAACTTGATATCGTTGGAAAGCTCGCATGACATAGAACAACTCAGAGTTGGACAAAATCCACACGAAGCTTAAATCTTGGAGAAAAAGTGTTTGAAGTTTGTCGATGAGTGTTCGATGAAATGCTTGGGCTGGCTGGGCAAGTTTTGATGCATGTCTTGCGGCAATTTCCAACTTCACGCGCTCACTTACGGCGATCAGATCTCCCAGCCCGACGTCCGAAACGAAAAAGTTTCTAAACGGAACTCGTAGAGTATACGGCAAACTTCATCTTTCGTGTTCGGAGTTTTTCCGTGCGGCAATCGGATCAACGAGGAAACAGCTCTGAACATGCGTACACAAACTGTTCGATGAAATGCGTCTTGACCATGGCAAAAAATTGCATGTGCTGTCTTGCATTTTAACAACTTCGTGCTGACACTTACGGCGTTCCGTTTCTTCCAGCTCCGACGTCCGAAACGAAAAAGTTTCTAAATGGAACTTGTAGATGGAATTACGAACTCAAACTTTCGTGTTCGGAATTTCTTCGTGCGGCGACCGAATCATTGACGAAAACAGCCCTGAACATGTGCACAAAAATACTCGAATTTAACAAACATAATGAGTTCTTATTTTCCGAGCTTTATAACTTTCGATTCGAGTACCGAATGAATTCGACTTCTTCAGCAAAGTTTCAGATTGTCATGAAATGAACAACTTTTCAGTTAAAAATTTTCCGATTCGGAGCCACGAACTATGACATAATCGACCCTGAAGCTGTCAGCAAAAGCATAGAAACAAACACTTCAAATTTTTTCTAAGTGTTGAAAATTGAAGAATGATAAATCGTAACTTCTGAGCTCTGTAATTTTTTATCCGTTTCCCGAATGGACTCGATTTCTTCAGCAAAGTTGTAGATTGCCATTAAATGAACAACTTTGATGTTGAACTTAATTCGAATCGACGCCTCGAAATACGTGTAAATTGCCTCCGAAGTCGAGTACTTGAACACATTAAAAACACTCAAAATTTTACTAAGTGTAAAACTTCAAAAGTTATGAACTTCAAATTTCGGTGTCAGATAACTCGAAACCGCATTTCGAAAAATCTTCACAGTGACAAAGTCGGAGTACGAAATGCGCTCTTTCCAACGACTATCAATTCACAAATTTCTGACCACATACGGGTGAGATACTGGTGCGGCAACATGGCTCCGTGAACACAAAGTACTTAAAACTTAGAAAAATTTTCTAAGTCCAAGATTACTAAAATGCAAGAAACCTCATTTTCACCCGATTCTTCCGACTTTTCTCAACAAATGACTGCATTTTCTCAAATGTCGACTTTTGACAATAATTTTGACCCGAAATTCCGCCCGGTCAAATTTTGACTTTTTGTTGACTTTTTGATACATGCATTCAAATATCATTTTATCTGTCCGTTCTTGATTTTCTGATGAATCGTGTAGATCGATAAGCTAAATACCAATGCTTCACGACTCACAGAAGGCCATGTAATCAGTTTGGGTTCAAATATCCGACCACAACACACTGTAGCTTGAAATTGTAATCAGCATCCGCTTAATAGACGATCAGAACTCCAAAACTTGCGAGAAAATAATCAGAAGCTTCTGGACATACTTGCGTATTGAAATGACGCCCGAATTGACAGAACCTCAAATATTCAACTTTTGAGAAACAAACCTCTTCTTCAGAATTGTACAGATTCATACGATTGGAAAATCTCGAACCCATGATCAATGCATGAATGATATGTATGCGATGCACCTATTAATTAAATGTTAGCCAATTATTTATATAAAAAATGAAGAGGGTAAATTTTGGGGTACAACAGCTGCCCCTATTCAATCATCCTCTAGCTTAGGAGCGAGATTGGCGTCTGCCTTTCGAGCGACAAGGTATGAGGTGATTGAATACCAAAACGGACCCAGAAATTTACACTCTGAACCCCAAAAGCTGCATCAAGAGATAGGTGTGGACATTCCAAAATTCTAAGGAACCTCACTGGAGAGAAGGAGCATGTTGCGCCAGAGCTTAACTGGCCACAACCAGAAAGCACGTAATAAATGTGAACTCGGAAGGCGGTACAAGTGCTAACTCGACCTAAGAAGAATTGGCCTCTACCAATTCAATCCACAATGTCAGAGGAGAACTGACATGCAAGCGGAAGCAAAGACTTGATACACTGACTAGACTACCACATTACGCCAGGGAATAACCGGACGGGTTAGTGATGCAAAGGCTAGAAAGTGCCGAGTAGGCTTTACTAACTCAGAACGCTACACTCTGAGAAGGGAGACAAAAGTGGGTATTTGTTCCCGAAAAGGCGTAATAAATGTCGAACTCTGAAGGTGTACAAGTGCTAACTGGCCTAAGAAGAATTGGCCTCTACCCAATTCAATCCGCAATGTCAGGGGAGAGCTGACACGTAAGCGGAAGCAAAGACTTGATACACTGACTAGACTACCACATTACGCCAGGGAATAACCAGACGGGTTAGTGATGCAAAGGCTAGAAAGTGCCGAGTAGGCTTTACTGATGACAAAAACAAGAGTATTCTTGTTCTCGAAAGACCCACAATGCCAGAGGAGAACCGACATGCAAGTGGAAATAAAGACTAGATACACCAAGTAGACTAACCACATTTACGCCGACTCGGGCGGGTTTGTGATGCAAAGACTAAAGGTGCCGATTAGGTTTTATCGACTCGAATCAGACCGAGGAGGAAAGACAAGTGTAGGGCTTGCTTGACGACGTGTTGCACCGTGGGTGGCGCTTCAACACTAATCAAGAAGATGGACATATTTGGAAGAAACCGGGACACAACGGATTCCAAAAGAAACTTGACATTGTTGGGGATGAAAATGCGGCCCTGTAATCCTATGAGATGTATGACTCTTTAGGGATTATGTCAATGTAATGATGCATGCTTGCAAGACATATATAAAGTGAATGAAATAAGAACTCACCGGGATTAGAGCATCGAGGAATGCCCAAAAATCTCTCAAGACAATCGAATCTTGCTTGATGAGCCTGTTGAGGAAATGATGCCACGGAGACCTTCGTTGGACAGAGGTCTGCTTGGGGAAATAGAATATACGCTCCTAGAAAAGATCTTTCACCGTTACCCATTACAACTCTAGCTGGGGAGACAAAGATATGTCAACTGCTGGGGATGTCAAGAGATGAGAACCCTCTGGGGAGGATCATCTGTGGACAATATGCGACTCATTGGGGATCAAACCGATCAACAATCCGATAACACCTCCATAGGGAATATCGGATACAACACACTTGCGACTTTGGAGAACATCCACTAGGGACTTTCACTGAGACAAATATTGTCAACCCGTACCGGGAATTGGTACCATGTTCTGCAATAAGGATTTGTCGATAACAACATCTGCTAGGGAGATTCACCAAATATGGTGTGCTGATGACAAAAGCTACATCTGATTCTTTGCAGAAGTTTCACTCGGGGTTTTCTCGTCCATGCTTACTGAAAACGAGATACTGAATTTCATTGGAGGATGGCTTGAGGGCACCAAGCTGCGAGATACCTGATAATGGAAGAAAAATCCATAAGAGGGAGCATCGTCGGTCAAGGACGAACTCGAGGAAAGGACACCGCAAGCGAGGATGAACTCAGAAAGAAGAAGAGGACGCCGGACGAAGACGAACCCGCGAAGAAAGAATAAGACACATATGTGAAAACGAACTAATAAGGAAAAGAGAACGCCGAGTGTAGACGAACTCATGAGGAAAGAACATCTCAGAAGATGAACTTGCAAAGGAAAGAGAACGCCTAGTTAAGACGAACTTGGGGAAAGAACATCCGCGATAAGATGAACTTGCAAAGGAAAAGAGAACGTCGAGTGTAGACGAACTCGCGAGGAAAGAACATCTGCGAGAAGATGAACTTGCAAAGGAAAAGAGAACGCCGAGTGTAGACGAACTCATGAGGAAAGAACATCTGAGAAGATGAACTTGCAAAGGAAAGAGAACGTCTAGTGTAGACGAACTCATGAGGAAAGAACATCTGCGAGAAGATGAACTTGCAAAGGAAAAGAGAACGTCGAGTGTAGACGAACTCGCGAGGAAAGAACATCTGCGAGAAGATGAACTTGCAAAGGGAAAGAGAACGTCTAGTGTAGACGAACTCGCGAGGAAAGAACATCTGCGAGAAGATGAACTTGCAAAGGAAAAGAGAACGTCTAGTGTAGACGAACTCAGACGAACTTTACCAAGATGATGACATCGAAGGAAGTGTCTGCAAGAACTATAATATCCCTCAGGCCAAAGGCGGGGTATAATTCTTCAAGAGTATCAAACATTTGGATTACCACACACCAAGTATGGATACCCAAGTCTCGAAAGGTAATGCAAACACGGTAAGATAACCGACGATTTTGCACAAACGGAGAGCGCGACTCATTAAAAAGACAAAAGACAACAAGTAAAAGCTTGAATCAAGAAGAACAAATCATCCCGACAAACTTCTAAAGACCCAATTTGGAGACCATTTCAGATAAGGCACTAACGGAGAGGGACCTATATTGAAGAGTATTCTTCAAGGTATAGGAATTTCAATCAAATGAACAATCAGGCATCTACCAACTGTCACCCATATGCCACTTTCGAACCCCGAGTGAAACATGAATAGTCAATATGCCCTTGCGTCTCTGAAAGGATTGGCCAACCTTGACAAAGTTGCCCAGCTTTAATGAGCCCAAGGATATAATACCATTTTGAATGCCCCAGATTAAGATGGTTCTTTGAAAGGTCGCTCAATATATTTTCAGACAACCTGCCCCTTGGGACGATCAAGGTATTCATCTGATGCTCATTATGCAAGCTTACTGGATGTTTGAGCACCTGTTCGTATGCAAAGAATGTTTTATCCAAAAAATGATAATTCTAATGCAAATACTATGCTTGTCTTGAAACAAAAGCTTTTGAAAAGATGTCGAAACATCGCATTTTGTGCGTAAGAAAACAAAAATGGAATGATACCAACTCAAAGGTATTAGCAAACCTCCTAGGAGTCGATACCATGTTCTCGCCAGCTTTCAAATTAACCTCGCCTCGCTTAGGACTTTTAAGGGTTGTAACGTGGCCTGGTTCACGGTTTTTAGAAAGAAGTATTTTTAGGCTCAAAATATTTGGTGCCCACCCCCTTCATGATATTCTCCGAACCTATGTTCAGTTAACTTGATGCGAGCAATCATCTCTCACAAGAGGAAGTTGAAAGTTGAGAAACCATTGCAGTTTCTTGGTCGTGCCACTTTGACTTTGTTAAGGACGGGGCTTCTTGGACCCGATAGCCACTCACCCTTTTTGCTTAGTGCCTGATCAACGACTTTGTTCTTTATTGAGGATGTTCTTGGATTATCCTCGCCTTTACGGCTTGCCAATTTGCTTTTTAACATTTGCCCTTTTATTTTGCCTAAGCGACTTATTTCTAAGTTCGACTTAGCGGGCTTTTTCTTTGTTTTTTTTTTTTTTTTTTGAACCACCGTTGATCTTCACATCGTTTTTGATTTGCTAGAGGTGATTGTGGCGATCTAAGTCCTCTAGATAAGGAATTCCCGTTAGGGGTGTTGTCTTCCTCTGATGCACATTGTTGATAATTGAAACTTGAATGCTTTAGTTTCTCAACCTTTGAAGGATAACCATTGTTGTATCCTTTGAAATATGCTCTTGATGAGTTTTGAGCGCTCAATCTGATTAACTGAACACTACCCTGCCTCGGTTTAAAATGCGGTTTTTCCGAATAAGAAACTCCTACTTAAGGCTCAAAGGGGTTGACGAGGGTCTAACTCCTTATATCTCCGTGTTTGAGGATTTGAAACAAGGCCATACATCGTCCGGGTTTTTATTTGAAAGCAATACCGCTTGAAATTCTTGGTATATTTTCATCCTCCCTACAGAGGTTTTGCTTTATTAACAAGAGTTGAATATCAAAAGCGTTTAAAAACAATTAAAAGTGTATACAAATGGATTAGTTCAAGACAAACATATTCAATGCATTATGATAATCATTCAGAAGATGAAAATGTTCTGCGTACAAGCATGTACTAAACAAACAAGAAAGATTACAAATAAGAATGCAAATGAATCTTGAAATTGCCGTTGAGGAGACTTGACTTGTTGCTTTTGATGATGCATTTTGAAGTCTTGACATTTGCTGAGCTAGCGGAGGACCCGAACATGACCATCTGGTGTGAAACTGATAGCTTTTGCCTCAATCAGATCCTGTACCTTGCACTTGAATGCATGGCAATCTTCAATGTTGTGCCCAACGGTACCAGAATGGAATGTGCAAACGGCACTAGTATCATAGCTATTCGGACGCTTGTCAGGAGGAGGAGACGGCAACATGGCCTTTGGAACTATCAATTTGAGCTTAAGCAACTGTGTCAATGCCTCAGCATAAGGCATCGAGATAACATCAAATCTTCTAGGAGCATGGTTTTCCTGTTGCTTTTGATTCTGCTGATGAGGCGCTTGATGAGCCGGTGGGCGGGGCGGTCGATTATCCCTCTTCAACGCACAAACTCTGTTTTGAGGTATAGCAGCAGGCATAACGGTCATATCAGCAGCTGGAGCAAAATTGACTTGTACGCTCAACCCTGTGGAAGTAAACCGGATAATCCCTTTGTCAAGGAAATCCTGAACCTCATTTTTCAAGGTCACACAGTCCTCTGTATCATGACAGGGTGCCCCAGAGTGGAAATCACACCTAGCCATCACATCATACTCGAATAGAATCCCTTCAGGCATGGCAAGAGTTTGAGTTCAACCAATCGAAACTTGAGCAGCTGAGGAAGCAACTGAGCATATGGCATCGGGATAGGATCGAATTGCTTTTCAGAGTGTGGCGACCATGGTTGAAGAGCTCTACCTTCTAGACCTTTCTGAACAATAGGAACTGGACGCGAACGAGGAGACCTCGGAATACAGGGTGATGGAGTAGATGCATGCCCAGCTTTAGGGCTCAAAGAAAAACCCTGAGTATAAGGAGGAATAACGACTCCTGTTGCTGTAGGAAAATTGGGGTCATCTCCCTTTCTCAACACGGTCCCTAAAATTTCCATCACCAAGCCTAGCTGAGTCTTCAACTGTTGGTTCTCTTCTCTCAAGTCTTGCATGTCCAGCATGAGAAATCCCATCTGTTCTTTCATCTCATCCACCCCCGGTTGCTTCATCACTCGGTTTCAAGCGCAGAATGGCACGGAGGCAAAGTTCACAATTCTGAGTAGAAAATACCAGATTTGAGTAAGAGAAATCCCAAGTTCAAATGCCTGTTATGCACAATGTATGTATATGCATGGTTAATGCATGATGCATGAAATGATCACTTCCAAGACATTCTTGCAATTTATTATCAAACATCAAATAATAATAGGATAGTGACAACAATAATTATCAAGACCAGACACATAATCAGATTGAGAATCAACTGCTCAAGTGCATAGATGAACTAGAGTCATACAAGAGTCCACGATCACAGAGTATTAATACAAACACAATAGTGAGCGAACCCCATCCAACAAGCCTGGAGATGATTCGTCGAATCAAATAACATTTGCAACTACTTATTTAGGGTCCACTTGCGCCTTGAGCGTATGGATCTCGGCTACTAGCTTAGCCACATGAATGTCTCGACCCCTCAACATGGTGTATGCCGATATTCTCCATCTTTAGCATATTGCCACTTAGTCTTCAAATCTTCAACCTCTTTCGAAAGGATAGTCATCCGCCTCCCCGACTTTGGGCTTCAACTTCAAGTTCTTTCCTTTTCTCAAGGGACTCTTTAGCATTGATTCTTCCTTGGAGTCGCTTCTTTAAACCCGGATTTCTTCACCATGCTTGGCTTTCAATTTCTCATTAGCTATCCGCATATTCTTCAACTTCTCTTGTACCGTCAAACTCTTTGGTCATCCGATCAAAAGAAGAGGAACTACCACCTTTGGCTCTCTTGGTTTCTTCAAGTAAGCCATAAGCCTTCAAAACTTGGTCTTTCTCGCCGGCCTCAACAGATAACCTCTTTTTATCTTGAAGAGCAAATGCTAGGTCCATGGCTCGAGCTTGTAATCGCTCCTTCAAAGTGAATTCTCCGATTGGAGTTGTTTGTAAACCTCAATACGCACGAAACCCGGAGGAGAGATTACGGATGAAGAACATGAAGTAGCAAAATCAGTACTGCACTTTCAACCAAGGAACCAGTTGAGAATACAAAGGTGCTTCCTTTGTATGGAAGCCGAATCTTGAGACCCGATCTTTAACCAACTGTAAGAATCAAACGATAATTTTTTTGGCCAAAGAAAATCGTGCCCTTTTGTGGACCGAGCTCCATGCAACGATAACTGATTTAGCAAAATCGGGTTCTCATCATTTGCAAAGAAGATAGTTTCCGCAACCGACGAACAAGGGTACTTCAACAAAGGATATCCTAGTTGACGTACAAGATAGGATTATAATCGATGCAACCTTTAGTTTCCATCAATGGTACATTTGGAAACTCTCCACAACTAGTAATGATCTCGTAACCGCCGACATGGTATTCCAAACTATATCATATGAAGTGAGTGCGATGATTCGCTAGACCACTTCATGGTTTTAGCATAATCAACAAATGCCCTCTCTTTGGCAAATGTGTGTTGAACCAACGATAAAGTAAAGGCATATAACCCATAACACGCCCCTTTTGACCATGGCGAGAGTGAATGGCATAATATGTATAAGCCAAGATGGTAGGAACCGGATTGTCATTCATGAGAACAGAAATCGCAGCAACATCCACAAACTTCTCAAAAGAAGGGAAAATCACCATACCATAGATCATGACGGCTAAGATAGTATTGAAGCTTTTCCAACTACCAACCTTGGCAAATTCATCAGCTTTGCCTAAAAGGAAACCCAACGGAAGTCCACAAGTGTAATTTTTCGGAACCCAATTGTCCCTTACTTCACTAACACACAAACCAAGGGCTTTAGCAATGGCTTCAAAATCAGGAGTACCCATTCTTTTGACGAAAGGCAAACTGCTTGTGATACTGATACCCAAAAGGAAAGAGTACTCCTCAAGAGTAGGTGCTAACTGATAATCTTGAAAGGTAAAACACCTGAGATCATTATCATAAAACTGGAGTAGAGATTGCATGACATAGAACTCATAATCCTCCATTAGTAACGGCAATATGTTCCCATGATATTTTCTGAACTCTCTTTCAATCAGATCCTTCACAAGAATACCTCTGGCTCTTACTTCAAAGATGCACAAAGAGTATGAGGAAGTCTTCCTTAGGGCCTCGGTGTTGGTTTGATTGTTGGTATCCATCCCGATGTTGATAGTAAACCACAAGAAGTCCCGGAAATGATATGCATGGGGTTATAAATAACATGCTTTTTCCGACATTTCTTTTAAAATAAACATGCTATGATGCAAATACATTATGCATTGATCATGGGTTTACTACTTCCATGAACACCGATCGATCAATTGCTTCTCGCCCGATTGAAGAAAACCAAAAATCGGACAGAGTAACGGCTAGAAAATGCCACCGAATGATATCATAGTCACCAATGTAAAACATCGATCATCAATAGAAAATACCAAGTCACCAATGTAACATGATCACCAATGTAACATAGTCACCAATGTAACATAGTCACCATCTGCACTGTAATAATCATGATCCCGCCCCACCACAAAGTTAAACTAAGGCTTGGGTAAAGTCAAGGTAACCTGTGATCTAGTTCGCCTAGAGAAACTACCATCATAACACCTACGTGAAGATGATAGCCCCTAATTGAACCTCCTCTCAAGCATGGACGACATGCCGACTACAAGATCTACATCCGTATCCGACATGTTCCACTCTATTCCTATGTGTTCCTATGTGTCTCTTGGCCGGGTATGAGGCCTTTTACCTCTTGTAACTCCCACCCAAATCGAAATGATCACGAGAATGCCCAACCAAAGATATGAAAGCAAGAATATGCCACATAGAATGCAATGCAAGCATACAAAGGATGGTGCGAGGAAGGTAAATAGATAAGCAAATAAATAAACACCCAATAGACATGAAAATAAAAGCTAGGATCGACTCGATCGGACCAAAGACAGTCTCCCGATCCCTGAAGTCGCCAACAAACAACCTACCAACATCATCCGATAATCAGATCAATGAAGTCGCCATCGAACGCTTTTTATCTCGTAAAAGGAGAAAGGCAAACGATCGCGAAAACCTAAAAGGATAAGGCACGGTCTTGCGACCGAGAGATAGGGTAAGGGAATCTATTACGCCGGGGAAGGTATTAGCACCCCACACGTCCGTAGTACTCTAACGGTATCCACTTCTACTTTCTATCTAATGGGTGTGTTATATCTATGCTTAATCGCTAATCATGCATGCAAAAGAAAAGAGAAAATAAGAAACCACGGGGAAAAGAAGGAAGTATTTACAAAGTTCGCTCGGTCGAGCCCCGTGACAAGATGCCTACGTATTCCCGCGTGCAATGGGAAAGTCGAGCCGTAGTTCGCTCACATTTTGGTGTGTTTTGTGTTTTTTACTTGTAAAAAGGTTTTAAACACAAAAAGAAAGAAAGCGCGCAAAGGCGAAAAAGAGTTGGTGTTGGTTGGTTGTTTTTACCTTGAGAAAGGAGTTTAAACCATTATTAAGTGTTTTGTTTTTGAAAAGAAAAGAAAAGCAAGTTTTAGTTTTAATTACAGGTAAGGATGCAAAAAGAACTAGCAAAACAAAGGGAAACTAACTAGTACTAGCCCTAATGTTGTCATGCAAAGATTGGACTTATGGTTGATGATGTAAGGGAATCTCTACCTATGTTAACATGCAAAGGATGTAAATCCTAATGTCTAGGCTCGAGAATCTATCCTAACCGAGCAGCCCTACGGGAAAGCTATCCTATATCCGTCTTGGTTGTGGAACCAAGGGATGCAAGGGGATGAAGCAAGCAAGTGCTTTGGCAAAAGCACACAAACAATGCAATGCAAACAAACAAATGACACACAAGCGCAGGAAAAGGAGGAAGTCCCATAGCCTCGACAGTAACGAGCATACCGTGAGTCAACCAGGAGCCGACACATCCAATTCCTCGTTGAAGAGCAATGATGCGAGTTCAGAAGAATGCGAACCCGTGAAAGCGTGGAGAGTCGAATAGGGACTCTTGCCACTTTTATTGACTCGATAAAGAAAGCAACACGATTCGCTGCGGAGTCGACACGGACTAGAACTCGCGGGGTTCGTTGTCGACCCCGCCCGCTTGCCCATATATCAATGACTCGATGACATGAAATATAAAAAGCGGGACTTTGCTTAGTGGTACCACGTCAGGCCCTAACCACTCGACCTATGCAAGCACAAAATGTAAACACTTATCGAAAGCTACCTCCCTATGCGATGGAGGATTTAAAACAAACCAAACACAATTAGCATACGTAATTGCCCTAAACGGGTCTTTAAATAAACCGAGGGGTTCCCGAACATGCTCCAACCACGGAAGCCCCTTCATGCATCTCTATTCCTACTTCTCATGGCAAAAGAAAGCAGTAAAGCCCTACTTCTCATGATATCTAGAAAAGTGTAAGAGAATGCAATAAACAAAGGTAGCAAGTACCGAACGGATATAGAATCCGGCACGCAAGCTAGCGAAATAATCCGAATACTTCAAGCATCGCAGCCATGCAACAAAAGTAAACCGTGAGAATTGCTCAAAACATCAATACAAGCGGAATACGTGTCGACACGCATCCGGCGACAATGACCGCAAGAACGGATAATACAAGCAAAGCAAGATAGGAATAGTACACGGGTGTACAAACCCAAAACCCGCAAGAAAATCGATGGATATGCATGGAATGCAAATCGAGCGATAAAACCAATGTCCATAGTAAAGAGATGAATGAACATGCGAGGAATGCAAATCGAACGATAAAACCAATGTCCATATCAAGGTAATGATGCATGAACATGCGAGGAATGCAAATCAAGTGATAATTCCAATATTCAAATACATGTGAAAATGCATGAACATGTGAGGAATGCAAATCAAATCGATAAAACCAATGTTCAAATACATGTAAAATGCATGAACATGTGAGGAATGCAAATCGAAATGATAATTCCAATATTCAAATACATGTGAAGATGCATGAACATGTGAGGAATGCAAATCGAATCGATAAAACCAATGTTCAAATACATGTAAAAATGCATGAACATGTGAGGAATGCAAATCGAAATGATAATTCCAATATTCAAATACATGTGAAGATGCATGAACATGTGAGGAATGCAAATCGAAATCGATAAAACCAACGCTCAAATACATATAAAATGCATGAACATGTGAGGAATGCAAATCGAAATGATAATTCCAATATTCAAGTACATGTGAAAATGCATGAACATGTGAGGAATGCAAATCGAAATGATAATTCCAATATTCATGTAAATGTATTATTTAGAAATGAATTAGAATTAATAAAAGATATTAAAAAATATTAAAAATGTCAATAATATTCTAATATCCTAAAATGTCAGATATATTTTTTGTGTATTTTTATATGTCAAAATAATCGAAATCGAATCGAAATCGAACTAAATGTCAAAATGTGAAATGTAGAAATGGGGTGCAAACCGATTTTAATGAACTAAAACTGTGTAAAGTCGGGTCCAATATAGGGGTATGGGATAGTAAACTACACAAAATCCTGTCCGCTTTGATGTCGAGCCCACTATTTTTTTTTTACCATTGCTTTTTTTGTTTTCTAAGTCCAATTGCTTTTCTCGTCCAAACAAAATGAAATTTCCTATATTTTCCGACATGTCACGCTTACGCCTTCTAAGCATGTAACATAATTATCAATCGGTCCACTTATTATTTAAGTTAATTATCCGATTTTATTTTTTATAATAAAATGAAACGCCACGTGTCGCGATCCTAGGGGCATGGAAACTCTCATGATCCAATGGTTTGCGTACCACACATAGGGCATGGAGGACCGCTGTCGAATTGGATTTTCCGATCGCCTTCTTCATGATTCTCTCGCCGAAAACGTGAAACCTCGCGGAACCGATCTACCATTGCCAAGCTCGAAACATCATACGTAACTTGAACGTGTTTAGATTTAACCATTCCTCATCCGAACATATGAAAATCGACACCAAATTTGAATTCAACATCTATCTATTCGCTTATGCGCATGATGATATGGTATATAGTCTACACTTGAAACAAATTAAACATGCTAGCACCATGGAAATGGAATCAAGAATTTTACTTGGCGAAGCACAAGGAAACCTTCGAAAACTTCGACATTATACGCCAGAACTACCGATCGAGAAAATACACGAGAGAAATCCATAATCCCTGAGAGTTCGCTAAGCGATCGATAGACGAGACGAAGAATGTAAAACTACCCACGATGTGAGTGAAACTGCTTTGATGATCTTTGCAAGAATACGACGAAGATCCATGAAAGGCGATGGTGAGAGTGTCGCGCAGAGGAGATGCGTGAAGATAATTCCGCTACGGCTTTTCCGCTTTTGAATCGGTGAAGCCGCGCAGAGGAATAGAGTGAAGGGATGGATCTTCGTCATGGAGTAAAGGATCCGGTGCCGATTTCTTTATGGCTACTGAGCAGTAATAACTCCATTACAGTGTTGTTGAAGACGCGGTGAAGATCTGCTCTCGTAGTGAAGAGTGTCGGCTTTTTCTGTTAGCAGTGAGAGGATGGATCTAATGAAAAGAGCCTCAGGTGGTTAGAAAAACGAAGGAAGAAAAAGATGGCGTCCAAGTTAGTGTGGTGGTGGTTTTTCTACACGGCGAAAGTCATCTTCAAGAAAGAATGATGGCGGATTATGGCGTGTATGGGAGAATGAAAAGAAGATGAGTGCATGGTTATGGCCGTGAGAGAGTATGAGGAAAATGTGAAGAAAAAATGGTGGTGGTTAATTGAGAAAGATCCCGCTTGTTAAAGTTGTTGTAAAAAAATGATGAGTTTTTTTTTTTTGTGGAGTGAGAGAAGGAATGTGAAAGTGAGAGTGAGGAGCAATTTTTCTGCTTGTTAGAATTTCATATCGAAATGGCGTGAGAAAGAAAAGTTTGTTATAGGTTGTTGATGAGTGGTTACCGCCTTCTTGTTATGTCAAAGAAAAGAAAAAGGTGCTAATTAGTGTGTGAATGGTTATCAGCTCAAATAGAAGAAGAAGTAAGTGTTATCATGGATGGTTTAATGGTGAAAAATAAAAGATTGAGGTGGTGGTTAGCATGAGATCACCAAACCGAAAAGAAAGAATGGAAAAAATCAAAAGTGTAAAAGGCTGAGATTTTTATTTCATATTTTTTGGATGAAAAATGGTGTGAATAAGAAAAATAAAAAATCCAAGAAGGTGTAGGGAGAGTTATGGTTATGAGGATCGGTAGCAAGAAAATATCGTGATGCAGGAAAATGTCATGGTTCCGTGAGTTTTTCTTCATATTGCCGGCACCGACTTCTCCTGCATGTTTATTATAACTAAAGCCAAAATGGATCCATGGTCGATACTCCCTTTGTGTCACTTTATCTCGCGCAAGTCTGGCCGTGATGAGATCTTAACACCAATATTGAGAGGACAAGTGGATGAACAACTCTGTTCGAAATTCTCAATTCGACGTCCGTAGCAAGCTCAAAATTGGCTCAAGTTTACGACAACACAACCGATTATATTGTCAAGAGATTTTTCTAAGCATTGCCAATAAATTGCCTATGCTTTGCACTACTTTACAAAGATCATATCTCTTTCGATATTCGACTGACGATACTAACTTGATATCGTTGGAAAGCTCGCATGACATAGAACAACTCGTAGTTGGACAAAAATCCACACAAGCTTAAATCTTGGAGAAAAAGTGTTTGAAGTTTGTCGATGAGTGTTCGATGAAATGCTTGGGCTGGCTGGGCAAGTTTTGATGCATGTCTTGCGGCAATTTCCAACTTCACGCTGCTCACTTACGGCGATCAGATCTCCTGCCCGACGTCCGAAACGAAAAGTTTCTAAACGGAACTCGTAGAGTATACGGCAAACTTCATCTTCGTGTTCGGAGTTTTTCCGCGGCAATCGGATCAACGAGGAAACAGCTCTGAACATGCGTACAAACTGCTCGATGAAATGCGCCTTGACCATGGCAAAAATTGCATGTGCTGTCTTGCATTTTAACAACTTCGTCGACACTTACGGCGTCCGCTTCTTCCAGCTCCGACGTCCGAAACGAAAAAGTTTCTAAATGGAACTTGTAGATGGAATTACGAACTCAAACTTTCGTGTTCGAATTTCTTCGCGGCGACCGAATCATTGACGAAAACAGCCCCGAACATGTGCACAAAATACCGAATTTAACAAACATAATGAGTTCTTATTTTCCGAGCTTTATAACTTTCGATTCGAGTACCGAATGAATTCGACTTCTTCAGAAAGTTTCAGATTGTCATGAAATGAACAACTTTTCAGTTAAAATTTTCCGATTCGAGCCACGAACTATGACATAATCGACCTCAAGTCGTCAAGAAAAGCATAGAAACAAACACTTCAAATTTTTTCTAAGTGTTGAAAATTGAAGAATGATAAATCGTAACTTCGAGCTCTGTAATTTTTATCCGCTTCCGAATGGACTCGATTTCTTCAAAGTTGTAGATTGCCATTAAATGAACAACTTTGATGTTGAACTTAATTCAATCGACGCTCAAATACGTGTAAATTGCCTCCAAGTCGAGTACTTGAACACATTAAAACACTCAAAATTTTACTAAGTGTAAAACTTCAAAAGTTATGAACTTCAAATTTCGGTGTCAGATAACTCGAACCGCATTTCGAAAAATCTTCACAGGACAAAGTCGGAGTACGAAATGCGCCTTTCCAACGACTATCAATTCACAAATTTTCGACCACATACGGTGAGATAATCGGTGCGGCAACATGGCTCCGTGAACACAAAGTACTTAAAACTTAGAAAAATTTTCTAAGTCCAAGATTACTTAAAATGCAAGAAACCTCATTTTCACCCGATTCTTCCGACTTTTCTCAACAAATGACTGCATTTTCTCAAATGTCGACTTTTGACAATAATTTTGACCCGAAATTCCGCCCGGTCAAATTTTGACTTTTTGTTGACTTTTTGATACATGCATTCAAATATCATTTTATCTGTCCGTTCTTGATTTTCTGATGAATCGTGTAGATCGATAAGCTAAATACCAATGCTTCACGACTCACAGAAGGCCATGTAATCAGTTTGGGTTCAAATATCCGACCACAACACACTGTAGCTTGAAATTGTAATCAGCATCCGCTTAATAGACGATCAGAACTCCAAAACTTGCGAGAAAATAATCAGAAGCTTCTGGACATACTTGCGTATTGAAATGACGCCCGAATTGACAGAACCTCAAATATTCAACTTTTGAGAAACAAACCTCTTCTTCAGAATTGTACAGATTCATACGATTGGAAAATCTCGAACCCATGATCAATGCATGAATGATATGTATGCGATGCACCTATTAATTAAATGTTAGCCAATTATTTATATAAAAAATGAAGAGGGTAAATTTTGGGGTACAACAGCTGCCCCTATTCAATCATCCTCTAGCTTAGGAGCGAGATTGGCGTCTGCCTTTCGAGCGACAAGGTATGAGGTGATTGAATACCAAAACGGACCCAGAAATTTACACTCTGAACCCCAAAAGCTGCATCAAGAGATAGGTGTGGACATTCCAAAATTCTAAGGAACCTCACTGGAGAGAAGGAGCATGTTGCGCCAGAGCTTAACTGGGCCACAACCAGAGAAAGCACAGAATAAATGCTGAACTCTGTGAAGGCAGGTACAAGTGCTAACCTGACCTAAGAAGAATTGGCCTCTACCCAATTCAATCCACAATGTCAGAGGAGAACTGACATGCAAGCGGAAGCAAAGACTTGATACACTGACTAGACTACCACATTACGCCAGGGAATAACCGGACGGGTTAGTGATGCAAAGGCTAGAAAGTGCCGAGTAGGCTTTACTAACTCAGAACGCTACACTCTGAGAAGGGAGACAAAAGTGGGTATTTGTTCCCGAAAAGGCACAGAATAAATGCTGAACTCTGTGAAGGCAGGTACAAGTGCTAACCTGGCCTAAGAAGAATTGGCCTCTACCCAATTCAATCCGCAATGTCAGGGGAGAGCTGACACGTAAGCGGAAGCAAAGACTTGATACACTGACTAGACTACCACATTACGCCAGGGAATAACCAGACGGGTTAGTGATGCAAAGGCTAGAAAGTGCCGAGTAGGCTTTACTGATGACAAAAACAAGAGTATTCTTGTTCTCGAAAGACCCACAATGCCAGAGGAGAACTGACATGCAAGTGGAAATAAAGACTAGATACACCAAGTAGACTAACCACATTTACGCCGACAGCGGGTTTGTGATGCAAAGACTAAAGGTGCCGATTAGGTTTTATCGACTCGAACAGACTGAGGAGGAAAGACAAGTGTAGGGCTTGCTTTCAAGTCGACGACGTGTTGCACCGTGGTGTCGGCGCTTCAACACTAATCAGAAGAAGATGGACATATTGCGCCGGAAGAAACCGGGACACAACGGATTCCAAAAGAAACTTGACATTGTTGGGGATGAAAATGCATTTCTGGCCTGTAATCCTATGAGATGTATGACTCTTTTAGGGGATTATGTCAATGTAATGATGCATGCTTGCAAGACATATATAAAGTGAATGAAATAAGAACTCAGCCGGGGATTAGAGCATCGAGGAATGCCCAAAAAAATCTCTCAAGACAACTGAATCTTGCTTGATGAGCCTGTTGAGGAAATGATGCCACGGGAGACCTTTCGGTTGGACAGAGGTCTGCTTGGGGAAATAGAATATACGCTCCTAGAAAAGATCTTTCACCGTTACCCATTACAACTCTAGCTGGGGAGACAAAGATATGTCAACTGCTGGGGATGTCAAGAGATGAGAACCCTCTGGGGAGGATCATCTGGACAATATGCGACTCATTGGGGATCAAACGCCGATCAACAATCCGATAACACCTCCATAGGGAATATCGTGATACAACACACTTGCGACTTTGGAGAACATCCACTAGGGACTTTCACTGAGACAAATATTGTCAACCCGTACCGGGAATTGGTACCATGTTCTGCAATAAGGATTTGTCGATAACAACATCTCGCTAGGGAGATTCACCAAATATGGTGTCGATGACAAAAGCTACATCCGATTCTTTGCGAAGTTTCACTCGGGTTTTCTCGTCCATGCATCGAAACGAGATATCGAATTTCATTGGAGGATGGCTTGAGGGCACCAAGTCGCGAGATACCGATAATGGAAGAAAAATCCATAAGAGGGAGCATCGGTCAAGGACGAACTCGAGGAAAGGACACCCGCGCGAGGATGAACTCGAGAAAAAGAAGAAGAGGACGCCGACGAAGACGAACCCGCGTGAAGAAAGAATAAGACACATATGTGAAAACGAACTAATAAGGAAAAGAGAACGTCGAGTGTAGACGAACTCGCGAGGAAAGAACATCCGCGAGAAGATGAACTTGCAAAGGGAAAGAGAACTAGTTAAGACGAACTTTGGGGAAAGAACATCTGCGATAAGATGAACTTGCAAAGGAAAAGAGAACGCCGAGTGTAGACGAACTCGCGAGGAAAGAACATCCGCGAAGATGAACTTGCAAAGGAAAAGAGAACGCCGAGTGTAGACGAACTCGCGAGGAAAGAACATCGCGAGAAGATGAACTTGCAAAGGGAAAGAGAACGCCTAGTGTAGACGAACTCGCGAGGAAAGAACATCCGAGAAGATGAACTTGCAAAGGAAAAGAGAACGCCGAGTGTAGACGAACTCGCGAGGAAAGAACATCCGCGAAGATGAACTTGCAAAGGGAAAGAGAACGCCTAGTGTAGACGAACTCATGAGGAAAGAACATCTCGAGAAGATGAACTTGCAAAGGAAAAGAGAACGCCTAGTGTAGACGAACTCGCATTTAACTTTACCAAGATGATGACATCAAGGAAGTGTCTGCAAGAACTATAATATCCTCGTGCCAAAGGCGGGGTATAATTCTTCAAGAGTATCAAACATTTGGATTACCACACACCAAGTATGGATACCCAAGCGTCTGGAAAGGTAATGCAAACACGGGTAAGATAACCGACGATTTTGCACAAACGGAGAGCGTGCGACTCATTGCGAAAAAGACAAAAGACAACAAGTAAAAGCTTGAATCAAGAAGAACAAATCATCCTGACAAACTTCTAAAGACCCAATTTGGAGACCATTTCAGATAGAAGGCACTAACGGAGAGGGACCTATATTGAAGAGTATTCTTCAAGGTATAGGAATTTCAATCAAATGAACAATCAGGCATCTACCAACTGTCACCCATATGCCACTTTCGAACCCCGAGTGAAACATGAATAGTCAATATGCCCCTGCGTCTCTGAAAGGATTGGCCAACCTTGACAAAGTTGCCCCAGTTTTAATGAGCCCTGAAGGATATAATACCATTTTGAATGCCCCAGATTAAGATGGTTCTTTGAAAGGCTGTTCAATATATTTTCAGACAACCTGCCCCTTGGGACGATCAAGGTATTCATCTGATGCTCATTATGCAAGCTTACTGGATGTTTGAGCACCTGTTCGTATGCAAAGAATGTTTTATCCAAAAAATGATAATTCTAATGCAAATACTATGCTTGTCTTGAAACAAAAAGCTTTTGAAAAGATGTCGAAACATCGCATTTTTGTGCAGAAGAAAACAAAAAATGGAATGATACCAACTCAAAGGTATTAGCAAACCTCCTAGGAGTCAGGATACCATGTTCTCGTCACAGCTTAGCTTTCAAATTAACCCTGCTTCAGTTAGGACTTTTAAGGGTTGTAACGTGGCCTGGTTCACGGTTTTTAGAAAGAAGTATTTTTAGGCTCAAAATATTTGGTGCCCACCCCCTTCATGATATTCTCCGAACCTATGTTCAGTTAACTTGATGCGAGCAATCATCTCTCACAAGAGGAAGTTGAAAGTTGAGAAACCATTGCAGTTTCTTGGTCGTGCCACTTTGACTTTGTTAAGGACGGGGCTTCTTGGACCCGATAGCCACTCACCCTTTTTGCTTAGTGCCTGATCAACGACTTTGTTCTTTATTGAGGATGTTCTTGGATTATCCTCGCCTTTACGGCTTGCCAATTTGCTTTTTAACATTTGCCCTTTTATTTTGCCTAAGCGACTTATTTCTAAGTTCGACTTAGCGGGCTTTTTCTTTGTTTTTTTTTTTTTTTTTTTTTGAACCAGTCGTTGATCTTCACACTGTTTTTTTGATTTGCTAGAGGTGATTGTGGCGATCTAAGTCCTCTACAGATAAGGAATTCCCGTTAGGGGTGTTGTCTTCCTCTGATGCACATTGTTGATAATTGAAACTTGAATGCTTTAGTTTCTCAACCTTTGAAGGATAACCATTGTTGTATCCTTTGAAATATGCTCTTGATGAGTTTTGAGCGCTCAATCTGATTAACTGAACACTACCCTGCCCCGGTTTAAAAATGCGGTTTTTCCTGAACAGAAGAAACTCCTACTTCAAGGCTCAAAGGGGGTTGACGAGGGTCTAACTCCCTTATATCTCCGGTGTTTGAGGATTTGAAACAAGGCCTGTACATCGTCAGCGGGGTTTTTATTTGAAAGCAATACCGTTGAAATTCTTGGTATATTTTCGTCATCCTCCCTACAGAGGTTTTGCTTTATTAACAAGAGTTGAATATCAAAAGCGTTTAAAACAATTAAAAGTGTATACAAATGGATTAGTTCAAGACAAACATATTCAATGCATTATGATAATCATTCGTAAGATGAAAATGTTCTCATGAAGCATGTACTAAACAAACAAGAAAGATTACAAATAAGAATGCAAATGAATCTTGAAATTGCCGCTGAGGAGACTTGACTTGTTGCTTTTGATGATGCATTTTGAAGTCTTGACATTTGCGAGCTAGCGGAGGACCAACATGACCATCTGTGTGAAACGATAGCTTTTGCCTCAATCGATCCTCGTACTTGCACTTGAATGCATGGCAATCTTCAATGTTGTGCCCAACGGTACCGTAATGGAATGTGCAAACGGCACTAGTATCATAGCTATTCGGACGCTTGTCGAGGAGGAGAGCAACATGGCCTTTGGAACTATCAATTTGAGCTTAGCAATCGTGTCAATGCCTCAAAGATAAGGCATCGAGATAACATCAAATCTTCTAGGAGCATGGTTTTCCGTTGCTTTTGATTCTCGCCGATGAGGCGCTTGATGAGCCGGCGGGCGGTCGATTATCCTCTTCAACGCACAAACTCGCTTTGAGGTATAGCAGCAGTATAACGGTCATATCAGCACTGGAGCAAAATTGACTTGTACGCTCAACCTCAGGAAGTAAACCGGATAATCCTTTGTCAAGGAAACTCGAACCTCATTTTTCAAGGTCACACCCTCTCAGATCATGACAGGTGCCCTGAGTGGAAATCACACCTAGCCATCACATCATACTCGAATAGAATCCTTCGTGCATGGCAAGAGTTTGAGTTCAACCAATCGAAACTTGAGCACCGAGGAAGCAAAGCATATGGCATCGGATAGGATCGAATTGCCGAGTGTGGCGACCATGGTTGAAGAGCTCTACCTTCTAGACCTTTCTCGAACAATAGAATGGACGCGAACGAGGAGACCTGTGGTGATGGAGTAGATGCATGCCCAGCCTTTAGGGCTCAAAGAAAACCCCGAGTATAAGGAGGAATAACGACTCTGTCAGAGGAAAATTGGGGTCATCTCCCTTCTCAACACGGTCCCTAAAATTTCCATCACCAAGCCTAGCTGAGTCTTCAACTGTTGGTTCTCTTCTCTCAAGTCTTGCATGTCCAAGGCATGAGAAATCCCATCTGTTCTTTCATCTCATCCAGTTCCCCGGTTGCTTCATCACTCGGTTTCGCAGAATGGCACGGAGGCAAAGTTCACAATTCTGAGTAGAAAATACCAGATTTGAGTAAGAGAAATCCCAAGTTCAAATGCCTGTTATGCACAATGTATGTATATGCATGGTTAATGCATGATGCATGAAATGATCACTTCCAAGACATTCTTGCAATTTATTATCAAACATCAAATAATAATAGGATAGTGACAACAATAATTATCAAGACCAGACACATAATCAGATTGAGAATCAACTGCTCAAGTGCATAGATGAACTAGAGTCATACAAGAGTCCACGATCACAGAGTATTAATACAAACACAATAGTGAGCGAACCCCATCCAACAAGCCTGGAGATGATTCGTCGAATCAAATAACATTTGCAACTACTTATTTAGGGTCCACTTGCGCCTTGAGCGTATGGATCTCGGCTACTAGCTTAGCCACATGAATGTCTCGACCCCTCAACATGGTGTATGCTGCATATTCTCCATCTTTAGCATATTGCCACTTAGTCTTCAAATCTTCAACCTCTTTCGAAAGGATAGTCATCTGCTCCTGCCGACTTTGGGCTTCAACTTCAAGTTCTTTCCTTTTCTCAAGGGACTCTTTAGCATTGGATTCTTCATGGAGTCGCTTCTTTAAAACCGGATTTCTTCACCATGCTTGGCTTTCAATTTCTCATTAGCTATCGCATATTCTTCAACTTCTCTTGTACCGTCAAACTCTTTGGTCATCCGATCAAAAGAAGAGGAACTACCACCTTTGGCTCTCTTGGTTTCTTCAAGTAAGCCATAAGCCTTCAAAACTTGGTCTTTCTCGCCTCAACAGATAACCTCTTTTTATCTTGAAGAGCAAATGCTAGGTCCATGGCTCGAGCTTGTAAACTCCTTCAAAGTGAATTCTCCGATTGGAGTTGTTTGTAAACCTCAATACGCACGAAACCCGGAGGAGAGATTACGGATGAAGAACATGAAGTAGCAAAATCAGTACTGACTTTCAACCAAGGAACCAGTTGAGAATACAAAGGTGCTTCCTTTGTATGGAAGCCGAATCTTGAGACCCGATCTTTTAACCAACTGTAAGAATCAAACGATAATTTCCTTTTGGCCAAAGAAAATCGTGCCCTTTTGTGGACCGAGCTCCATGCAACGATAACTGATTTAGCAAAATCGGTTCTCATCATTTGCAAAGAAGATAGTTTCGCCAATCGACGAACAATGGGTACTTCACCAAAGGATATCCTAGTTGACGTACAATATAGGATTATAACTGATGCAACCTTTAGTTTCCATCAATGGTACATTTGGAAACTCTCCACAACTAGTAATGATCTCAGAACCGCTCGACATGGTATTCCAAACTATATCATATGAAGTGAGTGCGATGATTCGGCTAGACCACTTCATGGTTTTAGCATAATCAACAGATGCCCCTCTCTTTGGCAAATGTGTGTTGAACCAACGATAAAGTAAAGGCATATAACCCATAACACGCCCCTTTTGACCATGGCGAGAGTGAATGGCATAATATGTATAAGCCAAGATGGTAGGAACCGGATTGTCATTCATGAGAACAGAAATCGCAGCAACATCCACAAACTTCTCAAAAGAAGGGAAAATCACCATACCATAGATCATGACGGCTAAGATAGTATTGAAGCTTTTCCAACTACCAACCTTGGCAAATTCATCAGCTTTGCCTAAAAGGAAACCCAACGGAAGTCCACAAGTGTAATTTTTCGGAACCCAATTGTCCCTTACTTCACTAACACACAAACCAAGGGCTTTAGCAATGGCTTCAAAATCAGGAGTACCCATTCTTTTGACGAAAGGCAAACTGCTTGTGATACTGATACCCAAAAGGAAAGAGTACTCCTCAAGAGTAGGTGCTAATCGATAATCTTGAAAGGTAAAACACCGAGATCATTATCATAAAACCGAGTAGATTGCATGACATAGAACTCATAATCCTCCATTAGTAACGGCAATATGTTCCCATGATATTTTCTCGAACTCTTTCAATCGATCCTTCACAAGAATACCTCTGGCTCTTACTTCAAAGATGTCGAATGCACAGAAAGAGTATGAGGAAGTCTTCCTTAGGGCCCTGTGTTGGTTTGATTGTTGGTATCCATCCCGATGTTGATAGTAAACCACAAGAAGTCCCGAAATGATATGCATGTGGGTTATATAAAATAACATGCTTTTTCCGACATTTCTTTAAAAATAAACATGCTATGATGCAAATACATTATGCATTGATCATGGGTTTACTACTTCCATGAACACCGATCAAACTGCTATGCTTCGCCCGATTGAAGAAAACCAAAAATCGGACAGAGTAACGGCTAGAAAATGCCACCGAATGATATCATAGTCACCAATGTAAAACATCGATCATCAATAGAAAATACCAAGTCACCAATGTAACATGATCACCAATGTAACATAGTCACCAATGTAACATAGTCACCATCCTGCACTGTAATAATCATGATCCCGCCCACCACAAAGTTAAACTAAGGCTTGGGTAAAGTCAAGGTAACCTGTGATCTAGTTCTAGAGAAACTACCATCATAACACCCACGTGAAGATGATAGCCCCTAATTGAACCTCCTCTCGAAGCATGGACGACATGCCGACTACAAGATCTACATCCAGATCCGACATGTTCCACTCTATTCCTATGTGTTCCTATGTGTCTCTTGGCCGGGTATGAGGCCTTTACCTCTTGTAACTCCCACCCAAATCGTAAATGCATCACAGAGAACAGCCCAACCAAGATATGAAAGAAAGAATATGCCACATAGAATGCAATGCAAGCATACAAAGGATGGTGCGATGAAGGTGTAAATAGATAAGCAAATAAATAAACACCCAATAGACATGAAAATAAAAGCTAGGATCGACTCGATCGGACCAAAGACAGTGTCCCGATCCCAAAGTGAAGTCGC
Organism: Vicia sativa; assembly: GCA_021764765.1. Lineage (NCBI taxonomy): Eukaryota > Viridiplantae > Streptophyta > Magnoliopsida > Fabales > Fabaceae > Vicia > Vicia sativa. Next base: position 96,176,093 of record CM038792.1, on the reverse strand, counting down.
CGAAACAACCTACCGAACATCATCCGATAATCAGATCAATGAAGTCGCCATCGAACGCTTTTTATCTCGTAAAAGGAGAAAGGCAAACGATCGCGAAACCTAAAAGGATAAGGCACGGTCTTGCGACCGAGAGATAGGGTAAGGGAATCTATTACGCGAGGGGAGGTATTAGCACCCCACACGTCCGTAGTACTTTTACGGTATCCACTTCTACTTTCTATCTAATGGGTGTGTTATATCTATGCTTAATCGCTAATCATGCATGCAAAAGAAAAGAGAAAATAAGAAACCACGGGGAAAAGAAGGAAGTATTTACAAAGTTCGCTCGGTCGAGCCCCGTGACAAGATGCCTACGTATTCCGCTGCAATGGAAAGTCGAGCCGTAGTTCGGCTCACATGTTTTGGTGTGTTTTGTGTTTTTTACTTGTAAAAAGGTTTTAAACACAAAAAGAAAGAAAGCGCGCAAAGGCGAAAAGAGTTAGTGTTGGTTGGTTGTTTTTACCTTGAGAAAGGAGTTTAAACCATTATTAAGTGTTTTGTTTTTGAAAAGAAAAGAAAAGCAAGTTTTAGTTTTAATTACAGGTAAGGATGCAAAAAGAACTAGCAAAACAAAGGGAAACTAACTAGTACTAGCCCTAATGTTGTCATGCAAAGATTGGACTTATGGTTGATGATGTAAGGGAATCTCTACCTATGTTAACATGCAAAGGATGTAAATCCTAATGTCTAGGCTCGAGAATCTATCCTAACCGAAAGAGCCCTACGGAAAGCTATCCTATATCCGCCTTGGTTGTGGGAACCAAGGGATGCAATGAAGCAAGCAAGTGCTTTGGCAAAAGCACACAAACAATGCAATGCAAACAAACAAATGACACACAACAAGTTTGGTGAAAAGAGGAAGTCCCATAGCCTCGATCAAGAATGAAAGAGCACCGCGAGTCAACCAGAGCCGACACAATCCATTTGCGGGCAAAGCAAGCAAATGATGCGAAGTTCGCAGAATGCTCAAAACATCAATACAAGCTCTAATACGGTCGACATGAATCCTGCGACAATGACATGCAAGAACGGATAATACAAGCAAAGCAAGATAGGAATAGGCACACGTGGGTGTACAAACCCACCAAAACCGCAAGAAAATCGATGGATATGCATGGAATGCAAATCGAGCGATAAAACCAATGTCCATAGTAAAGAGATGAATGAACATGCGAGGAATGCAAATCGAACGATAAAACCAATGTCCATATCAAGGTAATGATGCATGAACATGCGAGGAATGCAAATCAAGTGATAATTCCAATATTCAAATACATGTGAAAATGCATGAACATGTGAGGAATGCAAATCAAATCGATAAAACCAATGTTCAAATACATGTAAAATGCATGAACATGTGAGGAATGCAAATCGAAATGATAATTCCAATATTCAAATACATGTGAAGATGCATGAACATGTGAGGAATGCAAATCGAATCGATAAAACCAATGTTCAAATACATGTAAAAATGCATGAACATGTGAGGAATGCAAATCGAAATGATAATTCCAATATTCAAATACATGTGAAGATGCATGAACATGTGAGGAATGCAAATCGAAATCGATAAAACCAACGTTCAAATACATATAAAAATGCATGAACATGTGAGGAATGCAAATCGAAATGATAATTCCAATATTCAAGTACATGTGAAAATGCATGAACATGTGAGGAATGCAAATCGAAATGATAATTCCAATATTCATGTAAATGTATTATTTAGAAATGAATTAGAATTAATAAAAGATATTAAAAAAATATTAAAAAATGTCAATAATATTCTAATATCCTAAAATGTCAGCATATATTTTTTTGTGTATTTTTTATATGTCAAAATAATCGAAATCGGAATCGAAATCGAACTAAATGTCAAAATGTGAAATGTAGAAACAGGGGGGTGCAAACCAGATTTTCAGAATGAACTAAAACTGTGTGTAAAGCTGTCTGGGTCCAATATACAGGGGGTATGGGATAGTAAACTACACAAAATCCTGTCCGTTTTGATGCTGAGCCCAGTCTATTTTTTTTTATTGCAGTCCATTGCTTTTTTTTTGTTTTCTAAGTCCAATTCGTTTTTCTGTCCAAACAAAAATGAAATTTCCTATATTTTCTGACATGTCACGTTTTACGTCTTCTAAGCATGTAACATAATTATCAATCGGTCCACTTATTATTTAAGTTAATTATCTGATTTTATTTTTTTATAATAAAAATGAAACGCCACGTGTCGCGATCCTAGGGGGCAGCATGGAAACTCTCATGATCCAATGGTTTGCACCACACATAGGCAGTGAGGACCGCTGGAATTGATTTTCCGATCGCCTTCTTCATGATTCTCGCCGGAAAACGTGAAACCTCGCCGAATCCGATCTTACCATTGCCAAGCTCGAAACATCATACGTAACTTGAACTGTTTAGATTTAACCATTCCTCATCCGAACATATGAAAATCGGACACCAAATTTGAATTCAACATCTATCTATTCGCTTTTATGCGCATGATGATATGGTATATAGTCTACACTTGAAACAAATTAAACATGCTAGCACCATGGAAATGGAATCAAGAATCTTACTTGAAGGCGAAGCACAAGGAAACCTTCGAAAACTTCGACATTATACGCCAGAACTACCGATCGAGAAAATACACGAGAGAAATCCATAATCCCTGAGAGTTCTCGCTAAGCGATCGATAGAAGACGAAGAAAAAACTACCGATGTGAGTGAAATCCTTTGATGATCTTTGCAAGAATACGACGAAGATCCATGAAAGGCGATGGTGAGAGTGTCGCGGCAGGAGGAGATGCGTGAAGATAATTCCTCACGGCTTTTCCGCTTTGAATCGAGTGAAGCCGCGAGAGGAATAGAGTGAAGGGATGGATCTTCGCCATGGAGTAAAGGATCCGTGCCGATTTCTTTATGGCTACCGAAAGCGAATAACTCCATTACGTGTTGTTGAAGACGCGTGAAGATCTCGCCTCGAGTGAAGAGTGTCGGCTTTTCGTTAGCGGAGAGGATGGATCTAATGAAAAGAGCCTCGTGGTTAGAAAACGAAGGAAGAAAAGATGGCCCAAGTTAGTTGTGGTGGTGGTTTTTCGGTTACGGCAGAAAGCCATCATCTTCAAGAAAGAATGATGTCGTGATTATGGCAAAGTGTATGGGAGAATGAAAAGAAGATGAGTGCATGGTTATGGCCAGAGAGAGCGAAGGAGGAAAATGTGAAGAAAAAAATGGTGGTGGTTAATTGAGAAAGATCCCCGTTTGTTACAGGTTGTTGTTGTAAAAAAAAATGATGAGTTTTTTTTTTGATGGTGTATGTGTGGAGTGAGAGAAGGAATGTGTGAAAGTGAGAGTGAGGAGCAATTTTTCTGTTTGTTAGAATTTTCATATCGAAATGGCGTGAGAAAGAAAAGTTTGTTATAGGTTGTTGATGAGTGGTTACCGCCTTCTTGTTATGCTGTTACCGAAAAGAAAAAGGCTGTCTAATTAGTGTGTGAATGGTTATCAGTTCAAATAGAAGAAGAAGTAAGTGTTATCATGGATGGTTTAATGGTGAAAAAATAAAAGATTGGAGGTGGTGGTGGTTAGCATGAGATCACCGAAACCGAAAAGAAAGAATGGAAAAAAATCAAAAGTGTAAAAGGCAGTGAGATTTTTATTCTGTTACTGTTTTTTTTGGATGAAAAAATGGTGTGAATAAGAAAAAATAAAAAAATCCAAGAAGGTGTAGGGAGAGTTATGGTTATGAGGACTGGTAGCAAGAAAATATCGTGACAGCAGGAAAAAATGTCATGGTTCCGTGAGTTTTCTTCATATTGTCAACGACTTCTCCCTGCATGTTTATTATAACTAAAGCCAAAATGGATCCATGGTCGATACTCCCTTTGTGTCACTTTATCTCGGCGCAAGCTGGCCGTGATGAGATCTTAACACCAATATTGAGAGGACAAGTGGATGAACAACTCGTGTTCGAAATTTCTCAATTCGACGTCCGTAGCAAGCTCAAAATTGGTTCAAGTTTACGACAACACAACCGATTATATCATCAAGAGATTTTTCTAAGCATTGCCAATAAATTGCCTATGCTTCGTGCACTACTTTACAAAGATCATATCTCTTCGATATTCGACTCGACGACACGAACTTGATATCATGGAAAGCTCGCATGACATAGAACAACTCGTAGTTGGACAAAAATCCACACGGCTTAAATCTTGGAGAAAAAGTGTTTGAAGTTTGTCGATGAGTGTTCGATGAAATGCTTGGGCTGGCTGGGCAAGTTTTGATGCATGTCTTGCGGCAATTTCCAACTTCACGCGTTCACTTACGGCGACTCGATCTCCCAGCCCGACGTCCGAAACGAAAAAGTTTCTAAACGGAACTCGAGAGTATACGGCAAACTTCATCTTCGTGTTCGGAGTTTTCCGCGCGGCAATCGGATCAACGAGGAAACAGCTCTGAACATGCGACACAAACTGCTCGATGAAATGCGTCTTGACCATGGCAAAAATTGCATGTGCTGTCTTGCATTTTAACAACTTGTCGACACTTACGGCTCCGCTTCTTCCAGCTCGACGTCCGAAACGAAAAGTTTCTAAATGGAACTTGTAGATGGAATTACGAACTCAAACTTTCGTGTTCGAATTTCTTCGTCGGCGATCGAATCATTGACGAAAACAGCCCGAACATGTGCACAAAAATACTCGAATTTAACAAACATAATGAGTTCTTATTTTCCGAGCTTTATAACTTTCGATTCGAAAACCGAATGAATTCGACTTCTTCAGCAAAGTTTCAGATTGTCATGAAATGAACAACTTTTCAGTTAAAAATTTTCCGATTCGGAGCCACGAACTATGACATAATCGACCCTGAAGCTGTCAGCAAAAGCATAGAAACAAACACTTCAAATTTTTCTAAGTGTTGAAAATTGAAGAATGATAAATCGTAACCGAGCTCTGTAATTTTTATCCGTTTCCGAATGGACTCGATTTCTTCAGCAAAGTTGTAGATTGCCATTAAATGAACAACTTTGATGTTGAACTTAATTCGAATCGACTCGAAATACGTGTAAATTGCCTCCAAGTCGAGTACTTGAACACATTAAAACACTCAAAATTTTACTAAGTGTAAACTTCAAAAGTTATGAACTTCAAATTTTGTCAGATAACTCAACCGCATTTCGAAAAATCTTCAAAGTGACAAAGTCGGAGTACGAAATGCGCTTTCCAACGACTATCAATTCACAAATTTCGACCACATACGGTGAGATAATGCAACATGGCTCCGTGAACAAAGTACTTAAAACTTAGAAAAATTTTCTAAGTCCAAGATTACTTAAAATGCAAGAAACCTCATTTTCACCCGATTCTTCCGACTTTTCTCAACAAATGACTGCATTTTCTCAAATGTCGACTTTTGACAATAATTTTGACCCGAAATTCCGCCCGGTCAAATTTTGACTTTTTGTTGACTTTTTGATACATGCATTCAAATATCATTTTATCTGTCCGTTCTTGATTTTCTGATGAATCGTGTAGATCGATAAGCTAAATACCAATGCTTCACGACTCACAGAAGGCCATGTAATCAGTTTGGGTTCAAATATCCGACCACAACACACTGTAGCTTGAAATTGTAATCAGCATCCGCTTAATAGACGATCAGAACTCCAAAACTTGCGAGAAAATAATCAGAAGCTTCTGGACATACTTGCGTATTGAAATGACGCCCGAATTGACAGAACCTCAAATATTCAACTTTTGAGAAACAAACCTCTTCTTCAGAATTGTACAGATTCATACGATTGGAAAATCTCGAACCCATGATCAATGCATGAATGATATGTATGCGATGCACCTATTAATTAAATGTTAGCCAATTATTTATATAAAAAATGAAGAGGGTAAATTTTGGGGTACAACAAGTACCAATCAGAAAGGGAAGCTTCAGGTGTTAAAGAAACTAGTGACATAGCTAGTGTCAATTGTGCTCTTAAACCAAGTATTCCCGAGGTAATTTCATATATTATTATGAAATTTAATTAGTGTAATTTATTTAACTGACATATATACACATTAACGATGTCATATTTATTATTGATTTTAGGGCATTTCACCTTGTCAACTCTTTTTAGAGACACCAACTTATCGCATGGTTGGCAAGGGAAAAGTCCATAACACTCAGGGAGAAGTACTTCATCATAAACCGCTCCCTTCTGGATATTTGAAAGTGTCAATTGATATTGCTTTAGAGGAGGGTGCGTTATTACCAATCCTAGATGAAGTTTCGGATGCAACATTGGTGGGAGAGGCAATAGGAACGTTTGTTGCATGGCCGTCAAGACTCGTTCGCATAGATGATGAGGTATAATTAAAACCGTTATGAACCTTTTAGTACTCAAATTTTTTACGTCCGTTTTACTTACATTTTTTTTGCATGGTAATGTTAGACTCCTACAAAACCCAAACCAAAAGATAAAGGGATTACATGGCCAATGGAGTCAGTGGCATCAAAAAAATAGGTACAACACAATTATATGATATTTATGCTTAGATAATGTTAATTTGTCATTCTATACTTGACCACTCTAATTTTATGATATTTAGATTATTCATGCCAACGAGATTGAAGCTGTAAGTAGGGGTAAAGAGCCTGTAATTAGCAACATTCTCACAGAAATAAAGAGTGTTGCTAAGAGGACCGGTGCTAGAAAGAAAACTACTTCACAGTATAGGTCGTGCCTTCAGACATATATAAGCTTCACAACTATTTCGCAAGGTGGTACTTCTCTTATACCCGTGGATGAAGGGATTTATGGTTCTCAAGGCATGACAGCAATTGGTATGGAGGATTTGGAACAAGTTTTTGGACACTTGACATTAGGCATCGTTGTTATCAATACATACATCAGGTATACTCCAATAAACTTTGTTTAATTAATTGAGAATTTATCTACTCATTTCAATGAATAATTAATGTTAATGATGTTTTTATCTAAGGTTTTTGTGTGACAAGTTGATTCGCCCGCGTGGATTAGAGTCCAGATTCGCTTTCATAAATCCCAACGTTGTCCACGCAGGGTCAATCATCTCAAAACCAGATGAAGTAATAGCATTTGTACTCAGTTTATTTATGGCAGAAAGATACGTAAAAATTGTTCTTTTTACCATATAATACTGACAACAAGTAAGGTTTTCATTCTAAATTTCCTCTATTATAATTTTTTCGTTTTTTAACGTTGTGTAGAAAATTTCCATCTAACCTTTGTTTAATATTCCAGTGGACACTGGTTATTAGTTACAATTAATCATGTGAGAAAATTTTTATATTATCTGGATTCATTGGGCAATGATTGGACAACATACCCAGATATGAAGAAGACGATTGACACATAAGTGAGATTGTTCTAAAATATTCCTGTGTATATTTAATTATTTATGTGCGATAGTTCTAAATATTTGTTATTATTTTATTATAGCATTCTACAAAGTTTTCGAGCACAAAGAGATATTCAAGTACCAAGGAGTAGAGTCAACAATATTTCTTGGATCAAAGTGCAGGTATAGATTTTCATAATTTTGATTATATAGCGATGATACTTGATAAAACAAGTTAAGGTGTATATCTTGATGTATATCTGTATTTTCTTTCCATGTGTAGTGTCCTCGTCAACGCAATGGTGTGCGGTTATTTTATGTTGAGGTTTATGAAAGAAACTATTCTTTTGGACCGATTAGAGATTCCATCCACGGTATGAATTTCTAACTTAGGAATTATTTTAATATTTCTCATAAAATGACTTAGTATTTTAATTAAATCATACTATGTTATATTATTGTGTAGTACTTTGATGAATTCAAGTGTGCTTATTACTCAAAAGATCAATTGGATGAACTTATGGAGGATTGGTGCCAATTTGTTATGGAGTTGAGAATTTTATTATAAGGTATAACTTTGAGTTTTGAGAATATAATATATGTCGTTATAGTTGTGTTACAATATTATTGTTTTTGTTGTTATTTGGTAACTTGTATGAATTTCGATTTTTTAATTTTGTTTCAGGTTATATAGGTGCAGATCGATGTAGAAGATAGAGTTATTTTGTAAAGAAATTTTGATTTTGTTTCATTGTTGTATAAATTAATGTTGTCGTTGTGTATATTGTGCAAAAAGGATTGAAGATGTATATTGACGTATATATTGATGTTGTTATAATACTGTTTTATTGTTGTATATTGATATTGTTGTTGTTTAAAATGTTATATTGAAGCTATAAATTCTGGTGCAAAAATGGTGAGATTAAATTTGATAGGCAAAATTTTGTCTTAAAATGAAAAAAAAAAAATTATTTTAAATAAATAATAAGGAAAAGCGCTGCTAAAGGGGGGGAATAGACAGCGCTTTTAATGAGAAGCGTTGTCTAAAGTGATTGAAAAAAAATATATTAAAAAATAATAAGGAAAAGCGCTGCTAAAGGGGGGGAATAGACAGCGCTTTTAACAAGCGTTGTCTAAAGTTCCACAATAAAAGCGCTGTCTAAAGTTCCACAATAAAAGCGCTGTCTAAAGTGTAAGCGCTGCTAAAGGGGGTACCTATAGCAGCGCTTTTGAAATTACATAAGCGCTGTATATACCTTTAGCAGCGGTGGTTTTAGCAGCGGTGGTTTTAGCAGCGCTTTTAAGCGTTGTTAAAGTCCTAAAAAAGCGCTATCTAATCCCTTGTTTGGCATAGTGTGTCTATGCATGTTTTCCAACCCAAGTCTATTGAGCTTGCTTCGTCGATGATACTGATAGGCGCACATAATTTGTTGAACCGTGTGCCCTTGATTGCTCTTAACAGCGCAGTATGCGATTATTGTTATCTTTGTACGGCAGCATCAGTATGGTTTACCGCATCCAAGATGAGAGCATCCATCCGAAAGAAATTTAGACTTTTCTGCATGTCGACAATCTCATAATTTTCTCATTTCAAACAGCAACAGTTAGTGACGTAATATGCAAACTAAAATATGTTTATCTCAATTATAAAACATGTTTCCCAGGACATATTATCGTCATAATTAAGGTACACATAGTAAAAATTCATGAAGCTCATTATATTATACTTAGCATGATATATTTGTGCAATGATCACTGCTACAGGGCACAACAAATGCTCACCAAGTTCATGGTGTCACTTGAGCCTGATATTTCATTTTACCAAGTTTATGCTTAGTACACATCCCTGCATTTTCTTTTTCCTGTTAACCAATGTGATCCAAGAGTCGCAAACAGCGACTCCGAGAGTGATGTCAATCAAAATCATGAATATGTTTTGATACCTGACGGCCTTGAGATCCAGAGCTTTTCCGGTGGGCATGAGATTGTACTTATCTTTTCATGGCGACACCCACGATAACCATATTTTGTATCAGGGAGGGTAGCTTCGACAAAGATAACTTATGATTATTCGCTTGCCGGCAGTGAGTCGCATTTGTAACTCTATAACTATATATGCCTATTTGAGTTTGAATGTCGAGGTCAAAGACTTTCCGAGTTCTGACCACTCTTATTGAATCCGTTCAGAATCTAACCCATTGGATTTGGATCTTGGATTTTTTCCGTATCGCGGATATGGTAAATTTATTTGGACTGCAATTTTCAATGGTGGCAGCGTTGTCACGGACAGCGTCTCATCGAAATATTTGGTATAGCAGCCGCATAACCAAGACCATCCCCTGCCTGTTTTCAAAGAATTCGTCCAACACGGCCAATTTATAGTATTGGCTTGCATCGTTATATTATAGGAAAGGTAAGGCAATTAACCTCAGTCGATGAGTCTGCAAAAGGGCGGTTAATCAGCGATGTCAAGCTATTGTGAGTTAATTTCATCTATATGAATGAACATCAAAATAATTTCAGCAAAGCAATAACTTTTGTCATGCGAACTGGTAAAAGAGGGAAATAACTTATCTTTTGAAGTGGGTGTCGATGACGTGAAGCCGATATTTATAGGTTCCGAAGCGCTCATCGACATGAGGTGCTTTCCATGTGAAATTGAATAACGGCTAACCGTCCCAACGACGCCATCCCCAAGATCCTTGCATTCACAATTGTTGTATTTTGATTCCATGTCGCAATGGCTTAACCAGCAACAAATGGTTCCTTTTGACACTGGTTCAAACGATATAATCCCGGAAGCATCTCAATGCGAACATCAGCCTATGCGCTTTGCCGACCTCTAACTTCTAACTTTCCAGACTTGAATAACGGGGTTAGACCGTGCTCTACAGATCTCGCAATTTAAATGTGCCGATAACAACTACTATGTTACTACCAAGTTCAAATGCCGACCTTGATGATGTCTTACTGCTCATTCATACTATATCACAATCAGGCAGGTAGATATGGCGTGCATAGCTTCATCAACATGCTTAAAACACCATATGCTCCTTTTGACGTAATTTCTTAAGGGAAATTACGATAATACGCAATGACTTCCTGAATTGTGGTTATAAACATTAGAATCACCGTTGTAAGATCATTGGTAACTGCCGCTACGACATGGAAACCGTCAATGTTCATAACAACATATACTAATTGCACACAAAGTATTTACGCAGGCACTTAATATTCATGACAAATAAGGAATGACAAACATATCTTTTAATGACGGTGCGTAGGTCGCGATTTCAGCTAGCTAGCGATGTGTTGTTACTGATAACGCTTTATTCGAGAACTTGATAGGTTGTTCCAACGATAATCTCCCATGGACCCTCAAGGGTTTTATGACGAAAACTCATATCAAGTACTACATCGGCCTTTCGATGCAGCTAGGGCACCGTCAATCGCCTCAAGCCCCAGTTAGGACGCATGAGACAATTATGGGAGCTCTAAGAACTAGATGCTATCGATGGAAAATATCATACGAAAATGACGTGTGGCCCGGGAGAGTTTTACCGGGGCTCCACGATGGGCGCCAAATATTCTTGCTAGAAAAACCATATGAGTATGTTTAGAGATTCGGAAGCTCAAATACTGAACTTCAAGCTATAGGTCTAGCTTACCCCGCAATCGGGAGTCCTTAGATAATAGGTATGGTGTCTCTCCTGTGTAGCAGAGAGAGAGGTCTTGAGGGAATTAGAGAGAGAGCTGGGTGAGATCCTTTTTACCAACCCCTAAGGACTCCTTATATAGGCAAGTCCTTGATCTAATGAGTTTTAATGTGATGTCATAACGTTTATAACCGATTACTTAATGACTTGTAACGTCCGTAATCGACCCATAAATATTCTAGCGTTGATAACCATTACCTAATAGGTTCTGTAACAGAAACCAACCCGGTTTGATACAATCCGGCCAACGCTGTTAGGACACGGGCGTATGACTAACGTGTCCGGTCTTCTGATCCCGTCTCTGATCTTGGGATCTAGTCGAGGTGTTGCCCGATTATCGGCTAGTAGATCCATCTCGGTCTTTATTTATCGCTCATAGCCCGGACAGTAGATTTTATGCACGATCATTAACCAATGTCAACTGCTTGCTCTTCTTATGGTTAGTTCACTTACATACATAGAGGCTTCCTCTTGGGCTACCTTACAATGAGACCATTTATTTCTTATTATATACTTTATACTATAAGATAGTCTCTTCATCTCTCCCCTTCTTTGATTTTCAAAATCTTCTCCTTATTTCAAAACTTATTATTTTCAAAGTTCACACATTTTTCTTAAGGAAACATTGACTTTGTAAAGTGGTAAAAAATCTCTTTCTTAATAAATGCTAAAACACTTAAGCATATTTAAACTCTCTCAAAAACTCATATAAAAACCCTATCAAACTTCTTTTTGTACCTTAGTGCACTTTTCTTTTAAATTCATACCCTTTTTCTAAAATAAAGGATATGAGTGTATTCTCGAAGTAATACAAATTCATATATTTCTACATTATATTGCAAAATTGATTGACATTTTTCACTTCAATGTTGAGATATGCTTGTTGAGTAAATCCAAGCGAAATTCATCATATCAAGATGATGCAAATGCTCATTTCGTCATACTTGTGGGTAGTAAGTTGAGTTTTCCACTTGAATACGCCAAAATGTCTTTATCGCCTAAAATTAAACAACAAACAAAGTTTTATCAACACTCCCCCTCAAGTGTGAGTCGACAATGTTGTCCCTCATGTGGAAGCTTTTTCTTCCTCATACATTTGTACCGTCGCTGACTCTTTCAATGGATCAGTCTTTATTCACATGTGGGACACTTATCCATGCCATATGAGGTACTTTTCGATAAAAGTAAGTCGATCACTTTCTCGAAATCAAAGGCTCTAATACCATTTGTTAGCGCAACAATTGGGATAGGGTCGAGCGAGAAGCATTCTATCCAATGTGAAACTATTTCCAATGTGAAACTATTCCCCATACTCACGCTTACTATTTCCCACATATAAATGCTCAAGCCACCACATTCCTATCCAATGTGAAACTATTTCCCCATACTCACACTTACTATATTCTCAACAATTTAAAAACCTTTTTTATTTTCTTCATCGTCCTCATTGGAGTTATGTGCATATTCTAACATCGATTTAGTTGGCAATTCTACGTATCGTCAGACTACCATCAATTTTTTGGGTATTTTTTGAAGACTATTATTTTGGAACAATAAGAAATAAAATATTATATCTCGCTTTATTTACCAAAATGACTATTGTGCTGAGATACTACCATGGCTGAAATAGTTTGATTAGGATTATTACATTTTAATATAAATATCTCTCTTTCTGAATCAACTCTCATATATTATCAGAGCGGTCATAAACTTTTAAAGGTCTTGTGTAGACTAATCTCAATTTAGTAACGACACAATAAATATAGATTCCATATAATTATGATTTATGCTTAAAAATTTTGAGACCTTATACGATAGACACTTTATACATCTTTAAAAAGGTCATGTATATTATAATAGTAAAATTATATTGTAATAGTCAGAATGACATCTCTTTTAGTTAATAACTACTGAGATTGACTATAAGTTAAATTATTGGATTACATAAAATTTCTTAGAAGGAATCAATGGAGTAAATTTGAAGGGCCAGTCGTAAACCACTAGAGCTAGATATAGATCAAGTCAAATTTAATAGTAAACTACATTAAAGTAGTGTAGTGGTGACTAAGTCTACCTCCAATTTGTTAGATTTAATGCTTATGTTATCACCAATAAACAAACAATACGGAAGCATAACTGTTAGAGATTATAAAATAATTCTTGTCTTCTTTTAAATATTTGAGGTCACCTAATCATGATTTTATGTAAAGCATAGCATCATCATTCAAAACAATATCATCTTGCATTAACTAGTTAAATGATTTATCCACTTGTATGGACAAAAGCACCTGAACTGCTAATGCAAAGTGTTGTTTTGACTTTTTTTCTCTTTCTTTCTATTTTAATTAATTAAACATATATAATCATCCATGAAAAATTAACTTAGTAAACAAAATAAAGTATGCAGTTATTTGTCTAGGTATCTTCTAGTTGTGTGACTTTATTGTAAAAATGGTCATAACAAAGTAGTGAGCTCAATATGTCATTCTAATGTACTATGAACTGATATCTCTTTTATGATTTTTGAGACAAATTCTGAATCATGTCAAAATATTTTGTCCCATCATTGTTAATGGAAATCTATCACACCTTGAAAGTGGACAAAAGACAAAACATTATAGTCTAGGTACATTATAATTGTCATTTTTCATCAACTTGCATTTTGTTGTAGTAGTTCTTCAACTTCAAATTACCATAATATATTCTCCACAAACTAATAACATGAAGCCCTACAAACCATACCCTATCGTTCAAAAACTCTAGTAAAAGCTTGAGTGCCTAGAATAATTGTAATTTGGGAAGCATCTAAAGTTGCTCTATGATATATTGAGTAGGGTATACAAATTAATCACTTGTAGTGGATTTGGTCGTTTTGAGTCATTTTTGGACCGTTATATATGGTGAAGATGGTGAAGAGACAAATAATTCTTTCAAATTCCACCAATCTTGGACTCTTCAACATCAAATTACGCACATTAATTATGTATAAGCACAAATACTTGAAACATGACATCTATTTACATGTCCACATTGAGAATAATTTTTTTTTAAAAAATAAATGTTATGACGTGTGTAAGTGTTGGTTGCGTATACCACATAGCTTTCAAAGGCATGCGTGTTATATAGGTGCACACGCTACTGACTTTGACCTTCCGATCTTAAATTGACGATAAAAGTGGTTTAATAATAATTTTACATATGTATAATGTGAGTCGACTAATCTAAAATTAATGCTTGGGGTTGATTAATACGAATAATTGTAGACATTATTTACCGCCTCAAATTTAGATTCACGATTAATAGACTCTCCTATGTTCTAGACAATATGCAAGTTTGTCCATTTAGCATGGTGATAACAGCTTACTTCTATTGTAACATTTGTAAGAAGGTCGAGATTAAAGTATGTGAGAATCTTGGGTTATTAATCAGTTATTTATGTGTCATTAGTTTATAACTCTTAGTTTAAAAAAATTGACCCAATTTAGTGTCAACTCATTCAAATTTTTTAGGCTTTAACAACATAGGCTTTCAATGAAACTGTTATCAAATAGATTTTACATATTCTACTTTAAAGTTTAAAGGAAAAGAAATTGATGCTCTCACATCTCATAATATATAGTTTTTCAAAATGATTTTAAAAAGTATGATAGATTATCTTCCACCTAAGAAATTTGTCATTCTCTTTTAGAGTGTGTTTGCTTCATTCTGAGAATATTATTTTCGGGAACATTATCTGAGAATTTTATTTTGGTAAAAATAATTAATTTTTTTAAATATTTATAAAATATATTTAATTTAAAATATAAAATATAAAGTAAATGAATTTAAATATATAGGAGTATGAAGTTATGGGTGGTTACTTCTTATTTTTATGGGAATATAAGATTCCCACCCTATAACATAAGAATAAAATGTGACAAAATTATGTGTCAAATGAATTTCTGGGAATAAAAAATTCCTAGGTATAATTTAATAAAACTTGAAACAAACAATAGAATAAAAGTATTTCGACCTACATTCCTGGACATAAATTTCTAATCCATGAAACAAACACCCCTTATATATTTTAACTAGGCAGGTTAGCATTTGAAAAATAAAAAATAGTTTCAAACAATATATTTTACTCAAATTCTCTACAATTTGATAACGAAAGTGAGAATCTAGATAAAAGAAGAGGAAAATAATAAAATGATTTCACTTAGAGTACATGCACTATGCCAAACAAGGGGTTAGACAACGCTTTTTTAAGTATTTGACAGCGCTTAAAAGCGCTGCTAAAACCACCGCTGCTAAAGGTATAGACAACGCTTATGTAATTTCAAAAGCGCTGCTATAGGTACCCCCTTTAGCAGTGCTTTTCAGGAAAAAGCGCGGCTATAGGTACCCCCTTTAGCAGCTCTTACACTTTAGACAACACTTTTAATGTGGAACCTTAGACAGCGCTTTTAAAAAGCGTTGTCTATTCCCCCCCTTTAGCAGCGCTTTTGCTTATTATTTTTTAATATTATTTTTTCAATCACTTTAGACAACGCTTCTCATTAAAAGCGTTGTCTATTCCCCCCCCCCCCCCTTTAGCGTTTTTCCTTGTTATTTTTTAATATAATTTTTTTTTCATTTAAAAAAAAATGCTGCCAGAATTTTTTTTCCATTTAATATAATCTCACCATTTTTGCACCAGAATTTATAACTTCAACATAACATTTTAAACAACAACAACATCAATATACAACAATTAATGAAACAATATTATAACAACATCAATATACGTCAATATACATCAATATACATCAATATACATCTTCAATCCTTTTTGCACAATATACACAACAACATCATTAATTTATACAAAATGAAACAAAATCAAAATTTCTTTACAAAATAACTCTATCTTCTACATCGATTTGCACCTATATAACCTGAAACAAAATCAAAAAATCGAAATTCATACAAGTTACCAAATAACAACAAAAACAATAATATTGTAACACAACTATAACGACATATATTATATTCTCAAAGCTCAAAGTTATACCTTATAATAAAACTCTCAACTCCATAACAAATTGGCACCAATCCTCCATAAGTTCATCCAATTGATCTTTTGTGTAATAAGAACACTTGAATTCATCAAAGTACTACATAGTAATATAACATAGTATGATTTAATTAAAATACTAAGTCATTTTATGAGAAATATTAAAATAATTCCTAAGTTAGAAATTCATATCGTGGATGGAATCTCTAATCGGTCCAAAAGAATAGTTTCTTTCATAAACCTCAACATAAAATAACCGCAATCTACACCATTGCGTTGACGAAGACACTACACATGGAAAGAAAATACGGATATACATCAAGATATACACATTAACTTGTTTTATCAAGTATCATCGCTATATAATCAAAATTGTGAAAATCTATACCTCCACTTTGATCCAAGAAATATTGTTAACTCTACTCCTTGGTACTTGAATATCTCTTTGTGCTCAAAAACTTTGTAGAATGCTATAATAAAAAAATAACGAATATTTAAAACTATCGCACATAAATAATTAAATATACACAGGAATATTTTAGAACAATCTCAGTTACGTGTCAATCGTCTTCTTCATATCTGGGTATGTTGTCCAATCATTTCCCAATGAGTCCAGATAATATACAATTTCTCTCACAGGATTAATTGCAACCAATAACCAGTGTCCACTGGAATATTAAACAAAGGTTAGATGTAAATTTTCTACACAACGTTAAAAAGCGAAAAATTATAATAGAGGAAATTTAGAATGAAAATCTTACTTGTTGCCGATTATATGGTAAAAACAATTTTTTCGTATCTTTGCGGCCATAAATAAACCGAGTACAAATGCTATTACTTCATCGGTTTTGAGATGATTGACCTGCGTGGACAACGTTGGGATTTATGAAAGCGAACTGACTCCAATCCACGCGCGAATCAACTTGTCACACGAAACCTTAAATAAAAACATCATTAACATTAATTATTCATTGGAATGAGTAAATAAATTACGCAATTAATTAAACAAAGTTGATTGGAGTATACGATGTATGTATTGATAACAGATGCCTAATGTCAAGTGTCCAAAACTTGTTCCAAATCCTCCATACCAATTGTCATGCCTTGAGAATCATAAACCTTCATCCGGTGTAAGAGAAGTACCACCTTGCGAAATAGTTGTGAAACTTATATATGTCGAAGGCACGACCTATATTGTGAAGTAGTTTTCTAGCACGGTCCTCTTAGCAACACTCTTTATTTACGTGGAATGTTGCTAATTACGTGCTCTTTACCCCTACTTACCTTCAATCTCTTTGGCAGGAATAATCTAAATATCATAAAATTAGAGTGGTCAAGTATAGGATGACAAATTAACATTATCTAAGCATAAATATCATATAATTGTGTTGTACCTGTTTTTTTTGATGCCACTGACTCCATTGGCCGCGTAATCCCTTTATCTTTTGGTTTGGGTTTTATAGGAGTCTAACATTACCATGCAAAAAAATGTAAGTAAAACGAACGTAAAAAATTTGAGTACTAAAAGGTTCATAACAGTTTTAATTATACCTCATCATCTATGCGAACGAGTCTTGACGGCCATGCAACAAACGTTCCTATTGCCTCTCCCACCAATGTTGCATCCGAAACTTCATCTAGGATTGGTAATAACGCACCCTCCTCTAAAGCAATATCAATTGACACTTTCAAATATCCAGAAGGGAGCGGTTTATGATGAAGTACTTCTCCCTGAGTGTTATGGACTTTTCCCTTGCCAACCATGCGATAAGTTGGTGTCTCTAAAAAGAGTTGACAAGGTGAAATGCCCTAAAATCAATAATAAATATGACATCGTTAATGTGTATATATGTCAGTTAAATAAATTACACTAATTTAATTGCATATTAATATATAAAATTACCTCGGGAATACTTGGTTGAACAACACAATTGACACTAGCTATGTCACTAGTTTCTTTAACACCCGAAGCTTCCCTTTCTGATTGGTACTGTCTTGCTTTTTCCTTCCTCAATTCAAGAACTTCAGCTTCTAATGCATCCAACCTTGCCTGCAGTTCTTTATTGCTAGTAGATTTTGTCTTTGGGTTGTTCTTTTTCAAGGAGCTTGGAGTAACCCCATGTCCTTTACCCCTCACCCGACCAGAATACTCACGAACATCTAATGCTCGACTAAGTATGCTCATTCAATCATCTGGTGGAGATGTAGACTGTGACAGAATCTCCTGAAATTCATATGAATATTGGAAAAACATGAATATTATATGTTAATAAAATTTTGATTTAATTAGAATCAATGTTATACTTACGCATTTTTCAAAAATTTGTTGTACATCTTCTTTAAGAACTCCATCCTTACCCACACGGGCAACCTTCCACAAAACATGCTCCGGAAGAGATGTTTCAGAACTATTCTCCTCTTTTAACTACACATTAACACAAAAAACAAGCTCAGTTATAACTCTTGATGAACAAGTATATCATTGCAATTTGTAAATACTTACTATTTTTTGTTCTAATCGTGCATATCCCAAACGCCTTTTTTGTATGGATATGCGGGAGATGATGCTCTTTGACGATTTACGTCACTTACACTCTGAAATTTTAGGGTTTTCCGTTTGGCTTTAAAAACATCCCATTCTTTAAGTGAAATCATATCTGTATATTCTGTTGGACGCTCTGCATCAACAAAAAACTTTTCGGCATCTCTAAGATATTTTCTGTTTAAATATGTTCTAAACCCTCTTAGTATTTTGTCGGCCAATCCAAGACAATAATCTTTTTTTGTGTCATCAATGTTGAAAGACCTCTACAAAAAACATACACAAAGTGTGTTAGTATAAGTAATTTAAAGTACATAATCGTAATTTAAAGACATAAGTTAAAGTACCTGTATCTCACTCCAGATTTTTTTTTAGCATCATCCAACTTATCATCTCTCCACTCATCACAAGTTATTGGAATTTCTCTCCTTACAATTGTACCAATGTAACTTGTCAATTTAGAACCGTTAGGCTCAATTAATTGGTCATTTGGACTCCAATGCACATCGTATTTTATCCCTTTATCTCTATTACGAATGATATTCTTCATAATAGTTTTTCCTCTTTTAATTTCTTTTTCCACTCCCTTACTGGATTTTCCTCCATCATTGTCTCCATCATTAATAGAATCATCGTGTGGGTGCTCCTCGTTACTAGCCATCTAACCTGTAATAAAGAAAAACATTAGTATCTAATGACAAATATTTAATTCCAAATATATAATTCCAAATATCTATTGAGTATATAAAATGACAAATATCAATTGAGTATATAAAATGACAAATATATCATTTATTAGAAGTTTGCTAAGTGTTAACAAGTACGGAGGAATATATATTACCTCTTTCACTAACATCTCTTTCTTTTCTTGGTTGGATTGCGAATTACTTGTCTCTTAAGAACGCGGACGGAGGGATTGACCCAAATTCCCTCATCATGATCTTTTCTGATATATGATTCATCCGGTGTAGTATTTTCATCTCGATCGTTTCTAATATACGACTCATTCTCAACATCAACATCACCTTGATCTACACTTTTATCATCAATCACTTTGTTAGATAAAAGCACTATAGACAATTTCGTACTCTTCGGGTCTATGACATAGAACACTTGTTTAGCTTGAGAGGCTAGAATAAAAGGCTCATCTTTGTACCCCACCCTATTAAGATCCACTTGCAAAAACCCTGACTTATCCATTCTTATGCCACTACTATGTACCCACTTGCAACCAAAGATAGGAATCTGAAACTTCTCGTAATCAAACACCCAAATGTGATTTATAACCCCAAAATATGACAGATTTTCATATTTGGGGTTTAAGTCCTTCATACTAGAAATGTGCATTGCTTCAGCTACCACCATGACACCACTATTTTGCATAGTACTTTTCTCATCTTGTTCTTTGGTATAAAATGTGTATCCTCTATAAGAGAACACAATCGAACTTGGACCATATGCCAAACATCTCAACCTGTCTGATATTGAAGCGGGATCTGAATGAAACTTTGAATATATATGATCCTTAAACCACTGTATAAAACTTTGATTGTGCTCTCGTACTATCCAATTTTCATTTCTACTTTGATTCTCACCTCGGAGTATAGCCTTGTGCATTTCAACAAACGGCTCAACCTCATTGTCATTGTGCAGAACATACAAATGCACTTGATCCCGTTCATCCCTTGATACTGTCACAATTTCATTTCCCAATTAATTTTTTACTTTCTTTTTTTTCGAAAAAAATGAGATTTGGGGAGTACAATGGATTGCACATTGGACAAAAATTCAGTACAAAACTCAACCGCTTCTTCAACAACGTATCGCTCAACGATACAACCCTCTAGACGACTTCGGTTTTTCACGTACCCTTTTAATATTTTGATGTAACGTTCAACAGGGTACATCCATCTCATATAAGTTGGTCCACACAATTGTGTCTCTTTCACAAGATGAACAACAAGATGTACCATAATGTCAAAAAATGATGGAGGAAAATACATTTCAAGGTCACACAAAGTAATAACTATTTCTTTTTGTAATACTGGTAAGATCTCAGGATCGATCACCTTACTACAAATTGACCTGAAGAAAAAACACAATTTAGTTATAGCGCTTCTTACTTTTTCTGGCAAAATAGAACGTATACCTATTGGTAGAAAATGTTCCATTATGACATGGCAATGATGTGTCTTCAAACTCTTTAACTTGAGGTCTTTCATGGACACAAGTCTTCTAATGTCTGAGGAGTAACCTTCTGGAACTTTAACTTCACTCAGAAACTTACACAATATTTTCTTTTCCTTCCTAGATAGAGTATAAGCAGCAGGTGGTAGATATGTGCGTCTTCCTTTCTTCACGGGTCCTAATTCAGTTCTTATTCCCATCTCTACCATGTCCTCCCTTGCTTTAAGGCCATCCTTATACTTTCCTTTTATATTGAGTAACGTACCAATAACACTTTCAAATACATTTTTTTCAATATGCATAACATCAAGAAAAGGTCTTACGTACAAAGATTTCCAATATGGCAATTCAAACAAAATTGACCTCTTCTTCCACCCACCTGTGACAACATTATGTGCAAAAGGTTTGCCAAACTGAATACTCACATCTTTCACCTTTTCAAAAATTTGATCACCTGTCAATCCAGGCGGAGCTCTACGTTGTTCGGTATCTCCATTGAACGCTTTTCTCCATCCACGATATTGATGTTTAGAATTTAAGAATCTATGATGACCGAGAAAGACATTCTTCTGACAAAGTTTCAATCGTATGGTATCGGTTCCATCTTCACAGACAGGACACGTTTTTCACCTTTAATGCTATACCCGGATAAATTTCCATATGCTGGAAAATCGTTAATTGTGCCAAACAACATCGCCCTCAAATTGAAATTTTCTTTCCTATATCCATCATAAACCTCCACTCCGTTCTCCCACAAAATCTTCAAATCTTCGATTAAAGGTTTCAAGTATACATCTATGTCATTCCCTGGTTGTTTAGGCTCAGAAATTAACATAGACAACATCATGTACTTGCGCTTCATACATAGCCATGGAGGTAGGTTATAAATCATAAGAATCACGGGCCATGTGGAATGTGAGATACTTTGAAGACCATGCGGGTTCATTCCATCCGTAGATAATGCCAAGCGAATGTTTCTTGTTTCTCCTCCAAAATCAGGATAATCATTATCAATTTTCTTCCACTGGGGTGCATCTGCCGGATGTCGAAACTTTCCATCGATAATTCTTTCATCTGCATGCCAAGTCAAGTGTCTAGCATCAGTTTCACTACGAAACATGCATCTAAATCTCGGATTAATAGGAAAATACCATAAGACTTTCGCTGGAGATAATTTTTTCTTATATCGAGATAAACCGCACTTAGGGCATTCATTCAATGATGCATATTCGTTTCGAAACAAAATGAAATCATTTAGACATGCATGTATCTTTTCATAGCTCATGCCAATAGAGCACAACATTTTTTTGGCCTCGTAGGTTCGATTAGGAAGAACATTATCCTCAGGAAGCATATCTCTCAAAAGGGCTAATAACTCTGTGAAACTTTTATCCGACCATCCATTGCGCGCCTTTAAGTTGTACAATTTTAATACCGCAGACAATCTTGTGAATTTGGGGCAATCTTTATACAACGGTTTCTCCGCATCGCTTACCAACCTCTCAAACATTTTGGGACAATCCTGAAGATCTTCTTCAAGTGCTTCTGCAATCTCTTCGACTCGATCACAATCATATGTATCTGTGGCATTGTCGTATGAAACATAGGTCGCATTAGTTTTCACCCCCAGTTCAACATTCTCGATGCTTTTCTCACCATGAAATATCCAACACGTATAACTTCGATCAATTCCACGCATCAGTAAATGCGATTTCAATCCATCTGCATCAACCCGACCCACACAACAACAACCCAATCAAGGACATTTCATTCTATTCGGGTCTTCAGCGTGTTCAACAGCAAACTTAACGAACTCTAATACCCCATTCTCGTACTCTTTTGACAATCGATCAGCACACATCCATTTTTTATCCATGGTTTTAACTATTATGTAAGTTAAACAAAAACACTAATTAGGGCACAAAACGGTATAATAATATCTAAATATGGACTCTCCATGTCTATCATATTCAAGTAAGAATGAAAAATACAGATAAACAAAGGGCACAAATCCAGCATATTCCTCCAAATTACTTCGAGCAGCCATCAATGTCAATTCAGTTTCACTTCTCTAACACAATCAACTTACGTTTTATTTTATCAATTTTCATGCTCTAACTAATGAATTAATGTTATTTTTTCAGGTATTTAATTTTGCAGACCGTTGTAGAGGCTCTTACAGTGACTCTCTCAATTCCATTGTCTGTCCATTTTACTTCTCTTACTATGGATACCATGTAAAATCCTAAACCACCTTTGAATTTTTTATGAAACCAAACAGATAATATACTAAATTAATCTCAATTGTTTAATAAGATGAGTTACTTTGGGGTGCATCATGGATTTATAAAGCTTCTAGAATAAATTCCTACATGGAGTTCATAGGTGTCTTTTTCTTAAACTTTGTTTACTTTGACTTCAAACATAGTAAATAAAATTAATTAATAGTAACTGATGGGTATTTTGATAGGATTTCTTGGAGAAAAATTCTGAACAGTTTCAGTTATACAAGTAAAAATGAAAAATATAGATAAACAAAGGGGAAAAATAACAAATACCTTATATTTTAATGCAGGTTTCTAAAGAATTTAAGAATAATGCAACTTGATACGAACGAATTGACTCAAATGCAATTAATCTTCTGCAATAAGAAAGAGTGATGAATAAGGATCTCTTCCATCAAATTTCACTCAAGCAATGTAGAAAAAGTGAAAAAGTGAATTTAAGCGACAAGTTCTCACTTTATACAAACGAGGAGCGCTAAGCTAGATTGACGATCACGATTCATCGGAATATTAAAAATCATATCCAACAACTTAGATGAAATCTCAAATTTGTAAGTATTTGAGTACACTTAAGAAACCATGTGTGTATTTATTTATTGATTATTTTGATTGACTAAGATTTTAACATTATGACATAATGCCACATTTTAACAAAATTCCAGCAAAGTAAAATTTAGTATGAATTCAGTAT